>JAZKJV010004088.1:0-600000 GCA_037367405.1 Ottelia alismoides
TATTTTAATTTATTAATTTAATTTATTATTTTATAGATTTATAACATAATTTTATATACCTAAATATATTTTATTTCATTTTCTGATATTATATATACAATTAAATAAATAGATGTATTATTAATATAGGTATACTTATAGGTGTTATACCTATGTATTTTATACAAGTATTTTATTTTTATGTTTTCTTGATGTTTTAATTCCAATTTTATTATATACATATATTATAAATAATATTTATAAAATTTTAAATATAAAATAATAAAAATAATGAATAATAATTAAAATGAATATTTTAATCGATATAAGGATACAATAGGGGTCCAAAACCTAACTCCAAAAAATATGAAACCACCTTTATTAAATAGTTTATTAAAAGTTATATACAAATAAAGGTGATTTTGATATATTTTGAGTTTTTATTTGAGATATATGGGTCTGGGAAGTTGGGATTTTGGAATTTTATTCAGACCATAACTTTTATCTATAGATTATTTTTGTGTGAAATCAATTTTATATTTTTATATATTCAATTTTCTACAACTTTCATGTACAACATTTCTTTAATTTGACATATAAAAAGTGGAAACTAAAATAGGTCCCAAAAATGAATAATAAATGAATAAAATAAAAGGTAATTTTATTGTATTTGGCCCTTATCTCCCCTTACTTTATTGCTTGTCGACCTAGTCATCAAGATGCCTAGGTCTCGGGTTTTCGGGTCATAAAATATTTGCAATATTTTGTTCCTTTTCTTTTCTTTTCTTTATTCTATAATTTTAGCATTAAAAATAGTATTTTATATACATTTCGTACACAAATGCATGAATGCTAAAATGCCGAAATTAAGCCTATTTACACGCATTTACTAGGGTTTTTAAGGCCAAAATGTTAGAATAACATGATGAAACGGAGATTCATCAGTACCTATAACAATGAGGGTTTCGCTCTCCCAAAAATAATTATACCCAATTACTTTTTTATTTTTATCTATTCCAAAAGATTTTTTATTTTTATGGTTTTCACATTTTTTGATATTCTCAAAAATCTAATAGGAAATCAGCTTTCTTTATCAATGAAAATTGTGTCACATAGGGGAGAATCACAGAATGTTGTGGAAAAACATGATGCATGTTGGGATAGAAGCCATACCTGTCTCCATCTGTCTACATACAATTTGATCAACACAAAATTGAAAACCTAATCTAATCCATGCAAAAAATCGTAAAAGCACTCCCTAAAAAGTAGCTCTAGCACAAAAATGAATTAAATTTTCAAATCAGTGTGAATGATGCCTAAGTGTGGATTAGTGCAATAGGTTTTACTTCAATCATCTAATCATGCAAACATTCAACCCAAAGCTCCACACAATTACTTGAAACATAGAAAAAGTCAGAAAACTAAAAAGTCATGATGAGGTCCCCCAAGTGGACAGGCACATGGAGAAATAAACCACCAGAAGAAATGTGAAAGCCAGGGTACAAGTCAGGATATCCTTAGTGGGGCCCCTCTCTATAAAATGTAAAAACATGCAAGTGTCCTTTCATCTCTCACAAAAACAGAAAAATAAGCAAAAGCCCACTCACTCAATAGAAAATAGAAAAATGTCTTTGAAAAATACAACAAAAACTGACTGAACCGACCTACGTGCTCCTCTGCAACCAACTTATAGAGAAAGAGTCGATCTCTACTCTCTCAACTAATTCAATTTTCAAAGAAACTGATTGATCCTACAGGCCCTACACCACTCATCAACAAAGACAAACGAGAAAAGAAATAAAAAAAATAAAAAATCAAGAAGAAATAAGAAATCGAAATGGAAATAAAAAAACAAAAACAAAGAAAAAATTAAGAAAATAGGAGAAAATAAAACCAAGAAAAACAAAGAGATGAAACCAAGAAAAGAGAGAAGAAAGAAAATCACAAAAGCCAACAAACAAAATCGAAGGAAACAAAACAAAGAAATATCGAGAAGATTGAAAAACATAAAAATCAAAAAATCGAGTAAAACTCATTGCCTTCCCGGTAATGATGCCATTTTGATATATTGTGTTTTGCTTCTCGGTAATATATGTTTGTCGGTTGTAGAGACCTCAAATAGATACATGGTTTATCAAATAAAAGACAATAAAATAGAAGAGAGAGAAAGATAAAATATGAATAGCGTAATAGAAACTTCTCTCTTATATATTATTGTTTCACTAATTATTAACCAGGTAAGTGTCTCTAGGTTGAACACAAGGAGGCAGAAAATAATACACATATTTTTTGAGATGAAAATATTTTTTTGATTTTTTTATACAAGAAAAAACTTTTTTTTGTTTTAACTTTTATATTTTTTTGCTTCTATTTTTCCAATTTTTATTTAATTTTCAAGTGACGAATTTTGCAAAACAAGTCATATATTATATAGTATACAAGTGATAGAGATATGAGTGATACTATATATGTAGATGAAGTGCCGAAAACCCAAGCAATATGCTTGAAGAAAATCAAATCAAAAATCAAATGGAGTCGATATGCAAGGAATAAAATCTCTATGAGAAATCAATAAAGTTATTTGAAATGCACTAAAACAAAGTTAGGGTGGTTGGGTAACTACCACAAGAAAATGTGGAAGAAATAAGGGCCGAATTGGTCCAAAAATCCCCACAACATTCAAGGGAACAAATGTAATAGAAAATAAAAGAGTTATGCAAATGGGTCCTTTGTAAAGGACCTAAATGCAACAAAACAATTGTTTCTAACTAGGAACATGTGTGGCAACCTATTTGCAAATAACCAAAAGTTCTGGAGTGACGTTGGAATATGAAAGGTAGCTAGGCTTCTCTGTAAGTATTCCATCGTTTCATAATAGATGGTAGAGATTTGAAAGGCACAAGAGGATCTGGACCGTCAGGGCTGGACATGTGGCACCTAATGTAGCTCGGGTGTTCTTCATCTTCTTCAACAAAGTGAGGCGACGACAACGCTGCTTCGATCGCGGCCAACTTCGGCAAAGATTGGTTGAATGTGCAGTGACCAGAGGTACTTTGATAGCACCAGAAGGGATCTCCTCCCCCTTTGAGCTAACCTGTGGTAAGGAGGTGGCAAATAAGGAAGTCATGGTTGAAGATCGAAGATGAAGACCATGCTAGGGTTTCGGCTCCAGGTGTGGCTGATTCACCTCAAAGTGGTGTATAATCGAAGAAGCCCTCATTTCTAGATGAAAAATTGACATGCAAAGAAATATCTGTGGTTTGATTCGCAAAGAATTGAACTAAAATATTTGGGTTTCTTGTGGAGCCAACAAAATATTCATAATAGGGTTTCCAGACGTGAAATTGGAGCAAAATAGAATTAAATTGGGTTTGATTTTTTATTGGAATAGATGGATGGGTGATCAAGGTTCCAAACGAGGTGATTAACAGTGCCAATTCGATGGGAAAATCGAGAGATAAATTGGGATGAAGTAATTCTCCGGGGAATAGACGATGTATGATCGTCCTGTCATCGCTCAAGGGTTTGTGTTGCCCGAGCTCTACATGGCAGCCATAATCGTGGTACAAGGCTATGATCTCTGGAACAACTCCGCCGAAGGACCTTCTTCCATGCAGGAAATACCATTGGTGTTGTCATCATCTGAGATGGGCGGAGCAAGGCGAAGAAGATGGTGGATCGGTCAGCTAAGCTGGTTGTTGGAGAAGTTGCAGAAGTTAGTTGTAACAGACAAAGTTAATGGCATTATATAGAGGAAAAGATTGAGGAGTCAGGTTGTTATGAAGAGGTGGCGTGGTTGGTACATCCTCGAGGTAGAAGATGGAGATTTTGGTTTGAAAGTAGTTGAATATCGACGGCTAGATAAATTATTGAAATCAAGTTGTTAGAATGAAAACGGACTGGAATTCTTGGAGAAGAATAGCTCTGGTGTGGACACAAGCCAACACCACAATAATCTAAGTCTAAACTACGTTATAAATAATATAATAAATCTTAATAGTGTTAATTTAAAAGATAAAAAAAATGAAAAACCTAAATAATTAAATAGTCTAATTTATGATATATTTTATATTTACAAATAAGATATATTTTAGTGTATATAATATTAATATATATTATAAATAGCATATATAATTTTAATTCAATATTTTAACAAATAAGGTATTATTTTATATTTTATTAATTAATATAATAATATATTAGAGTTATCTGAATTTTTAGAAATTTTAATTAAATTAATTTTCAAATATTAATAAATACAAGTATATAGTCTACATTTCAATTTCGAGTATTTTTTAGTGTTTTTGATTTATTCGAAATATTAAATAAGTTTCTAATTTTGGGATTTATTTATAAATAAACTACTAGATCAGGAAAATAATTAGAAATGTGAAATCATGTGTTCTATAAATAATATGTAGATAATAAAATAAATAGCCTTGAAACCCATTTGTCATTAGGTAAAAAACTGACTTTTTGCAACATACATCGATTTTATGAAATCACCTTTTTAAAATTAGATAATATTCTTTTATAAACTTTAAAGATGAGTAGAGTGATATTGGAGTTCGTATGAAGAAGTTTTGAGGTTTGGAAGTTGGGAAATTGGCAATTTGTAAAGCATATTTCTTGCCATATATACAGGTTGGATTTTTTATTTTTATATTTTTATATGCATTTTTATAAACACATTGAAAATAGTTTGGTAAAATAACATATACAAATAAATAAATAAAATTAAAAAATTATAAGTTTATTTGATAAATAATGAATAAATAAGATTAAGTGTTTGTTAATATATGATTCTCATTCTTTATTTCTTTAATTTTATCTCTATCTTTTTAAGCAAAACCATTTATAAATACCTATAATACAATAAATTTGCATATGCTTGCCATTTATTAATATCTCATAATTAACACCTATTTTCCAAAAATAAAAAATAAAGAGAAAAGAAAAGGAGCATGTATTTAAAATAAAAACAGAGTGAGCCAAACCCTAAGAAAGGTCAAGACTTGACCTGATCGATAAGAAAATAAGTAGAGAAAATTAGGGTATGTTGTGTAATTGTACATGCCACCTATACCTACACAAATAATTTATTCATATTTATTTTGATAAAGTATTAAGGCCTTATTATTTTTACATTTGTATATTATTCCTAGTAATAATATAAAAATAAAATAAAAGCAGAAAAAACATAAAATAAAAATAAAAACCACAAGTTCATTGAACAATGGCCACATGTATATAACACAATACCTATTTATTTTACAACCTTAATTAATTTATAAAAATCATTTTGTACTCCTTATTATATTTAGATAAATAAATTATAAAATTAAAACTATTTTTATAAAATAATAAAATAAAAAATACTTGTACATAATACATAGGTATAATATACTTGTATATACCCTATTTATATTTCTCATAACATAATTAAAAATCACAGAATATTAGTCTATAAAATAATAATAATTTTTCATTTTATATACTTTTTATTTTAAAACCATTTACTATTTTATATTTAATTCATTTATTTTTGTAAATTCTGCAATCCGATTGGTCCAAGTCAGAAGGTTGACCAAGGTCAATCTTCTCCTCTAGCTGACCCGACCCAACAGTACCTTTGCCGAACCCAATTTCTTTGAATTATCCAGACCGGGTCCGGCATCCATTCGCCTCGATTCCATTGTCCACCTGCTCTCCTAGGATCAATGATCCTCACGGATCCCTAGCGCAACTGGATCTGCTTAGGGTTTCACATCCCTCCTCGATCCTTCCAAACCCTTGAGCATGCCTATATGAACTTTCCTCTACCTCCAGTGCATACTAGCTCGTCCCTCGCACCACCATTCCTGCCTAGCCACCTTCAGGTGTGTGATAGGCACTCGGAGAGTAGCTTTGGAAATGTGGGAGATGCTTGGAGGCTACAGATCACAACGCGGTCGGAGCTCTATCGCATAAAGATGCATGCCGCAGTAGGATTGAGGCCACAACCACTCCGTTCACCTCGCCTGAAGTTCCTGAGTTCATCAACACCTTCAAGTATCACTTATTTTTTCCGCATTTTCCATCTCACTTCGATCTTTCCATTTCCGCCAGCGCATGATCACCATCTCCGACGACCGGATATGGAGCTTCGTCACGCAACTTCTCAGCTAGGATCGACTACCTGAATCATCATCCATCTCCTAGCATAACCTGAACCCCTTATACTCGATATTTAGACCAAGATTAAGACCTGACTTCCCTCCTCCACGATCGCCGGAAGTTGACCCCCCATCCACAACTGCTTCCCTTCTTTATATTTCAAAATAACTATGGACGAAGCTTGGACTTCGAGCCGGGAATACACCTGCAGGTTTAAAATGCGCGGGGGGGGGGGGGGGGGGGGGGATCATGTAGAGACCCAACTGCTTAGGTGGAGCATCTTTAGGCAGAGACCACCGTCACGTTCATCTAACTGATCATTCTTCCAATCTGAGCCACCCACTTGACGTGGAGTACTCTCATGACTGTGCTGGACTCCTCAGCAGCTTCACTAGAGCCGTGGATCATCCTCCATGCTCGAGCGAAGTTCGCCAGACACCTGTTCTTCTAGCCACCTTTCCCGCCTGCTCGATTTGGGAATCTCACTCCAGATTTGATCTGGGCCTCTGTTAGCATCTTATCATGATGCTCAGATGATTTCTGGGTCTCTCATCTATGCCACCCGACAAGAAACCTTGTCGACCATGTAGATAAGGCCTGACATAGCAGATCTAACCGTACATCCCCTGACCAACTCTGATCCGTCAGATTCTTTACAGAAAGCCATCAGAGCTGTCGGGAGCCACCATGCATGCCTCATGTACCCTCGGGATATATTTCCTTATTATCCTTGCATGTTTTCTTATTACGCTTTAGTCTAGTAAATAAAATGTGTTGTTAAAAATATTTGTAGTTTGGACCCTCTAGGTATTATATTTGCATTTATTCTAGTGGAGTTTGAGTCACGTGCGTCCTTCATGCTATTTTGGATTATTTGCAGTTCCTCCCCTTAATGCTTTATCTGTTATGGAATGAAATTCATATTTCGATATTCGCACTTATACCCATGCTTGTCTAGATCACGTGTAGCATACGATTGTCTGGAATATTGCATGTTTGACCCCTGAGCTTTGGTAATCTATTATTTGCTAGGCCTAGAAATTAAAATATTTACATTTGGGTCTTGTAACCTTTAACTTCCTGTATTTTATTGGATGAAATAAATAGCAAATTGGCCCTAAACATTCTACAAAAGTACCTGATAGCTCCTGCTTGCTTCTATTTATGTGGTAATTTTGGTTTGTCAAATTGGATTTATTTTATATTATTAAAATTTCAAAAAGACCTAAAAAGTATCCTATTTGTTTTGCAAAAATTATAAAAAATTGAAACACCACTTAAATATTCACAAAGATTTCTATAATTGTGTTTTGTTGTGTTTAATCCAATATCATTTTGGTCCGAAAATTTCTTATAAAATCCGAAAAATTGTAAAACACTTATAATCTTATAAAAAATTATATAAAATTAAAGAAAAATCCAAAAATAGTGTTTTCAATCTCTGTTTGTTGATATTTATCTATAGCTTATCATAAAACACCATGAAGAGTTTTGGGCATTTTAAGTATTTTTAACTTGCAAAATGCTCCTGGATATGCATTGTTTAGTATTTTTTATCACTGTTGATTTTAGAAATTCAAAAAAAACATCTCAAAAATCCTTATAATTTACCAAAAACAATATAAAACCTATTAAAACCAACAATATTTTTATTACACTTTTTTGTGCATTTTTACAATTTTCAAAAAAATACAAAAAAAGTGTTGTGTGCATCTTTTTATTTGTAGTGTTTATCGCCTTTACTTGAAAATTAAAAATTTTAACAAAGAACTAAAAACACTAAAAAAAATATTTTTTTTCTGAAATCCCACTACTAGGTTTTTAAATCGTGCTCCTTATGTTCGACCCTGGTTTTGTATACCAGGTAAATAAAATAGCGAAACTGCTTACATTCCTTGTTAATATTTGAGAGTGGTTTAATTTTCTTGTTGACCGATTGGATTGATTGAGGACAATGACACCTGATATTTATTCCACTTAGTCGATCGTAAAATCCGTTGTCATCAGAATTGCATCATTGACAGGGAGCATGGCTTAGTAGTTTGATTTAATTTTTTTGCTGATCTTTGTATATACCTGTTATAATTATTTTCTGACCATCTTCTGTTTCACTTTTTATGTGAGGAACCGACTGGTGGACGACTCAAATCGCTTTTGGAAGGGCCCAAATCTGATGAGCAGAGGAGATAGTTATAGTAGATAATTTTATTTGTTACAAATATTATTGTAATAACTTAGAACATTCTAGACACTTTTGGACATGAATTATTCGGGGTCTGTTTCGCCGAGTGTCGGTGCACTCGGGGGACGTCACCACAGTTTTTCGTGATTTTTCACATTTATTTTCTATTTGATTTCCGATGATTTAGACCCCAGATTTAGAATTTCTATTTGCTTGAGCTCAGTAAGTTTGCTAGGTCTAAACACCTTAATAGACTATCTGTTCTATAGAACATAATTGGACTTGTCAAATAAAAGAAAAAGTTAATTTAATTGGTTAAGAAACCACAAGCTGAGAGAGAATGTATACAACGATGCATGACCCACTATGGGGGCACCGAACGGCCTCTAAGACTGGACTCAGGTCACTTTTTTGATTAATTAACTTCCAGCTCTTCCCATTAATAAAAATTGCTCATCTTTAGGGACGATTTCCACATACATCATATAGGTAGTTTTGTTTTTGTTTTTTAATTTATGCGCAGATCACCCTACATGTACAGTGTTGGAAGAAGATACACGTTTCTATCATTGCATGCATCATAGTGTTCGATCGTGCATCGGCTTTTCCATCTTCCTCCACCAGTTTTTCATGGACTTAAATAATAAGGAAATCATAAAATGTGTTAGATGTCACATTTATTTAGAAAAATACCAAAAAAGTTATAACCAATAAAATCTAGGTATGCTAAAGAAAACTTGACCTTAAACCAAACTTCACAAAAAAATCTTTATTTTGGGGAGAGTCACCCCCATCATTATTTGATTTATCTACAACGAGAGAGCAACACACACACTAGTATAGATCCATACCTAAACACTCTTTAGACTACTGATTTTATTGATTAGATATCTTTCAGTGAGGATTTCACCAGGAAGCCGATAATCGATCTGGACTTCCTTAGAAGATTGGGTAAGATCGGGTAGCCTGTAAATGGTTTGCATCCCAAACTGGTTGGAAATAGGTAGTCACAGAACTCGGGCCAGTCTCCTAGGAGCAACGGGCTCCTAACAGCTCGCTTAACCGCTCTGATTGATTGAATTATCACCTAAATAAAATTTGACAAGATAAAAGACCTAGATTTCACCGTCATCAAATTGTGTTGCCTATGTGAATTGGGGGGTTGATTTCTCATCTTGTTTGCATCTGATGAATACTCATTCATCACTCTTTATTCTTATATTTTAGCCACAAAAACCTTTGCAAATACATGTAGATATGTGTAAATACAAATAATTACCAAAAGCATGCATTGTGTAAAAACCTATAATTAGCATGTTTTTGTGCAAAAATAAAAGAATAAAGATTAAAAAGAAAAAGGGGGAAATATTTAGAATAAATATTGAGCAACCTAACCCAAGGGAGGGCTCAGCATGGGCCTGACCGCATAAAAGCCAAAGTAGAGGGAGATAGGGGCTCATGTGTGTAAATACTTATGTAAATAAATAAAAATATTTTCCTCACCAAAAATAGGCTTGTAAATATTTGTATATATTTATAATTATAAAAACAAAAGAAAAATATTAAAAATTAAAAAGAAACCAAAAATCTCATTCATGTACATAAGCACCTTGTACATAGACTCACCTACTTATTTATTTAGTCTTATAAATAAATAAAATTAATTTTTGTAAATATCCTATATCATAGTGTAAATAAATAGAATAAAAACAATTAAAACGAAAATCAAATAAAAATAGCAAAAATTAAAAAATACAAGAATATATTGTAAATATACCATGTATATAAATATATATATGTATTTATTTTACCTATGTATATAAATAATAAAAATAAAATAAAAATATCTTTTTATTCCTTATTTTATAATGGAAATAAATAAAATATAAAATAGGAATAAAAATTGCATAAAAATAATAATTAAAAATCAAAAATTAAAAAGCCTATAGTGTACATATACCTATATATAGCTATATAGTGTAAATACCTATTTTTATTTCTAAAAATTAATTAAAAATCACAAAAAAAATAGAAAAAAAATAAAATAAAAATATTTTATGTTTTAAGTTTTTAGTAATTCGATCATTTTCTAGCTTAAAATAAATAAACAAAAATAATATGCTTGGCGGGCTCTGATTGGTCCACGGGGGATTGTTGACCCCCGGTCAACTCTCTCCCCAGGACAACCAGAGCCGGGTCAGACCTGACCGACCCGTTTTCTCCATTTTCTACCCGCCTGACCCGATCGCCATTAACCTAAACCCCGGGCTCCGATTACTCTCAGATCATCCAGGACCCTCGCCCGGGGTGGGTTTGGTGGATCCGAGCCCCGTGCAGCTCGCCCGATCCCCTTCTTCTCGGATCCCGCACCATATATAATGTCGTCTCCGGCGCAGGATCTTGGGTCTTCACCTCCGCCGCTCGCCGGAGACCCACCATACCGACGCACCAGCCACTCTTTTGATGCTCTTACGGGTCGAGGCAGTTTGCCCTCGACACCGTGTTTTGCCTGTGCAGGTTAGATCGTCAGAAGGACCTCATCTGGAGGTCGAACGCTTGAGCACAGCAGCTCCAGGTACCTTGCTTCGCCGGAGCTCTCCGGAGCTCCCCGACATCATCGGAGCCTACCGGCAGACGCGGGAGCACTCCACCTTTCTTCTCCGACCTTCAGAGTGCTCCTAGGAGGAGCCTAGCGCACACCCGAGGCCGGCGAGCCTCGCCGGGGACCTGTTCTTCCAGCATCCTCAGTCGCCGTTCGATTCGTCCTCCAGCTCCAGACTCCATCTGAACCGTCCATCGGGGGAGCAGTAGTCACCGCCCGATCATCAGGAGGATCGATTCCAGCCATTCGATGCGCCAGGTTTAGCCGCAGAGAGCCACAGCCGCTCAATCAGACACGTGGCTGAACCCCGAGCGTCGGATCACATCGAGGACCCTAGCATTGTAGCCGCAGCTGATCCACACCGTAGATCCCTCCACGTGGCATCCATCCAGCCGGTCCGCATAATAAAGGGTAATTTACCCTTAGGCCCTCTTTCTTATTTTATTTCGCTTTAGTCCTGTAAATATCGAGTTTAGTTGTTTAGTTTTAGGGTTATTTGCATAAAGGACCCCGTACTTTATTTTCCTTGCATTTATGCCCCTGTGCGTTGTATGACACGTGCTTCGTCACGTGCTTTTCTGGTTTATTTGCAACTCATGCCCCTGTAGTTCTGGCTATTATCAATGGAATGAATGTTTTAGTTTATTTGCATTTATACCCCTATGCGTGATTTATTTCAATATGTGCGTGATATTTTGGGTATTTTGCGAATAGGCCCCTGTACTTTTGGTACCTGTTACCAATAAGTCCTCGGGACTTATTTTTATTGCATTTGGGTCCCTGAGTGCCCCAGGCACGCGCGTGGCGCGCGTTTTGCTGGGTAAATTGCACCAGACCCCCCAGAACTTTGGGTATTTGCACTTTGGTCCCTGTGCACTGTACCCTCTCTTTATTTTTGAATAAAATAGCAAAACACCTCCAAATCCAACGAAAATTGGACACATGGCTCCTGCCACGGTGTAAATTTTCGTGGATTTTTGAGGACATTTTTGATTTCGTTTGATATTTTTAAAAAATCAAAAACCTTTAATTCTGCTACTGTCTCACTATAAAAACCACAAAAAATATTAAATAGTGTCTAAAAATTATAAAAAAATAGTCTACTGTCTATTTTGCGTAGCTTGATTTTCTAGCCGATTTTGGCTATTTTTCATTATATAAAACACCTAAAAATTGAAAAACACTTAAAAACTTATAAAAATTCTAATAATTAAACCAAAAACCCAAAAACAATAAAATTGGTGCCTAAATTTTCCTCATTTTGTCTTCTTTACAGGAAAATTACCTCCCAGCCATTCTGGGGCTCTTAGATATTTTATCTAGGCCTTTTTGGCTCGGCTGGACAATACCATTTATTTCAGTCACTTTTTGATTTTTATAAAATTAAATAAACATCAGAAAATTCTCAAAAATTCACCAAAAACATAAAAAAATATAAAACACATAAAAATATTTTTGTTTGAATTTTTGGTTGATTTTTAGTGCTTTAAATAATTTGTTGAAGTGTGTGTTTGCTTACTTTTCTTCTTTTCTTAATACATTAAAAAATCCAAAAAAATATAAAATAAATTAAAAACCACTAAAAATATTTTGTTCTTTTATTTTATTCCTTTTTACTACTTCGTAGGCCGAGAGGCCAACCCGTGCTCCTTGAGTTTGACCCTGGTCGCTATACTAGGTTAATTCAATAGCAGGACCACTTTCACATTTTTGATCAATTTTATCTTTATTAGTGGTTCATTTTTTCTTGATTGACATATCTGAGTGACCGAGGTCGCAATGACCATCTTAGATACACCTGATTACCTTAGTCCCTCGGATTTTCGTGCCATCAGAATGGCGCCGTTGCCGGGGAGCACGGCTTAGTAGTTTTTATTTTATTTTCGTTTTTGTTTTTGCGGCTTTTCGCGGCTCTTTCAGAGCTCCCGGCTTTTTCGCGGCTTTTGTTTCCATTTTATTTTTATTTTATTTTTGTTTTATTCTCTTTTTCTTTTGTTTTTATTTTTGTTTTATTTTATGTGTTTATTTTATTTTGCATTTTTGCATATATACCCTTATTTTTATTTCCATTTATTTTTCCTTATTATTATTTGATTATTTTGGTCTGACCACTCTGTTCTTTCTTGCGAGGGCCCGAGGACCGAGGCGGCTGATCTCGAGAAGCCGACGCAACCATGAGACTCGGAGGCGGCTCCTTTCTTTGCGGAGCCGCAGGAGAGAATGAGAGAGAGTTGAGTGTGAGAGGTTTTCTTTTTATTTCATTATTATTGTAATAATACAGGGACTCTCAGAGACTGGACACTTGTGGACTTGAACTCTTAGCGGGTCTGTTTCGCCGAGCACCGTTGTGCTCGGGGGACCCTTCGGATTTTCACGGCTTTTTACGCGGTTTTATTTTCTTTTCATTTTTTCTGCCTTTTCCGGTGTTTACGCGGTTTTTGATCGAGCCCCTAGCTTTAGGATTTTCTCTTGCTTGAGCCGTAATTAGTAGGGTCCCCACACTTAACTATTTGCCTGTTCCTATAGTGCGCTAATTGGACTCACTAATAATCAACTAATAAAAATAATCGACTCATCTCCTTCGTAGCCTACGTGCCGCAGCTCACCCTGTAAAGCGCTTTCTTCTACCCCCGATTTGTCAGGCAGAGGAGGGGTGGGCCAAGACCGGACTCTTTGGCTTGGAGGTCGGTGACTGATTAGACGGTTCTGCGATAGAAATTGCTCATCTAGGACTCGGTTTTTCCCGTTGCATCATTTAGGTAGTTTATTTCCTGTCTTTAAATTCTGCGCGGATCACTTGCATGTAGAGTGCTGGAGACAAGGTACGCATTTCTGACTCAGCATGCATCATTGATTTCATCGCGCATCGGCTTTTTTGTCTTCTCCCCCCTGTTTTGGACTTAATAACCAGGAGAACCGAGAAATTCGTTAGGCGTTTCTTTTTCTTTGAAAAGTACCTAAAAACAAAAACAATAAAATCGGGACTGTTAATCATACTTGACCTAAAAGACACTTCACTGAAAATCTATCTTGGGGAGAGTAACCCCCTCCTTGTCTGGTTTGGATGAGCGAGAGAGTGATCCGCACATTAGGATAGAGCCTCCAATCTTTTCTTGACTGATTACCGGCTTTTAGTACGGGACAGTCGGTTGAGAAAGATCTGGATACCCATTGACCTCACGTAATCGCTCTGATAGACTGGATGATCACCTAAAATAAAATTGATAAGATGATTGACCGATCCATTCGGTTTTCAGCTCTGTGTGCGTAGGTGAATTGGGAGTTTGCTTGTTTATCTTGTTTGATTGCCAGATCCCTTCGATCCTTTCTCATCTCCCTCCCTCACCTCCCTTCATTTCTCTTTTCTTCTTCTTCCTTATCCCTGGATGATGGATTCCCCTCACTATGAACCGACTCTGACGGCTTCTTCTTTGTCTTCTGACCATCACTCCAGTCCACCTTCTAGGGAGGTCGGATCTCCGATCAACCTCCCGCTCCCTCCATCCCTTTCATCTCATCACTCTGGGCATGCTGTGCTAGACGTCCGAGGACACCAGCTAGAGCAGATGCGAGACCTGGACGATGTTGATGCTGAGTTGAGAGCGCACTCCGTTGGTGACCAGAGAGAGCATTGGAGATCAGCAAACAGATCCTATTCCGGAGGGATGGAAGAGCAGATAGCACATGGAGCTCAGTCAACTTCTACATTAGGTCCGTTCGTCTTGGAGTTGGATTACATTCAGCGACTGCCGACGTTTTCAGGAGAGGCGCACGAGGAGCCTTATCTTCACCTGTCAGCTTTCGAGGAGTTTTGTAGAGCCCAGAGATATTCAGACGTCACTGCAGAGGAGCTGATGAGCAGGACCTTCCCCTTCACGCTTCACGACAGAGCCATGAGATGGCACCGACGATTGGGGAGGACATTTGAGACGTGGGGAGAGCTACGCCGAGAGTTTCTACAGAGATATTTTCCCCCACGTAGAGCAGAGTTTATGCGGTCTTTGATCATGGACTTTTCAGTTGACCCCCAGGAGCCATTGCACGAGGCATGGCCGAGGTTTCTTGACCTCTTGAGGAGATTCCCTGAGCACGGACTTCCACTTACAGACTTGATAGAGATCTCCATGCGGGGGATGACCGCAGAACAGATAGCACTGGTGATTACCACATGTGGCGGTTCACACCGCAGTTCGTACATTCACCGTCTGGATACCATCTCGAGGCTACTTTCACAAGGTTCTTCTATACGAGAGGCCTTGGTCGGGACAACACATGTGGACGATGTTGTACCAGTACGGTGTGTCACTTTCCATGATGATATAGTTTATACACACCAGCCCGAGGATTTGGATGATACAATACCATTGACAGAAGAGATGACTGTGATAGCAGAGGTTCGGACCTAGAGTCTACTTGAGTTCCCGTTGGTTTTCTAGCTGGAGTTCGAGGCAGCCCCCGAGTTTCCAGTCGACGAGTATTGGATATCAGATCTTCTGATACTCCAGGAGCCGGAGGAGCCCCAGCTTTTGCAGCCATTGACTCAGCCACTTCGGTTTCCAGTCCCGAAGGAGTCAGTTTCCTTCCTGAAGAGACACTTCTCGGATGCAGACAGTCACCAGGACTCAGCCCAGCAGCCACAGCTCGATGAGGGACAGCACTTTGAGAGTACAGACACCGGGAGTCTCGTCTTAGAGCCCTTTGTCCTCCACTTTGCTAACGCAGATATATTTCTTGAGGACCAGCTGACAGCCAGCATAGCCGCAGAGCAAGGATCAGCCGCAGACACTTTGCCAGCTTCCGCGGTGTTGACTAGTACCTTCTCCTGCTTCCAGATTGCCGAGACGTACACTTCCGATGATGACGCAGCCTGGTGCACCGAGTGGATACTTGATAGCAGCGCAGATGCCCATCTAGATCCTGATCCTCTTCTTCTCATTTTTGATCATGCATCTCTCCCCGAGTGTTATCTACGGGAGGATGCCGCACTCGATGAGTACTCGGTTTCACCTGCTGAGAGTGTTTCCGATCTGGCGGAGCACGGAACCTAGTCTTTAGATCTTCCTGATTCTGAGTCTTTTTACCTCGATGACCCTCGCGAGGATGAGCCCATTCTGGAGATATTCGATGATTTGTCTGAGCTGATTCTATGTCATGCATCGGATGTCAGTCTGCTTAGAGAGTCTCCTAATATTAATTTTCCACACCTGCTTGAGACACTGATTGACGTGGAAGACTCTATTACTGATCCATCCTTCTCCACGTTTGATTTCTTCGGCTTTATAATCTCACTCCAGTCGGATCCAGAGCCGATGATTTCTTTTGTGCTACCGGATCCCGATCACTTATTCTCATATCATTGGCCGGTAGAAGACACCCGCCTGATTGCATACCTGGGTGTCTTACTTTACACTGTTGAGTTCGTCGTTGTTCTCACACCGAGACTGCGGCGATAGTACGGCATTCGACTTACCGATGCCGTACTGAACCTTGATACTGCATTGTCCTAGCCTTTGCGCCCAGCTAGGGGCGTAAAATCTAGCGCTTGTTGAGAGGCACCTCAACACTGTATTCTTTTGTATATACGTGTTTTGTCTTATTTTGATCTTTCCTTCTTCCGTTCTTGTTTTCACCCCAGGTCTCGCTTAGGGTTATCTTTGCTATACTTAGGATATTGCTCATCCTAAGTATAGGGAGGTGGAAACACTGGGTTGTTCTTCATTCTGTTCCATCACTTCTGTTGTGTTGCCTATACTTAAGGTTCTTCACCTTAAGTATAGGGGGAGTGATGTCTCCTCCTTCTTGTATATATTCGTGATTTTCTTCGTTTCTGTCTACCCCTGTTTTTGCTGCCTATACTTAGGGATCTTTCACCCTAAGTATAGGGGGGGTAGACCCTGTACATTCTCCACTCGGTTTTTCCCTTAGTACACAGCCTGCTATACTTAGGATTGCTTGATCCTAAGTATAGGGGGAAGACCCGAGACCCTCTTGACTTTTCTATTTCATTCATTCTTCCTTGTATATAGCCTTTCTTTTCGCTTCTTTATACCTAGCACGAGTTATGTCTTCTCCATCGCTCTTGACTCTGAGGACATCGTTCGAGCTAAGTATAGGGTGGTGTGTATATATTTCATATATACTTTATCCATAACTCGTACTTTGTGTGAGTGTGTTAATAAATAAAATGGCTAAAAACCCTAAAAATCACAAAAAAAATTAAAAAATTTTCATGTACATAAACTTCTTTTATTTGCACATAAATAGCTAGTGTACAAATTATTTTTGTAAAAATGATTTCAAAAATCTTTTGTGTAAAGCTTGTGTAAATATTTTTGTATCAAAATTATGTATATAGTACAAAATTTTTCCAAAATGTTTTGAAAATCAAAAGTTTGCAAAAATCTTGTGTAAATGTGTGTAAATATCTTTTTGCAAAACTTGCACTTCATGCATCATCCATTCATGATTTCAAAACATTTTTCAAAAATGTTGCATGTTTGTAAAATTTGTGTAACTAAGCATCTTTTGTACATATGTATATAGTTTTTCTGGATGATAGTTGACATTTAAACTAGCCTGGAATCAAATTGAGAAATGGAGCTTGATTAAGATCTTAATCCACCTAACTTCTAAGAGGGACCTTATAGGGCTTAGGTTTAAAGCTTTTCAGGTCCATGGTGACTTAATTCTTTGAGTCCACTAGGCTATGATCACATGTCATCTCAATGAGCCTAAGTAGAGCACTTAACAACAACACATGACTCATATAGATTATGGCTTTACTTGGACACCAGCACTATGCACCGAGCTCTCTACGGATGAGGTGGTGAGAAGGCAGTCTTCCTTGACTTGGGGTAGCATATGAGGGTAGTACTTCTAGGCGGAACCTCTCTTCTTCTTTTAGTGAAGGAAGTGTGTCTCAACTTGGTCTGGTTGCCATGAGGTCTAACGACGGGAGTTGTGGGTTGCAATAAAGCTTCAAAAGAGGGATAGTCTACTGGCTCAAGAGGAAAAACTCCTTGTATATATGCTGCACATGTATATGTTGTACAAGATGCACTTGAAAAAAATGTGCAAAAAGAAAATAACTCCAAAAAAAGTGGTGGGTCTGATAGAAAATGATAATCCCACCGGAGTATGTATATAGAGTGCAATAAGAAAAGCTTGAGTTCATGATCCACCTGTTGTAGCTTGCAGCAGGGAGACTTGGCTACACTTGTCAAGCTCCCAAGGGTACTTGGCTACACTGGCCTTGACCCATTCTCTTCTTCCTCCTCTTCTTGAGCTGGTTGAACTTGAACTTAGAAGGGAATACCCCGCTCCTCGAGGAAAGAGTGGCCAGATTGAGGTCATAGAGTTACCTTGTTGGGAGGGTTGTCAAGTTGCCATTTCTGAGGCGAAAAGCTTAGACCTCACTTTCACAGGACAAGAAAAGATTCATTGTCTTCAGGGTTTGTGATTGATGACTTGTTCTGACCTGGAGCATTGAGGAGTCTTGATTATAGATTAGTGGAACTTGGAGGCTGTTGAGTTTTAAACTTAAGTCCAAATAAGGTTCCGACACACTAATAATCCAAAGATCTGATCGAGCTCCATACCCCAATTTAATGAAGGCAAGTTTAATAATCAACCTTGATCCATGTACATCCTCTTTTTCTTTTTCTTTCTTCCTTCTCCACTTCTTTTTCAAATAAGTGTTTGCTAAGGGACTAGCAAAGTTAAGTATAGGGGGGGGTGATGAATACTCATTCATCACTCTTTATTCTTATATTTTAGCTACAAAAACCTTTGCAAATACATGTAGATATGTGTAAATACAAATAATTACCAAAAGCATGCATTGTGTAAAAACCTATAATTAGCATGTTTTTGTGCAAAAATAAAAGAATAAAGATTAAAAAGAAAAAGAGGGAAATATTTAGAATAAATATTGAGCAACCTAACCCAAGGGAGGGCTCAGCATGGGCCTGACCGCATAAAAGCCAAAGTAGAGGGAGATAGGGGCTCATGTGTGTAAATACTTATGTAAATAAATAAAAATATTTTCCTCACCAAAAATAAGCTTGTAATATTTGTATATATTTATAATTATAAAAACAAAAGAAAAATATTAAAAATTAAAAAGAAACCAAAAATCTCATTCATGTACATAAGCACCTTGTACATAGACTCACCTACTTATTTATTAGTCTTATAAATAAATAAAATTAATTTTTGTAAATATCCTATATCATAGTGTAAATAAATAGAATAAAAACAATTAAAACGAAAATCAAATAAAAATAGCAAAAATTAAAAAATACAAGAATATATTGTAAATATACCATGTATATAAATGTATATATGTATTTATTTTACCTATGTATATAAATAATAAAAATAAAATAAAAATATCTTTTTATTCCTTATTTTATAATGGAAATAAATAAAATATAAAATAGGAATAAAAATTGCATAAAAATAATAATTAAAAATCAAAAATTAAAAAGCCTATAGTGTACATATACCTATATATAGCTATATAGTGTAAATACCTATTTTTATTTCTAAAAATTAATTAAAAATCACAAAAAAATAGAAAAAAACAAAATAAAAATATTTCATGTTTTAAGTTTTTAGTAATTTGATCATTTTCTAGCTTAAAATAAATAAACAAAAATAATATGCTTGGCGGGCTCTGATTGGTCCACGGGGGATTGTTGACCCCCGGTCAACTCTCCCCCCAGGACCACCAGAGTCGGGTCAGACCTGACCGACCCGTTTTCTCCATTTTCTACCCGCCTGACCCGATCGCCATTAACCTAAACCCCGGGCTCCGATTACTCTCAGATTATCCAGGACCCTCGCCCGGGGTGGGTTTGGTGGATCCGAGCCCCGTGCAGCTCGCCCGATCCCCTTCTTCTCGGATCTTGCACCATATATAATGTCGTCTCCGGCGACCTAATTCTTCCATCTTTGATCTTCCCCTCGGAGCCTGTGACCTCCTCCGGAGTCCCTGAGTGACAGTCGTGGCCTTGGGAGTTGCAGCGAGGCCCGAGAAGCCGGGAGTCACTGATCCGGTGGTTTTCACCACCGTGCGCCGCCGCGAGCGCACTGAGCCTCGGGGAGTCGACGCCCCCTTGCAGGCAACAACCAGGAGCTTCCTGAGCTCCAGCACAGTCGGCAGCATTCACCAGGTACCTTCTTTAGGCCGTGGAGTAGCTTAGGTTTTGACTTTTCGATTTTCGGTAGCTTAGCTCCGCCACCTCCGTCTGTCGTCTTCGTCCACTCACTTGGCCATCCGACTACGCCACCACCTTCGCCTGAACCCTCTCCACCTTCTCCACCCAGACATTCCCCTTGTCTCGCCTCGGAGCAGGATCTTGGGTCTTCACCTCCGCCGCTCGCCGGAGACCCACCATACCGACACACCAGCCACTCTTTTGCTGCTCTAACGGGTCGAGGCAGTTTGCCCTCGACCCCGTGTTTTGCCTGTGCAGGTTAGATCGTCAGAAGGACCTCATCTGGAGGTCGAACGCTTGAGCACAGCAGCTCCAGGTACCTTGCCTCGCCGGAGCTCTCCGGAGCTCCCCGACATCATCGGAGCCTACCGGCAGACGCGGGAGCACTCCACCTTTCTTCTCCGACCTTCAGAGTGCTCCCAGGAGGAGCCTAGCGCACACCCAAGGCCGGCGAGTCTCGCCGGGGACCTGTTCTTCCAGCATCCTCAGTCACCGTTCGATTCGTCCTCCAGCTCCAGACTCCATCTGAACCGTCCATCAGGGGAGCAGTAGTCACCGCCCGATCATCAGGAGGATCGATTCCAGCCATCCGATGCGCCAGGTTTAGCCGCAGAGAGCCACAGCCGCTCGATCAGACACGTGGCTGAACCCCGAGCGTCGGATCACATCGAGGACCCTAGCGTTGGAGTCGCAGCTGATCCACACCGTAGATCCCTCCACGTGGCATCCATCCAGCCGGTCCGCATAATAAAGGGTAATTTACCCTTAGGCCCTCTTTCTTATTTTATTTCGCTTTAGTCCTGTAAATATCGAGTTTAGTTGTTTAGTTTTAGGGTTATTTGCATAAAGGACCCCGTACTTTATTTTCCTTGCATTTATGCCCATGTGCGTTGTATAACACGTGCTTCGTCACGTGCTTTTCTGGTTTATTTGCAACTCATGCCCCTGTAGTTCTGGTTGTTATCAATGGAATGAATGTTTTAGTTTATTTGCATTTATACCCCTGTGCGTGATTTATTTCAACATGTGCGTGATATTTTGGGTATTTTGCGAATAGGCCCCTGGACTTTTGGTACCTGTTACCAATAAGTCCTCGGGACTTATTTTTATTGCATGTGGGTCCCTGAGTGCCCCAGGCACGTGCGTGGTGCGTGTTTTTCTGGGTAAATTTCACCAGACCCCCCAGAACTTTGGGTATTTGCACTTTGGTCCCTGTGCACTGTACCCTCTCTTTATTTTTTAATAAAATAGCAAAACACCTCCAAATCCAACGAAAATTGGATACATGGCTCCTGCCATGGTGTAAAACTTTCGTGGATTTTTGAGGACATTTTTGATTTCGTTTGATATTTTTAAAAAATCAAAAACCTTTAATTTTGCTACTGTCTCACTATAAAAACCGCAAAAAAAAATTTAAATAGTGTCTAAAAATTACAAAAAAATAGTTTACTGTCTATTTTGCATAGCTTGATTTTCTAGCCGATTTTGGCTATTTTTCATTATCTAAAACACCTAAAAATTGAAAAACACTTAAAAACTTATAAAAAATCTAATAATTAAACCAAAAACCCAAAAACAATAAAATTGGTGCCTAAATTTTTCTCATTTTGTCTTCTTTACATGAAAATTACCTCCCAGCCATTTTGGGGCTCTTAGATATTTTATCTAGGCCTTTTTGGCTTGGCTGGACAGTACCATTTATTTCAGTCACTTTTTGATTTTTATAAAATTAAATAAACATCAGAAAATTCTCAAAAATTCACCAAAAACATAAAAAAATATAAAACACATAAAAATATTTTTGTTTGAATTTTTGGTTGATTTTTAGTGCTTTAAATAATTTGTTGAAGTGTGTGTTTGCTTACTTTTCTTCTTTTCTTAATACATTAAAAAATACAAAAAAATATAAAATAAATTAAAAACCACTAAAAATATTTTGTTCTTTTATTTTATTCCTTTTTACTACTTCGTAGGCCGAGAGGCCAACCCGTGCTCCTTGAGTTCGACCCTGGTCGCTATACCAGGTTAATCCAATAGCAGGACCGCTTTCACATTTTTGATCAATTTTATCTTTATTAGTGGTTCATTTTTTCTTGATTGACACATCTGAGTGACCGAGGTCACAACGACCATCTTAGATACACCTGATTACCTTAGTCCCTCAGATTTTCGTGCCATCAGCATCCCATATCTCCTCTTTATAAATCCCCACACCACGATGATGGGATAGAGGTCCCTTAGGCTTCCTCTAGCAGTACTGCTTTTCAGCACTCCTCCTAGTTCATCTAGTGCGGCTTCGGAGAGCTTAGACCCACTCTCTGAACCAGAATTCACCTCCACCCTATTCCCCCATCGACCATCCTTCTTCCACACCTGAGGTACCAATACAGAGGCCATCACAGCTATATGTTCACTTGACAGCACCTAAGCTGGGGTCTTTTGCCTTTCTAGAGACCGGTGACATGGCCAGTAGTGAGGGAGGGACTGATGAGCAGCCACAAGGATCTGTGTTTGTATTGGACCAGGCTACCATAAACAACATGCTACAAACCTCATTGGAGACCATGTAGAGACAGATCAGGGCCCAAGGAGCATTCACGGCAGAGGTGAGGAGAGAGCTCACGCAAATGAGAGCTAGACAAGATGAGCCAGAAAGACCAACTGCCAGTGGAGAGATACCCAGAGCTGAGGGAGGAGACGGATGTTAGGATGAGTCGCATGAGCCAGCTAGACCAGATCGCACGATGAGGCAGTTGCACAATACTAGTGCAACCCTCACCCACAGATGGATCCAGCTACCCAAGATCCTTGGCGACTTTGATCTTTGCCCCTAGACCACTCAGTTACTGCCCAAGTTCCATGGGCTAGCCACCGAAGAGCCCCATCTCCGTCTGTAGGAATTTGAGATGATCTATAGCACCGTCGACAACATATTTGTTGATGAGGATACTATTAAGTTGATTGCCTTCCCGTTCTCTTTGGTTGATAGAGCATCCTATTGGCTGAAGTACCTAGGGAGTGTTGTCACCACCTGGGAGCAGCTCCGGACCGAGTACTTGAACAAGTACTATCCACTCGGTCGGATTGATGCAACGAGAGCTATGATTAACAACTTCACTATGATCCCAAATGAACAGTTCCATGATGCTTGGGATTTCTTTAGAGTACTCATCGAAAGTTATCCCCACCAAGAGATCAGCAAGCCCATCCTTATTTAGAATTTCTTTTGTTGGCTGACACTTGGGCTGTAAGGGCTTGTAAACGCCTCGTACAGAGGCTCCTACTTCGTAGAGGATGAAGACCCGGTTGGGACCATCTATGAGGAGATGGTAGAAAACTACACAATGATGTCCCAGACCTGTGTCTACACTCAGGGGAAGCCTCTCCCACAGGCGTTTTCATATCAGAGGATTTCATGCGTCGATGTCGGTCTTACCACATCTTCTTCAACAACTGCACAAGCAGAGTCATCGGTTGTTGACATGGGCATCATCTTCCAAAAGTTGGATCGGATAGAGATCATAGAGAAAAAATCAATGCTAGGACCTGGATAATCTCAACAAGATCGGTGAGCTGGCTCAAACATTGAGTGACTTGAAGGCCTAGATCATATGTCTCCAAGAGGCACAGACGGCTTCTCAGCCCCGTCTCAGGCCACAGACTGATCCAGGGAGCAACTCGTCCCAGCCCTCTGCCTCATATCATCAGGTTCACCATATCTTGGTAGAGCCCGTCCAGTAGCTCCAGCAGTACCAGCAGCCACCACCATCTTCATACACTCAGAAGGTGGTCTACTAGTCGGATCAACCCTTGGCAGCCCTTCCCCTGCCACTCCACGAGCAGCATGAGCCATTGATGGACATCAACGGGATATGGTACTCCCATTACCAACTACATCCTGAGATCTGTCGTGACCATCCCGGCCTCCGATGGTCTACTTGAGGCATCTCTTCCCAGCAACAACCTTCATCTCAGACAGGGCAGGGCAGATAGCCTCAGCAGCCCCATTACTCCAACCAGCAATAGCAGCATGGTCCTTGTCCCCATTATCAGGGACAATACTGGAAGCCACAACAGCCTCAATAGTACTCCTAGATCCCTCCTCACTACCAGCAGTAGAGAGCCTCATTTCCAGCGAGGCAACCTGTCCGGTTCTCATGCACCAGTTTATGAGAACCAAACACTTGATGATCTCGCTCACTTGCTTTTTCATCAGCATGCCTCCTTCTAGCAAGAAATGGGTGAGTTCTGGCAGGAGATGAGGGAGATACTAAAGGGCAAGGCTACCACACCCGCTCAGATCGAACCCAATTTGAACAATCTGAAGAGGAAATCTGAGGAGGTACATTTTACAAAGACCACCACTCCTAGTGATATTGTGGATGATTCTTCTTCTTCTATATCTGATGCTGATTGTTTGACATTTACGAGTGGTAGGATGCCAGCTAGGGACAACTCATCTAGGTGACACTCAGATGTAGATTCTAGCGCGTCAGACGATGTCAGAAGTGGTGCTGATGTCGCTCACCATGATGATGATGACAGTGGTGCTGAAGCCACCATGGATGTTGATCTGGACGACAGTACTGAGGCCATCGTATTCCTAATTGTAGAAGGTGGTACGGATGCGACCAAGTTACCAGATTCTATGCAAGATTACGGTAGTGATGCCGCAAGTTCAGAGGTTATCGATGGTACTGATGCCACCAAGTTTCCTTATGTTGTTTTGACTCATCCTGTACCTGAGGACACTTATAGAAAAATACAAAAAATGGAAAAATAACAAAAATCAAAAATATGAATAAAGTAAAGGTTTATGTATCTCCTGTGATTCCATCTATTGTGTTTGATGATCTTTGTATAGATTCTAGCCTATTGAATGCACATGAACCTACTCCTGACCCTCATCTCTCAGGAGAGGGTCCTCATATCCCCTTCCCTCAAGCACTTTGCTTAGGAAAGGGGTCAAAAATAGAAAACAAAAAAAGAAGCACCAGTTAGAGTCCGACAAGCAGATGATAGATAGATTCCAGATACAACTGAGTCTTCAAGAGGCACTTGAGCACATCCCTCTATTCTAGAAGAACTTGTGAGAGAATACCACCATCAGCAGGAAGAAGAGGAACCATAAAGCATTCAGACACAAGCTTTGTAGATCGTCTTTACTCTTCACACATTTCAAATGTACATTCTCCTTGTGATTATCAAGATCTCATCGGTCCCCCACCCTTCTTCCATACTTTTGTTTTCCAGCGCCTAAGTATAGGGGGACCCGATGTCCGCTGTATATACTCTCCTCATTCACTTCTCCCCTTGCCTTCCTCATTTTTGCTCTTTTTCTATACTTAGACTGTCCACATACTAAATAAAGGGGGTGCCTTATATTTTTATTTTTCACTCTCTAATGCTTAGCCTGATCTATGTCGTCTTTGCGCTTCTTGTGCTATGAGGACATAGCACTCTCTAAGTATAAGGGGGTGTATATACTCTGTATATATTTTATCCATAGCTCATACTTTTGTGTAAGTCTATATTTTATTTACGGGAGGAGGTAACTTGCATAAAAAATCTTGCATAAAAAACATTTGCACACTTGCATTTCATTCATCCATGCATTCTTTAGTTGGATGTATCCCTGACACTTACACTTTCATATAAGACTTGTGAAGTCCAAGAACAATTGGTTTATGAGGCTTTAAGATTCAGAGTTAACCAGCCTTGGTCATTACGGTCTACGACTTAATTATTCGTACTTCCCTAGTTTAAAAGATGTGTGTGCTATATCGCATGCTTAGTCTATGTCTTAAAAAAACATGTGTGACTGTAGTTATGATGAGATGAGTAGGGATTTCACTTGAGGAACTAGGATGAGGGATTTGAGTTTGGACTCGATTTATGATGCCCGAGGATGGGATAAAATCGATGATGGCTTCATGAAACCCGAGTGTCAGCACTTTAAGCCAATATAAGAATAAGGTTCTTGTACTAACCTCTTGATATAAAACCAATGTGCCAGGGTGTGATGAAACTTAATTAATATTTGATCAGTGTGGTCAACTTGGTAAAAGTAGTGGAGCTAGCCAACCATCAATGAAATAAATTTCGAGAGAAGTTCTCTCATTTAAGTACAAATAAAAGCTTTCTCATTACAAATACAAACTCAAAGAGCTTCCTTCAAAGGAGAGCGCTCCCAACCATTTCAAATTGTCCACTTGGACAAAAGATATTAGGACCAATAGTTAGGCTAGCACCCAAAAAGGGATCTACATCATATAGTGATATAAATCTGAGTGTCAAAGGTATGATAGGTACTTAAAAGAGACACACCTCGATGTACTCCCAGGAAACAAGTGCAGACAATTTCTAGCTCTCTTAACAGATGCACCAGTCAACAACCTAAAACACATGTGTTGCGTCAATAAGGCACTTGAGTGGATCCCTGTTCCAATGAGAGGGAGAGAAGAAATTACACAATCTTATGCCCTCCATCAACTGGCCTTCCAACTACACTTTTAAGAGTAACAACTAAATCGACGTTGGAATGATTGCAAGAACTGATTTATTCCCTATGTGTTGAGGATTGGGTCCTTTGAAGAGTCTCTTGGAGTGGAACCTTTGGTGATGTTTTGACTCTACTCTATAACTGCAGTCCACACTAAAAATGTCATGCTGCTACTATATATGTAAACAAAGGGAGTCTTAGAGCAAGAGAAGTTGGATACCTTTGACTAATGCTTGGTTTTTCTTAGGATTTTGAGATCACTAAAATCGAGAGTTCTTCAACAGATCAAGTGTTGTACTCCACATGCATAGTCAGGGAATAATCCGACTAAATCATTTACACTCTAGTGCTCAGGGACGAGCATGGTTTAAGTATAGGAGATTGACGAATCTGTGATTCATCACTCTAAAAGGCACTAATTAAGCTCAGCTCCCAAAAAATCATTGGCATTTCATCACCTATATCGCATTATTAACATCCATGCATATGTAATTAAGAGTCACATTTTATCATGCATAATTGCATAAAATAAAAAAACCAGAAATACCCACCCAAATGACCTATAAAATAAGCTAACTTCCATGATTTTTAATTAATTCATGCTAGTTCTAAATCACCTGAAACCACCTCCATTGTGTACATATCACTAACAAGGATAAAAAATAAAAAAATCACTAACATAAGTAATTAACAACCAAACTTAAATCCTAATTTCAGAATTTCCACACTAAAACATTGATATCTTCCACATACAATGTCTGATTTGACTTGCTCACTTTTGAACTAATGTACATTCAATTACCTTCAAAATAATATTAGGTTCAAGTGAATCGTGAATCGGAGCTCATATGCGGAAGTTGGGTTTTGGGACTCTTTTGTACATTGTGTATTTTACCTGATTTTGACCTATTATTTTATGTACATAATTAACCCTTTTTATTTTATTTATTTTTCATTTATTTTATTTGAAAAAGTTTTATTAAAATGCAAAAAATCCAAACCAAAAATGAGTTCGAAGTCAAAGAAGCTAACTGAGTCTGAGTCTTCATTGAGATTCTCTACAATAAGACCCCTTATTTTATTCCTTTATTTCCTTAAATATTAAAAATACAAAAATAGATTAATGCATAAATATTTGTCTTTTATTTAATCATATTTTTCTCATTTTTAATCTCATTAAAACATGACAAAACCTAAAAATCAAGGTATTTTATATTCGTAGAGTTCCACCAAAAATACCACTTTATGCAAATGACTTATTTTTGTTTTTGTCTCTTCATGAAAGTTGTAGATCACATCAAGAAGAACAACTTTGATGAAGAAAAACTTTCGATCCGAGGTTGTTTGCTATTTCTTTTTTATTTATCTTTACATTTTATTTTTAAATTTTTTGGCAGTAACACGTGGCAGATCCTGGAGCTACCGCACGTCCCCCATTTTGGCCTTTTTATATTTAGATTTTTTTAATTAAAATTAAAACAAAAAATAGGTACAAATAAAAAGAAAAATATCCACATATGGCCCATCTGTCCCGGATGACCGCTACTCCATCTCCTTCCTCCCACTCAACAAATCCCCATTTCCTTTTTCACCAATGCCCATCCCCGCTCCCTTCCAATTCCGATCGCACCACCACCTGTCATATCTCGTCCCCAATCAATCTCAATCACTAATCGCCTACCGCCTCCGATCCTGCAAATCTTTCCATCACCAGATCCAATCTCTGATCGACCTTCTATCTGTGTCGCATCCTCGTCAAGATTCGAGCCCCCACTTTCCCAATCTGCACCGCCCGTCATCGATCACCACCTTCCATCTGTGTCACACCACCTATGCTATTTAATCCAAGCCTCTCCACCACTTAGCCTTCATCCACCATTCCAAGCATCGCAAAGGAGCTCTCGAGTTTTGTAGGCGGTGAAAGCAGCTGACCAACCCTCCTCATTCGTGTGGCACGATATGATGTCGTTGTAGCACCGTCAAGGGTTGTTGCTCTGCTCCAGTGCCTTAACATTGTCGAGCTCATGCTTCCAAGTACCCCCTTGTCTTCCTCTGCCTCGTTCACCTTCTCCTTCGCTCCACCCTCTCTTGCACATCACCGCTTTGCCCATCCTCCTTGCCTCATTCGATACATCTTCATCCCATCCATGTTGCTCCACTCGAGCACCAGATCATCATCGACAACATCTAGTGCCTCATCGATGACCACGCTTTCGCTCATCAATGCATCACCTTTAAAGTCGTGTCGGACTTCTGCCAGTCTCCTCATCAATCTCCTCCGCTCCTAGAAGCTCCTCCTACTCTATGCCTCCACAGCCAGGCAAGAGCTCACTGGACATTCTTAGCCCCTTCGACTACCAGCCTCACTCAGGAGTGGCTCCATCATCACCAACTGCTACCTTCTCCAAGGAGATCGTCCCTCCAGGAACACAACCACCCTGAGTTCACCCTCCTACCGCCCCAAGTTCACCCTCCAAGGACATCATTTTCATCGACTTGGGAAGCCCCATCTTCATTGTCGCCTCCTGGCCGGAGCTAGGAGTCGACTTCATCAACCACTATCCTCTGTTGAGAAGCTTTTCCACCCTGCTGCTCATTTCTTCTCGGCCTGCTACCCGCAACTCAAGGTTGGGCACAATCCTGAGACCCTCCACACGTACAGGGAGGGAGCACGTGACCAGCACCTCCCTATTGGGGATTTTTGCAAAGAGGTCCCTGGATTTCACTAGATCATGCTCAAATCCCCAGCGTCCTCTCCCCACGTGCTTGTGCACTTGCCTGCTGGTAGTTTTGCATAAATACCCTTGCGGTTATAGGTAATTACATTCAATCCATATTCTGTAATTTTAATTATTTTAATTAACAGTTAGACCCTTATCTTTTCTCTGTAATTTGAACACCAATTATGCATCATTTCATTATTCAAAAAATAATAATTCATTTCTTAATTAATTCTTCACATCGTGGCATGTTCCTCTTATTTTTGTGATTTGTGGTTTATGTTTAATAATTATTCTTGTGGAATAATGCTAATTTTCCAATTTATTGCTTTAAAATTCACAACTAATTAACCAGTGCTCAAAAAATTGCCAAAAATTCATAAATATTAGAATTATTGTCTTTCACATTGCTTCCACAAAGAATTACATTCGCATGCAACTTTTGTCTTATAAAATTCATTTTGTGCTTTCAATAATTGATTTTTAATAGGCATTAAACTTTACATTTTCAGGGTTTATACTTTTTCTGACATAGATTAGCTAGTAATATGTCTCGATTAATTTTATTCATAGAAATTATTAGGTTTAATATTTATTATAATTAACTATTGAGAAGCACATTACCTGCATCATTTTATTAATTAAATATTCATATTGCATTAAAAAATTCCAAAAATATTATCGTTCACTCATTCATCATTATTCACATCTCGGCCAAGTTTCATAATTTTTGGACTCTGTTTAATTGAAAGTCACATTTTCATCCTTAAAATTGGCTACATTTGCAGTTGCATCCATAAATTGCGTAAACAAGTACCCAAAAATTCCTCGAAAATCATACATTAAATTTGATAGACTTAAATATAAGTTGTTCCTTTGCCTCCTTGAGTTCAACCCTTGGGCTTGCCCAGTCTATATAAACATAAAACTGCTCCGATTAAATTTGATTAATTAATTAAGTGGTTATATTTCGTGGTTGATTTTGATTTACCTACTACAACATAAAAACAACATAATTAATAGGGTAATTGGTGATTCGTCACCGATACAACTATTGCAACAATTATCGAGACCTGCAAACTATCACTATCTAGTAGGAGAGTCCTAGTACTTAAAGAATGACTTTATGTTCCAGATGTTAGAAGGAACCTATTATCTATATCTAAACTAATTAGAAATGGATATCCGTTCTTATTCAATGAAAAACTTATCATAAGCCATTATGATAAACATATTGCTGATGGAATTCTAACTTCTGGTGGATTCTTTGAGTTGTGCATTAATGAATCTATCATGAATGTATCACCCATTGATAAAACCCTGAAAGAACCAGAGAGGACAGAAATCATTCAAACATGATTTGGCATCAAAGGCTTGGTCATTTATAAGTTGATAGGATCAATAGATTGATAAAGGATGGACCCTTATATTTTCTAAAGGTTCAAGCATTACTTACTTATGAACATTGCATTCGAGGTGAAATGACTAGAGAACCCTTCCGTAACATTGTTACACGATACAAGTGTATTCTCGACCTAATACATATTGATGTATGTGTTTTGTTCAGTACCACGACCCGATATCGATATTACTTAACGTTAATTGATGATCATTATCAATATGGTCTTATCTTCATAATATGCATAATTCTGAAACCTTTGAAAAGTTCAAAGAATTCATGGCTTTGGTTGAGAATCAAATCGACAAGAAGATTAAATGGATTCGATCTGACCAAGATGGTGAGTACCTCTGAGATGAATTCAAGGAATACCTCAAAGAGATAGGAATTGTCTCTAATCTCACTCCTCTTGGAACTCCCCAACATAATGGTGTTGCTGAAAGACGCAACAAGACCGTCATGGATATGGTTCGTTCAATGATGAGTGATGCATATTTACCACTTAGTTTCTGGGGATATGCAGTAGAGACTACACTATATATCCTAAATAAGTTTCCTATCAAATGTGTACCCAAAACCCCCCCCATGAGCTTAGCTATGGTACCAAGACTAGTGTTAATCACTTAAAAAATTTTGGGTTGCTTGATCCATGTGAAAAACATGGATGCAAGTAAGCTAGAATCTCGCACTAGAGACTGCAACTTCATTGGGTATGTAAAGGACAATATTGGATACCAACTTTACGACATGAGACTCTGAAAGTCTTCATCTTTAGAAATGTAAAATGTCTATGGGATGACTTCCTTACGAGACAAGACAAAAATGAAGTAAAGGAACTCATTGAATCCTCTAAGGATGTTGAGCTTCCTGAACCAGAAATTGGAGAAGTAAATAAAGATAAAATACCCGTACCTCATTGAAGGAGTTTGAGGGTGGTTGCACCATAAGAAAGTTTCGGATTCCATATGAAATGTAATACTAACATTGATCTAGCTTCATTTGATGAAGCACTTGCAGATAAAGATATGTATATATGGATTCTAGCAATGAAGTCTGAAATAAACTCTATATACAAGAACTATGTATGGACCCTAGAGGATCCACCTAGAGATGTAAAATCCACTAGATGTAAATGCATCTTCAAGAGAAATAAGGGACTTGATGGGAAGGTGGAGACATTTAAGGTACAGCTCGTAAATAAGGGCTACACACAGAGAGAAGGCTTCAACTACAATGAGACATTCTCTCCTTTAGCTATGCTTAAATCCAATAGAACATTGCTAGCAATAACTGCATATCTTGACTATAGCATCTGGCAGATGGACGTCATGATGACATTCCTCAATGGATACCTCGTTGAGGATATCTATATGGAGCAACCCCATGGATTCATAATTGAGAAATGCAAAGCATGCAAGATGAAGAAATCCATCTATGGGCTCAAACAAGCTCTCGTAGATAGAACATCAGATTTGATGAAACCATAAAGAGATGATTTCATTCAGAATTTTGATGAACCATGCGTATACAAGAAGCTTAGTATGAGTGTCATTGTGTTTATCATTCTTTACGTAAATGACATCATTATCATTGGGATTGATATCGGCATGACTAGTATTAAGATTTGGTTCTCCCATACTATCGAGAAGAAATATACTGGAGAAGCCTCTTATATCTTTGGTCTGATGCCATTCAGAAATAGAGAAAAGAGGATTTCAGGATTGTCACAACATACATACATTAAGAATATCTTAGAACATTTCCATATGGAGAATTCAAAGAAAGGCTTCCTTCCCTTAATACATTGTATACTCCTATCAAAAGGGATGGATCCTCAAAGTGTTTAGGATATAAAGTTGTGGTTGGATGCCTTTACGCATCGAATGTGGGAAGCCTGATGTATGTTATGATGTGCACAAGGCCAGACATCTGCCATGTAGTGGGAGTGTCAAGCCGTTACCGATCCTGCTAAGGAGAGCAACAATGGAGAACAATGAAGAGCGACTTTAAGTATCTAAGACAGATGCAAGATTACATATTGGTCTATGGAGATGGTGATCTCCAAGTCTTGGTATACGCAGATTCAGACATCCAATCTTATATAGATGATTGCAAGTCAACTTCGGCATTTGTGTTCTTGTTGAATGGTGATGCTATGAGATGGAGAAGCAAGAAGCAGGACATTACGACTAATTCAACAATATAATCTTAATACATTACCATATGGGATTTTGCAAAGGATGCAGTGTGGTTATGCAAGTTCATCTTGGAGCTTGGTGTAGTTTCCTATGATACTCCCATCTCGCTACTCTGCAATAATACGGGAGCCATAGCTCATGCGAGGGAACCCAGATGGCATCAGTATAACGAGCATGTGGAAAGGAAATACCAAATCATTCGAGAGATTTAAAAGTGTGGTGACATCATCATCATGAAGGTGGCATCTGCCAATAACGTTGTTGATCCCCTTACCAAACCTTTACCCCCAAAAGGTTTTCGACTAACATGTAATGAGCAAGGGTTTAAAGATTGTACATGAATGGTTCTGAGGGCTAGTGGGAGATTACTAGCCATGTGAGCCTAGGGCGATCCATTTCTATAATAAATGTTATTGTACTATTTTGTATATCAATAAAGGTTATTTTTTTATTTCACTCCTTATCTGAGATTAAATGAATGAATGCACTATAAGATCCCTATGTACAATTAGGATTATGTACCATGGTCGTCTTATTGATCAGACAATTGTTGATTCAAATGTTGAATCAAAGAAGCTGGTATTGGATGATATCTAAAGGGTTAGATTGAGGGCTCATAAAGTATCGTTAAATGACTATAAGGAAAGGATCTCCAGGATGAAAAGAATATGACAATTCTTCTCTGAAGGATGATATCTAACCGATCTCTTGATGCGGGTCCTCTACATAGGAATAGATATTCGAAAATAAGTTAGGTCAAAGCGTTGACTTGACAAAGTTGAGATAACCAAGATATATCACGATATAGGAATGCATCCTCTGATTGGAGACATATGTGTTACTATATGTCTGAGTATGTACAATTGGCAGACCGATAGGTTGATGACCTACTCAAGGTCTATACATCAGCAAGCTGGTGTGCATACAAGGGCATAAAAATAATACTATATCTCAAAGGGATCACACTGGTTCATTAGTGAACTGGAAGACATGAGCTCACTCATGAGATATTGGGATAAATTTCCGTGCATAGTCATCTCGCTTTGGAAACTTGATAGAATTTATCGGTATGATATATGCTTTCGGAAAGCATATGATCGATACCAATTCCTAATGATCAAATGAGAAACTTAATCATAAAAACACTGAAGAAGACAGTTCAAATATGATCTAATACTTTGGATTTAATCTAGGCCTTCTAGTATGCAGGATGTATGGGTATTAGGAATACTCGAGGGTGATGTTATCGTAATCGATTATATAAGCATGACAGTTCCATTCTGAGGGAGCGATGATACATGTTTGGATTTTAGTGACTCCTTTCAGTACATTAATAATTTAACCGTAGACCAAATGTTGGATATTGATCTGAATATAATTCAGATATATTAAGAAGACTAGATTCACATTTTGATTTGATCAACATTTTTTAGAGGTTCTTGAGATCTGGATTTGAGTATGATCTCAATCCAAGTCGCTATACACGAAATGTATAATTGACATGTCCTTATCTCCAAGTATCCATATAGAAAGCATATTATTCTTGAAGGAGTTTAAGAATAATTTTATTTTTGATAATGTATCTGAGCATTGAAAAAAATGATGATTAAAAATGATATAATTATCATTAGTAACATGAATATGAATCATATTATATAGGAACATGAGATTGGTCATCCATGATATTTAATATGGTTTAATTATCAAGAATATGACTAATGTGGATATCATTTTCTATAATAATCATAAATATTATAAATTTGATTTATTATATGTTTGAGAGATGTTATTGTAAACAGTATTTAGAAATTCAATGTTGATGTGAATTGGATTCACATTGGATAATTAATTGTAAATGTAATTTACATTTTATTTTAGATCTATGAATATGATTCATAATTTTCAATGGCATGACTAAAATTGACACAAAATAATTTGAAATTATTTTTGTGAATAAATTTGTAATAAAAGTTGTTTAAAATTATAGAGGATTATGTGGGATACAAGAGCTCACGTAATTGGAAGAATGAGTCCACCATCCTTTTATGGAGGGTGGACGACCACCCTTGAGTCCTAAATAAAGGTATTCGTCCACTCCATGATCGGAAGGAGGCTTTCCTCCTTCCTAATCATTCTATGATTATTGATTTGATTTGATTAAATGATATTGATGATTCTTCAATATATTTAATTTAAATTATATTAATAATAATAATAATTGTTGTTCCAAGTTAAAATGCAACAAAATCATGGCCATTGATTGAAAGTACAAATCAATGCGAACCATTGGATTTGTATGCACATAGATTGTGATCCATGGACATCAAAAATAATATAAAAGGGAGGGTAGCCCTAGCCTTTTATTCTACAAAATAATTGCATGAATAATTACTCTCTCCACTTTCTCATGCTTGTCTCTTCTCTCTCAACATTGCGGTAGTCCAAATTGTTGACCTAGAGGCTCTCACCATTGTGGCGATGTCTTAGTGTTGCTGGAATGACTGCTCAGTATCTTCACCTTCTTCAGTGCATCTAGCTCGTGAGGAAGGAAATAGATTTAATGCGATGAAATCAAGCGACTCCACAGTCGAATCTTCAACTTGGATTGCGAGAAATCTACGTCTCATCAATGTGCTCACAAAATTTCTTCTTCATTGGGTCGAACTTGAGATAGAAGGTCTCTTCGTTTAGATTTGATCGTAAACATGCTTCTAGAGGAGATCCTTGTACTTTTTTGTGTTTGTTGATGAATCGATTTGAGAAGTGTTCTAGAATCATGCGGTTTCATCTACATGAAATATTTTAATTCTGCTACTCCTCACAACTAATATGACTAGTTGACTTATATCGCATTCGATGCGATCTGCACTATCCATGATGCAGATCGCATCGAATGCGATATAGGTCAACTAGTACTTCACCACACTCATGGCATCCTCGAAAGTTGATTTTTTTCATCACTACAAGATTCTAGGCACTGGAAGTGTCATTGTCAAGATTACCTAAAACAGTTGAAAAAGGGTAAATCTCCAGCAGGTATAAAATCTACATTTATCATTGAAATCAATTTTCTCATAGGATGAGAAGGTATTTAGGTCATAGATTCAAATGCTTATGTTCATGTATGCAATTTGTTGCATATATTTCAAGGAATTAGATAGCTTGAGGAAGGGGAGAAGTCATTCATACGGGATCTAATGCAACTATTGCAGTAGTAATCGCGGGGACATATACACTAACATTATCTAGTGGGAGTGTCTTATTGCTTAGAGAATATCTCTATGTTCCAGATGTTAGAAGGAACTTATTATTTGTATCTAAGTTAGTTGTGGTATTTATTCCTATTCTTTGATAAACTTATCACAAATATTATGGTAAACATATTGCAGATAGTTTTCTTACTCTCGACAGACTCTTTGAAATGTGAATAGATGAATCTGTCATGAATGTTACTACCACTAATAAAAACCCTAAAAGATCTGGAGTGGATGAAATTATTTAACCATGATTTGGCATCAAAGTCTCAGTCATTTATCTGTTGATATGATCAATAGATTAGTAAATGGTGGACAATTAGATTTTCGATATATCCAACTATTACATACTTGTGAACATATCATTAGAGATAAAATAACCAAAGCTTCCCTCCAAAATAAGGTACGCAATGTGAGGGTATACTTGACCTAATATGTAACGATGTATGTAGTCCCTTCAGTACCATGACTCAAAATGGTTATCGATAATATTTGACGTTTATTGATGATCATTTGTGATATGGGTTTATCTTCCTTTTATGTCTTAAATCTTAACCCTTTGAAAAGTTTAGAAATTTCATGGCTTCCATTGAGAACCAAACTGATAGGAATATTAAACATATTCGATCTGACCAAGTTGGAGAATCCCTCTCAGATAAATTCAAGGAATACCATAAAGAGAGAGTTATTGTATCCAATATCACTCTCCTTGATCACCTTAACTATATGATGATGCTGAAAGACAAAATAGGATCATCATGGACATGGTCCGATCAATAATGAGTAAAGAATATTTACCTCTTAGTTTACGGAAATATGCGATAGAGATTGCAATATATATCCTTAATAAAAATCCTATCAAATATGTTTCCAAAACCCCACATGAGATTTGATTTGGAACCAAACCTTGGGGTTGCTTGGTCCTTGTCAAGAATATGGATGCAAATAAGCTATAATCTCGCACTAGAGAGTGCTACTTCACTGGATATGTAAAGGATGATATTGGATACCAACTTTTCGACCCTAAGACTCAAAAGGTATTCATCTTTAGTGATGGGATACTCCTAGAGGATGACTTCTTTAAATATCAAAACAAGAATGAAGTAAAGAATCTCATGCAATCCCATGGGGATATTGAGCTTCCTGAACCAGAAACTATGGAGATAATTGAAGATGAAACACATGTACTTCTTCTAAAGAGTTCGAGCTGAAAGGTATGGATTCCATGTATTAGGAGAGTCTAACAATGATCCAACTTCATTTGACGCAGAACTCGCAGATCATGACATGGAAAGATGGATGGTAGCAATGAAGTAACTTCATGCACAAGTATGATGTATAGACCCTAGAGGATCCACCTAAAGTGGTAAAATCCATTGGTTTTAAATGGATCCTCAAGAGAAAGAGGGGACCTGATGGGAAGGTAGAGAACTTCAAGGCATTGCTCGTAGCCAATGACTACATGCAGACAAGGCATCAACTACGATGAGACATTATCTCCTGTGGCCTTTCTTAAATCCATCACAACACTGGTAGCCATAGTTATACATCTTGATAACGACATTAACATATGGACATGAAGACTGCATTCCTCAATGAGTACATTGAGGAGGAATATATACGGAGAAGTCCCAAGGCTTCATAGCTGAGGAAGGCGATGTAAGATAAAGAAATCTAACTATGTGATCAAACAAGGTTCTTGTAGCTGGAAGATTTGATGAAACAATAAAGATTAATGATTTCATTCAGAATCATGATGAATCATGTGTGTACAAGAAGCAATTGTGTTCATCGTGCTTTACGTAGATGTCATCCTTATCACTATGAAATATACATGAATGATGATTGGTTGATGAATCCCCATTTATTCACCTTTATTCTATCATATTGTCTTAAAGTTCATAGTAAAATACATGTAAAATATCATTAACTTGCATGAATTAACACCATAACATTATTTAAATAGTGTATAAATAATTGGACTTAAACCTAAAATAAAATAAAAAAGAAAATAAAAGAAAAATAAAGGAAATATATATGACATTGATTGGCCCTAAATCTCGAAACTAAGTCAATATTGACTAGGTCGACTAGGAATGAAGTAGGGGAGATAGGGTGAAATAATGTGCAATCATATCAAGAAAACCATAAAAATTTAAGTACAATGTAATGTGTAAATATCCCAAACACGTAGTATTTTAATTATCATCATAAACACTCCAAATAAAATGTGTTCAATGCCAAATTTGTACATAATAATGTATAGAAAATAATAAACATATTGACAAAAATAAATCAAGAACAAGTCACTCAGCACACTCAGGTGAAGTAGCCGCAAAAAAAACTCAATTGATCAATATATTCTTAATAGGAGCTCAAAATGAACTAAACTCACCTCAATTATATTTCAAATTTAACTATTTATGAAATGAAAGTGGTTTCGTCTGAATTGGAGTTAAGATACAAAAGCTTGCTAATTGGGATATTTGGGTACTTCTACATCTTTGGATAATTCATTTTTTAGTTTTGTATATTCAAGGTTTCCTGGTATCTTTAATTTATTGTACGTACTAGTTAGAATCTAAAAAAAATACAAATAACATTAAAAACCACATAAAAATATCGAAAGTAAATAACAAACCCTACTTTATAAGTATAATATACCTATGTTATAAATAAAGATATTTAGGTTTACATCTACGTAAAACCGTAAAAAAACCCAATGAAATGTGTAAATATGTACAAATAAATGTTGCAACTGATTAAATAGGGTATTATCTAAAAATGTAAATGAAAAATATATAGGAATAAATACGTATAAATAATAGTATATAAATGATATACCATATTAAATAAGTTGATATAAATAAATAGAAATCACCAAAATATAGTCTAGAAAATAAGAAATATTTTTTATGTTTTGAGTTTTTAAAAATAAAATCATTTAATATTTTATTTTGAATTTATCTTTCAATTCTATTTTCTATGTTTGCCATCTATTGGTCGACATGTACCAGTCATGGGAGAGGGATTGTTGACCCTCAGTCAACAGTCCTCCTATGTTCTTATGACCTTCGAGACCATCGACCGGCCATATTCTTCATTTTTCCATGCCTGCTCCATTTTTTTTGACCCGAGTCCTTCACGAAATGTGTTTGCACGACATACACTCATCACACCCTATCCCTAACTCTAGCAGACTTCCCATGATTTGGGAAAAAGTTAAACTCAAAATGACCTCATGAGGCAAGGAAAAGGAGGGAGGGTCGTGGATAAACCACCAGCGGAGCACCACTATCAGGTTCTTGCATCCCAAGTCACTCGGACCCCGTGAGGCCCTTATCTTTAATCAATTTCGTTCGATTTTTGATTCTTAGCGTAGATTTATGTTTGATTTGCTTTGATTTCTGTGTTTGACAGCGGATCCCAAAAAATTACAAGTATGGGGGAGGTCTAGGCTCCGGCCTCTGTTCATAGTGATTTGTCGTCGTTTTGACCCGCACAACCAAACCATTTTCTTCTCCTATGCTTCTTCATTCATGTGAGACATTGACACTTATTTGTGTAAAACACAAAATACAGTATGGATATCGGTCACCCATACAAATCGGGTCTCGATACGATTCGAGATTTAATTTTTGATTAGACTTTCATAGATTTTTGTTGACATCCTTTTAGCTTTCTGACCTTGTATAGAATTCAAATTGACAATCGAGTATTCTTTCTTCTGTATTCGTCGAGATCTTTCCAGCACTAACATGAACGTCGAAATACAACATTGAACGAGGGAGATATGGTTGTTTTACGACTACAGGTTGTTGACATGGAAACTTCGAGGATCGGTTATTAATGTTATGAAGTCGTTGTTATCCCCAAAAAAATCTCGGATCAAACAAACATTTTTTATCTTCTCTCGTTGCAAAATGATTACAAAAATAAGGTGGAGTAAGAGAAATATTTTTGCCACTTATTTACTTGTATAGCGGATAGGATCGAACTCAGGGAGGCTACAATTCCCGAGGGTTATTCAAATAATCAAAAGAAAATCAATTAAAAGAAAAAGTAGGAACCTCAAAGGCAAACTATCCTTGATTTTTATGGATTTTTTTTATATTTTTTATTTTTTTATTTCTAATTTTTTAATTTTCTGATTTTATTTTTTTAATGATTTTAATTTTTGCAATTTTTTATTTTAAAAAATAATGAACGATAAGAACAAGTGAAGAAATATGCACACCACACTCTTTTTGTATTTTTCAAAATAGTCAGAAATATGCATAAAATTACAGAGAAATATTTTTGGCTTTTAAAAGTTTTGAATTATTTTTGGAAATTTTTGTAGAATTTTTAGATGTTTTTGTATTTTTCTAAAAATAAAATAGTGGCAAAAATAATAAACAGTGCACAACCTGGAGTAATTTGCAACTTAAAAATATTTTAATTACCTAACACTATTTGAAATTATTTTTATGCTAAACTATAGATAAGTATATACAAACAATAAGTAAAATAACAATTTCTGAATTTTTGTAGAATTTTATGTAATGTTTCAAATTTTTTTAGCATTTTTCAATTTTTTGGGTTTTATAAAGAGTTAATACACGAAATTTGCACAGAAATTAAAATACAATAAAAGGAAATTAATCTATTATTTTGGAATTTTTAGAGCAGTATTCAATTTTTTATTTATTTTTGAATTTTAGGAAGAGAAAATGACACTGTTTTTTTTAAAATAACAAATGAAAGGAAAATGCAATGAAAAACTTATGCTATAAAGATATACACATCAAGAGCATATCATGATTTTTGGGGAATTTATTGAGCAACAAAATATTTATTCCAATAAGAAAACCATGCAAAATAGTTGTCTAGATATTCAAGGACTAAAATGTAAACAGATAAAGTTTTTGCATCAGAGAATAACAAAATTGAACAATAGGAAAAAGACTACAAATTACCGACTAACAAGCGCCATGCACGTGATTGGCTCTGGTTGCGGGTCCTTCGCGTAATTTTGGAAACCTTTGGGTGCTACTTTGCAAATTTTCCAATTTTTTATCATTAATGCCTAGGGTTCCCTGTCCATCGTTTCTTTATTTGCAAGAAACAACAAGGGCTAAGGGGGACGTCTGTTGCCGGCCTCTTCTCTCTCTTCTCACATTGTGGGTGGTAAACCATGGCGAGCGAGCGCTCCAAGCGACGACGAGGGGCGTTGCGGGCTGGCGGAGAAGTGCGATGACTTCTGTAGGCAACTTAGTGGAGGCAGCCGGCGTCGAGTCCCGCTCCAGGCGGTGGCGGCTGATGTGCTGGGTGCGCAACCTCGCATGATGGACGATCTAGCGGAGGAGCGATGGTCGCGCGGGGCAGCACTAAGACGGCGGGGCGGCTGTGGGGCTTCGCGGCTGATGGCAATCTGAAAGGTGCTGCTCTCGTGGGAGGTGGAGTCCAAGCGGCCAAGCGACGACGGTGCGGCCTGTGCTTAGTTGGTTAGCGACAATGCCGCCTGTGTTTTTTTTTTTTTCAATTGTAAACAGTAATAATTTTTTTAAATCTTTTAAAAGAATGGTAATATTTTTCATTTAATTTTATTATAAATTTTTTAGACGATCCAGCAAAATAATTGTTAAGAAGAAAGAGAAAATTTTTTTTATTTAAAACAAATTATGATGCGAGAATGACGGCTCGGTCCCAAAAAATGAAATACATGAATGGGGATCTGGTGAAAAATGAAGAATGTTTTTAGTCTCCAGCCACTGTGTGTGGTCGGAGTTGAGAGATCTTGATCGGTAGAAAAGAACGTGGGGAGATATAGATGTGAAATGATAAATCGAGATCGGAGGCAAAGATGGATTCTAAAATCTATATAAAAAATTGATGATGAAATTAAAATGTGAAAAAATAAAACTAAGGTTTATATAGATCAAAAATAAGAAAAAAATGATGGATCTCACCTTAGGAGCGGAAAAGACCTTAATCACCTCGATGAAGGCCGACGCACTGTCACCGGATGGCTCGGAGGCTAAGCACCCTTCTGCGACAATAAGATTCTCAGAGATCGGGCTCCTCTCACCAAAGATTGATCAAGTTGAAAAGATGGATGAGGAGCCATACTAATAGATAGAAGAATGGAATTTGATTTTTTTAATTTAATAAAGATAAGAGATAAGAGGAAAGAAATTTGAAATGAGATAAAGATAAAAGCAATTAGTGTTTAAAAATATTTAGAAAAATTAACTAATTTTTTTGTATTTTCGTCACTTTATTAAATTGAATAAAAAAATATTTTTTTTATTTTTTATGATGGTTGTTTAAAAATAGCAACTATATACATATGCAATATATATGGTACATTATATACATAGTTAAACAAGCAAATTAGTTATTTTTTAATTTTTTTTCATTTTTTGTTTTAAGTAATTAGTTAAAATATTTATAAAATATTTACAAAATACAATATGCATAAATAAATAGTAAAATTGCACAAACCACTCCATAAAACCAACTTTTCACTCGTAATTCCAAAAATTATGAAATCATAAGCATGTTAAAGATAATTTAATTTAGAATACAATGAAAGTGAGTTAGGTTCAATTTGAGTTCATATGGAGACAGAATTGGTCATTCAATACTGTTTAGTGGCTTTTTCCAAGTGTGGTTGCTTTTTAAGTAAATGATTTGATTTTGCAATCATTTTTATTGATTAGGAAATTATTTACAACTTTTGTTTTGAAAATTATTTTATTTGAGGTCAATTTATGTACAAAAATAAAATAGTGTAGTATAAAAATATACTCAGCACACAGTTTTTTCGAATTTTCTGATTAAGGATTGTCTCTCTCCTATATTATTCCTGGTCGATCTGGTCAAGTTTTGACCTTCTATCGGGGTACGGGTCAGACCATATCTATTACATATATACAGTTTTCCTTTTTTCTTTTATTTTCTTTATTTTTCCTTTCCTTCTTTATTTTTTTATTTTAGGTGAAAATGGTAAGAAGTGTACAATATTGACACTCAAATGCAAGTTAGTAAGAATATGGAGTTAGTATTATATATAGGTATTTTGTAAGAGATTTTAAGCTAACATAAATTAATAAAGATGATGAAATGCAGATTCATCATCCCCCTATGCTTTACCTTTGCTAGTCCCTTAGCAAACACTTATTTGAAAGAATAAGTGAATAAAAAGAAAAAGAAAAAGAAAGGAAAAATGAAGAAAATAGGACAATATTGAATATTAAACTTATCTTCATAAAATTTTAGTATGGAGCTCTGTCAGAACTTTGGATTATTAGTGTGGCGGAACCTTAATGGGAAATGAATTTAAAAGTTAACAGCATCTATGTTCTACAAGACTCATATTCATGTCTCCTAAAGAGTCAGGTCAGAACAAGTCTACATACACAAATTCTTATGACTAGGAATCTTTACTTGTGCGGTGTAAGTGAAGTACAGCTCCCCATCTCAGAAGTTGCATAGAAACAACCTCCCTGAATAAGGTAACTCTAGTCCCCGATCTAGCAACTCTTTCCTCGAGGAGCGGGGATATTCCCTTCTAAGTTCATGTACAATTAGCTCAGGAAGAGGGGATGGAGAAAAGAATGGAGAGTAACTAGTGTAGCTACCTATCCTTGTTTGCATGACCGGTGTAGCCAAGCCATTAAGCTGCAACCTTACAAAAATTTGACTTTGAAGCTCTTATTAATTTCCTTTTTTTATCCTTGTTTATACACTCCGACATGCAATTTACTTTTAAATCAAGCCTATCCACTTTTGAAGATTCTGCATTTTTTCACTTTTTTTGAAAATATATACAAGGTACAGCATGTACATAAGGAGTTTTTCCTCTTGATCTCGTATACTGTCCCTCTTTTGACACATTATTGCAACCCCACAACATCCTTTCTTTATACCTCAATATCGCTAGACCAGGTTGAGATGCACTTCCCTCCCAATAGGAAGACGAGAGGTTCTGCCTAGATGTACTACCCTCGTATGCTACTCCAAGCCAAAAGATTCTGCCTCCTCACTGCCTCCTCCATGAAGAGCTACAAAGAGTGCTTGTCCAAGATAAGCGGCGATATGAAAGAATCATGTGTGTGTTGTTAAATGTTCTACTTACACTAATCAAGATGACATGTGAACATAGTCTTATGGACTCAAAGAATTAAGTCACTAGGACATGAAAAGTCTTAACTCTAGTTCTTATAAGGTTCCTATGAAATTAAGTGGATTAAGGTCCAACTAAGCTCCATTCTTCAACTTTATTCCATACTTAGTATAAATATCAATACTATCCTGAAAAAATGCACATGTGAAAAGAAAGATTTTTTTTATTATGCAACTTTTCATAGATTTTTGGTTTTGTAGTTTTTTTTCAAAAAGGAAAAAGGGTTAGTAAATATATAAAATTATATACAAGGATTTTTGTTGTTTTTGTTTTTTATTTCTTTGTTGTTTTTTATTTTTTTTTTGTTTTATTTTTTTGTTGATTATTTGTTGTTGTTTTTTTTTGTTTTTGATGTTATTTTTTAAGGAAATCAAACTCTATGTACACACAAACATGTGGATTTTAAGAATTTATATACATATCCAAAAATATATATTAAAAGTACGAGTTATGTCTAAAGTATATATAAAATATATAAGACACCCCCCTATACTTAGCTCGAACTATGTCCTCATAGTGATCAAAGAGCGGCAAAGGAAGACATAACTCGTGCTAAGTATAGCAAAGTGAAAAGACTCTTATGCTACAACGACTCAAAGAGAAAATGAAAAGAATAGAAGTCAGTGATCCCCCTATACTTAGGATCAAGTAATACTAAGTATAGAAGACTGTATATAACAGGAAAATCGACGCAGAGATTGTACATAATCAAAAATAAAAAGAAGATATGAACAACATCACCCCCCACCCATACTTAGGGTAGAGTATCCCTAAGTATAGGCAACAACGAGTGATGAACATGACGAATATCAACAACACAACTCATTCACCCCCTAAACTTGGGATAAAGCACATCCTACGTAAAACATATATACACACACGGAAAATGGGTGAATGATAAAACAGAAGAAGAAAGAGTGAATGAAATTATATACAATAGGAGTGGATGTGGAAAAATATACACAAATATATACAATCATGAATAGCAGGTCGAAAAAGAAACCTAACTACCCTCACCGTACCTCCCTGGTAACGACGCCATTTTGTTGGCACAGAATCTTCGAGGAGTTGTTATCTCCAAAAATTCCTGGATCAAACAAACAAAATTTTTTTCTTCTCTTACTACAAAACGATTACAAAAATAAGGTTGAGCAAGAGAAATGTTTTTGCTACTTATTTACCTGTATAGCGGATAGGATCAAACTCAGGGAGACTATAATTCCCAAGGATTATTCAAATAATCGAAAGAAAATCAATTAAAAGAAAAAGCAGGAACCTTAAAGGCAAACTATCCTTAGTTTTTGTGGATTCATTTATTTTTAATTTTTTAAATTTTCTTATTTATAACTTTTTTATTTTTTGATTTTCAAATTTTTAATGATTTTAATGTTTGCAAAATTTTTTTATTTTCAAAAATAAGGAACGATATGCACAAGTGAAGAAATACGTACACCACACTATTTTTGTATTTTTCAAAATAGTCAGAAATGCGCATAAAATTGCAGAGAAAATATTTTTGGGTTTCAAAAGTTTTGAATTATTTTTGGAAATTGTTGTAGAATTTTCAGATGTTTTTGTATTTTTCTAAAAATCAAATAGTGGAAATATAATAAACAATGCACTATATGGAGTAATTGGCAACTTAAAAATAGTTTAAATGCCCAAAACACATGAAAATTCCTTTTATGCTAAACTAAGGGTAAATATCTACAAACAGGAAGTGTAATGACAGTTTTGAAATTTTGTAGAATTTTTTGTGAATTTTGAAAGATTTTTGGTATTTTTCAAATTTTTTGGCTTTTATAAAGAGTTAATGCACGAAATTTGCACAAAAATGAAAAGACAATAAAAGGAAATTAATGTATTTTTTAGACAATATTAAAATTTTTATGATTTTTCAAATTTCAGGAAGAGAAAATGACACTATTTTTTATTTTTTAATAGTAACAAATGACAAAAAAATGCATTGAAAATTTTATGCTATAAAGATATACACATCATGAACATAGCATGATTTTTGAGGAATTTATTAAGCAACAAAAATATTTATTCCAACAAGAAAAGCAAGCAAAATAAAGGTCTGGATATTCAGGGACTGAAATGTAAAAAGTTCAAATTTTTGCATAAGAGAATAGCAAAAATTAACAAGAGGAAAAAGACTACAAATTACCCACTAACATGTGCAACGTATGTGATTGTCTCTAGTTGTGGGTCTTTCTCGCAATTTTGGAAACCTCTAGGGGCTACTTTGGAAATTTTCCAATTTTTTTTTAATCCCTAGGGTTCCCTATCCATTGTTTCTTTATTCACATGCAACAACATGGGCTAAGGGGGGATGTGCGCCGCCCTCTTCTCTCTCTTCTCACATCGCGGCGGCAAAGGAAGGCAAGCGACTGCTTGAAGCGGCGGCGAGGGGAATTGTGGGCTGGAGAAGAAGTGCGGTAGCTGCCGCATGCGGCACAGAGGAGGCAGGCGACGTGGAGTCCTGCTCCAAGCGGTGAAGGCTGATGTGCTGGGAGCGCGACCTCGCACGGTGGACGATGGCAGAGGAGCGACGGTTGCGACGGGCGATGCTGAGACGTTGGGGGGACTGGAGGGGCTTCACGGCTGACAATGATTTGAAGGGCACCGCTCTCATGCGGGATAGAGTCCAGGCGGCCAAGCGACAACGGTGCGGCCTAGGCTCGGTTGGGTGGCGGTGGTGCCGCTTGTGTTTTTTTATTTTTCTTAAATTTTTTATTCCAATTGTAAACAGTAATAATTTTTTTAATTTTTTTGTAAATCTGAAATTGAGAAAATAAAAACATAAAATAATTTTTTTTATTTTTTTTGAAAATAGAATGGCAATTTTTTCCATTTTTTATTTTATTATAAATTTTTTTAGACGATCCTGCAAAACAAATGTTTGGAAGAAAGAGAAAACATATTTTTTTTATAAACAAATTAGGATGCGAGCACGATGGCTTGGTCCCAAAAACAAAACGGAATGCGTGAATGGGGATCCAGTGAAAATGAAGAATGGATCCGAGTCTCCGACGACCATAGGTGGTCGGATTTGAGAGATCGTAGTAGGTAGAAAAGATCGCGGAGAGATCGAGATGTGAAATGAAAAATCAAGATCGGTGGTGAAGAATCAAGTTCTGATGGATTCTAAAATCTATATAAAACCTTGGTGATTAAATTAAAATGAGAAAAATAAAACTTGGGTTAATCTAGATGAAAAATAAGAAGAATATGATGGATCTCACATTAGGAGCAGAAAAGACCTTAATCACCTCGACGAAGGCCGACGCGCTGTCACCGGACGACTTAGAGGCAAGGTACCCTTCTACGATAAGAAGACTCTCGGAGATCGGGCTCCTCTCACTAAAGATTGATCAAGTTGAAAAGATGGACGAGGAGCCATATTAATAGATTGAAGAATGGAATTTGAATTTTTTTAAAAAAATTTGAAAAAAGATAAGAGATAAGAGGAAATTTTAAATGAGATAAAGATAAAAGCAATTAGTGTTTAAAAATATTTACAAAAAATAACTACTTTTTTTGTATTTTCATCATTTTATTAAATTGAATACAAAATTAATTTTTTTATGATTGTTATTTAAAAATAATAACTATATACACATACGATATACATATGGTACATTATATACATAGTTCAATAAGGAAATTAGTTTTTTTGTTTTAAAATATTTATTTTTTTTATTTTTGTTTTAAATAATTAGTGAAAATATTTACAAATATTTATAAAAAATAATATGTACAAATAAATGGTGAAATTGCACAAACCATCCTAGAAAATCAACTTTTCACCCGTAACTCCAAAAATTATGAAATTATCATAGCTATTTTAAAGATATTTTAATTTAGAATATAATGAAAGTGAGTCAAGTTCAATTTGAGTTCATATGGAGCCAGAATTGGTCATTTAATTATCGCTTAGTGGCTTTTTCCAAGTGTGGTTGCTTTTATTATGTACATGATTTGATTGTGCAATCATTTTTATTGATTAGGAAACATTTTTTTTTACAACTTTTATTTTGAAAATTATTTTGTTTGAGGTCAATTTATGTACAAATAAAATAGTATAGTATACAAATATACACAACATACAACATACATTTTTTTGGATTTTCGGATTAAGGACCCTATCTCCCCCTACATTATTCTTGGTCGATCAGGTCAAGTATTAACCTTCTCTCGGGGTTCGGGTCAGCCTGTATCTATAACATATATACAGTCTTCCTTTTTTATTTTTTCCTTTATTTTTCCTTTATTTATTTATTTATGGTTAAAATGGTAAGAAGTGTACAATATTTACACAGATGCAAGTTAGTAAGAATATGGAGTTAGTATTACATATAGGTGTTTTGTAAGGGATTGTAAGCTAAAATAAATGAATAAAAATGATGAAATGCATATTCATCACATGTTAGTAAACAGATCTGGATCCAAACACAGATCCGTTTATCCGAACTAGTGTATAAAATGGGGTGTCTAGGGCTTGCTCGACTAGACCTCATTTTCCCCACCCTAACTGCCAAAGCTATTCTTTCTCTCGTTTGTTGAAATGCTAACCTTTTATCCTTTTATCTATTCATTGATGGCATCGGTGGTTATTTATTTGCGGGAAAGTTGTACTTAAGGGGTTTCACAGGGAAGTGTGGAGATGCACGAGTTTAAATGGGGTCATGTGGAACCACACGGGATTTTGGAGTAATGGGTAGACACTTCAGTTTAATTAGGTTCCATTCTGACCTGCTTTCCTCTAACTAAATGGGTATTGAAACTCAAATAAAGTTGTTGGACTAGCTTCAAAATATGGTCGTGTGGTGCATCCAAGCAAAACTTAATATTGGCATTTCCTTATGATAAGTTGGTCGTGACTAATTAATTCCATGTGAATACTTTCGAAAAAAATTATAATCAAACTCCATGTGAAATAAGTGGTCAAGGCAAGGCTGGAATCTGAGCATGTATATTCTAATGTTTCTGCATTCTTCAGTTGGATCTTTTTAAAAAAGATGCAAGTCAAAATTGTTCTGGATTCTTTTTTTTTCAATGCAATTTGTAGTCGGTAATATACACACTACGTTAGATCGCAAATCCTGATGTAATTTTCTTTTGTTAATACATGATTTCGACATAATGTATCTTATTGCAGCAAGATGCATATATGATGATGTAACTCGGTACTTTAGCTGGCTTTCTAGAGCTCTGGTATCTGTCCTTAAGAACAACTTCTTTAAAGAATATAACTTCGGCTTTGATGGCATGAAATACATCATTTCCTCTTATATTCAAATGAGAATATTTTTTTAGGGTCAATATTGTTCTTAGAAAATACACTACAAGAAAATGATAGTCTGGCGACTAAACTGTGACGACAGATACATGACCTCTAGCGACGGAAACTATTTGTTGAGTCAGCAATCCGACGCCCATAATCCATCTCCAAAAGTTGCGTCACCAGAGACTTAGGCGACAGAAGTCTGACACTTTATTTTATTTGACGGATATCCGTCGTCACAGTTGTAAATGGAGGAGACCTGTAGCGACGGAATTATCAGTCACTACAACTTTTAAAGCTATAAATAATTATTCAAATGGTACAGATATTTCGCCAATGAGAAACACCATACAAAAACCAATATACATACATACATATACGATGTAGAGCTGCACAAGTTTTGCATGTATCAACAAACATGAAATGTACACGTGTTCCATTTTTAACAATGCATGCCCAAGTATACTAATCTTTACATAGATTAAAAAAAGAAAATTCATAAAAAAAAGATCAACTCCGTGTGATATAGAGTAGCAAATGTGTAGCCTCCATGCCACCGCTGTCCAAGCCATGCATTCTCGTTGTAAACTTTAATGATGCGGTTGTGTCATTGCTATCGGAAATTAAGAGTGATGATGTTGATGCCGGCAACCTTGCACCATTTATGCAGAAAAGCGCAGCGGTGCCAGTCGTTCCTGCATGGATTCTGGCTGTGAACTTTAATGCTATAATTGTGTCATTTATGTCCCTGCATGGATTCATTGAATCAACGACACATATGTTGCATGCATTGCTGCATAAAATAGTGTGTGCATGTTCTGCTTATTTAATTTCATAATAGGCCATCCATGATAATTAATCATAACAAATTATATTTACCTTGACGACAAATATGGTAAGAATCTCTACGTTGCACGTCAACGGTGTAGGAATCAAAGACACGATGTGTCCTTCCGGTCCTTCTCATGTCTCCAAGCACTTAATATGTGTCCTTCCACCACTCCCCTGTACATTTCTAATTAGAATTGAACCTAATCCTATTACTAGTCACATTGTAAATACTACCTCTGTTATGTAAATATTGTTCACATTATAAATACACCACAAGATGTTAGGATGTTTGATCAACTTACCAAACGAGAAGGCATCCTCATATAGATGAACATCATCTTCTCTACTTGGACACAATAACCAAGAATTCGCACAAGGTTCCCATGATGAAGGTTCACAATCAATGTGACCTCATTCTTGAACTCAGTCCATGCCTTGTATGGAATTTCTCTTGAGCCTCTTAAACGCAACTCAGTCCATCCTCTTGCTTTCACTGTAACATTGAAAGAACTCCAACAATCAATAATAAAAATGCAAGGCTCAAAAAACTCTTATTTATGAAGTACAAAATATGTCGAAGCATCACATTGAAAGAACTCCAACAATCAATAATAAAAATGTAAGCCATACTATGCTTCCTCGATCATTGAGTAAATGCATTAAAAATTAACACAGTGTTAAAAAAGTGATTCCTCTCCGAAGCTCCAGCCCCCACCAGCAACATCGGGAGTAGCCATGCTTGTACCTGACAACAAAGCAAAGTTCTGACCTGCAATGTAGTGGGGATAACTGGTGAGAATAATTTATAATTAATCATTCACTTGCTGAACTGAAGTGATATAAATCATGGGTTACCTTTTAGGTTTTTATTTCCTTGGCTTCACTTGTTGAACTGAACTGATTCTTGAAGAGCAGGCCAATCGTGTCGATGCTTCTAAGCGCCTCAATATTTTTATAGCCTGAAATCAGTTGGAGTTATACATCAGACACTAAATAGTGAACCGATTCTGGAAAAGAAACTTCTGGTGAGTTCCTATCAGCAGTCAAAAAAGTTGAAAACAAGTTGTCATGAGCAAAGAGAAGATATCAGTGGTGTTGTGGTTGCATGTATACTGCATCGCTGGCCTTCACATCTGATGCATCATTTATCCCATGTAACCGAAATGCAAAGCCTGAATTGTGAGGGGTAAAAAGAAAATAAAATAAAATTCGAACCTTAAAGAGGAAAACACGTCTTCTTGTGTCCCAATCCAAAGTCTTATTCCTTTCACTAATTGCCAGCCTTCAAATGGTGTCATCCCAAACGCTAAACCCCCATTCTTGACCTGATCACCATAGCCATTGCAACACAGTCTAAAAGCAACAGCATTGACTTCACCTTGTAGGTCACATCGCAACCTGCATGAATCTCATTTCCTCCCATTTGAACATGAACTAATATACATAAATGTTTGGCACAAAAGCATGTTATAAGAACAGACTGAAAGAGATTGTCTCCAAACATCGTAGAGGAATCAATATAAATGCTTTTATGAGAGGAGATGGAGATGAAAGTCTCCAAACATGCCACCCTTCAAGAATCAAGCATAAACAAAAAGAAACTAAAAATATGAAAAAAAGAAAGAAAATCCACATAAACTTGATATCCATCATAGTCAAATTCATAAACAAAAAGAAACTAAAACATGACCGAAATTTGACATGTATATCACTATGTCCAACTTGTACTCAAGAAGATATGATTGTCTCCGATATTAAAGTCAAATGGGTTTTCATTTTGATGTTTAAGTCAGCTTCAATCATGGTCCTGTATCAACATAGGAAAGTAATTAGAAGATAGAATTTTATTATAAATAAAAATGACATTAAAATAAATATTATACCTGCAAATGCAATAAATGTTCTATTGCATTTGATATTGCTCACGACAAATTTTTGAATGGATCGTTGATAAAAGATTGACCTCCCTAAATGGTAAAACATGATTTAATAAAGAAATAAATTATAATCCTATTAACCAATATTTTTGAAGAACTTTTAAATTTACCTGCAGATTACTTGACAACGATATGGTATGTCTTCCAGAAGTTTGATTTTTGAAGTTTCCCTATGTATGATATGAACATAAAATTATATACCAATTTAAAACATTCATATGCAAAAAACAGATATATATATATATATATACACTTTTGGCTGAGACATAGCACTTGAAGATGGAATCGTCCCCCCTACACTCACATTTTGAAAACCACCTCTTCCATTATTGCCATCGCCACTCCTAACACTTGCAATATTTCGACTACCACTCCCACTTGCACATGAGAAAACTGTAAAAAAATGATATATGATTGTCTACTGCATACTTTCAAGACGTCAAAGACAACAACTTAATCACAACCAAAATAAAGATAAAATCATTCTAAGAAAATTGATACAATGTTGATGAACTAACATCAATATATGAATACTTGCTTCTGAAAATGTGTTGTAAAGAGTACAATTTAATGTGATGGAATGAATGCAATTGTCATGAGAGTACTAGCTTCTTTATTGGTACTTTCTCTGCATTCATCACTTGAAGGAAATACATTTAATATAACACCTCAAAGAAGTATAAGAAATGATTTAGTAGAATTAATTCAAGCAGTCTTACCTGTGGACTTGGATGATGAGAGTTAAATCCAACATGTTGGCTTAGTTGTTGCACAAAAGAACACAATTCAGTCATCGATGAATTTTGATGTTCAATTTTCGAATTCAGTGAAGCAATAACATCTTTTAATTTTTTCACAGTTTCCTGAAATAAAATACTTGTTAGTAAATGCATGGTACATTACTATGACAACATATTTTGATGCTACATTACTATGCATGTTACAACATGTTCGTCTCTTATTTTCAGCAAAGATGCTTGTAGCATCTCCCTCTCAGACCGTCCATGAGATTTTTCATGGCCCAAACCTACAAAATGAATGTAATCTCGCTTTCCAGTACCAATAAAATGAGAATATACCTCAGTCATGATTTCTTTATATGACAAATGTGGTTGCATCCTTTGAGATCTTTGAAAATGGTCTTCAATCTTATCCTATGCATGTTTTAAAAAACATTAATAATATAAAAAATATAACATAATGGTTGTAATAATATCAACTCACCACTATATCCTCATTTGGATACATGATTTTCATCATGTAGATATCAGTAGGTTCCCTATTTTTTTCATTTTCCTTATAGAAAAAAATAAAGAAATTACTTCATGTTCGTTACAAAATATTATAAAAAAAATCTTGACTTACAAAATTCTGTCGACGAGTAGCCAAGGGACGCCTTCCGCATCTATGATCCAAAGTCATTTTTTTACGATTCTCTTTGTTGATCAAAGCCTTTGTCTGATTCAAAAATAAAATGGGAACTGTGAGATTTTTGAAAATAGAAAACAACGGTTTTTCATTCCTGGATGAAAGCCCAAAAACACAAGGTCCCCAAATTCAAAGAAATTGAGTTATCCAAAAAGACAAGGTCTCCAAATTCAAAGAAATGGAGTTATCGCAATTAGAAACCTTATTCGATGCATCCACTTAAAGGATGGCACTGGCAAAGTTGTCTTTCCTTGTAAGAAGGGAAAAAAAACGGCCATAAATAATTAAAATCTATATACAAATCTAAGGCACAGTGGAGTGACCATTAAACTTGACATAAAGCTCTGGTTAAGAAACTTTCCCACGATTCTTGTGTTGTTCCTTTGACCAGTGCTACATAAAAACTTTATAACACAAATAACATAAGCTTAGCAAAAAGATATCTTTCCATGAAAGATTCTGAATCACTACTCCGGCTATTGCAAGATTGCACGGATATATGTGAGGAACATATTCTCTTTCGTTAACATCCTAAAAGGAACTTCAGTATATAATTCACATTGATAAATGAAATCAAGATTAGCATCTACCTGGTGGTTGATAGGGAAGGAGCAATATATGTAAGAGGGTAATCGAGGGTAGTTCCCAAAACAGGTCCTACTGTTTTTCGAAGTCAAAACATGTCACTTGTCAAGTTAACTTCAAAGATCCCATTTTTACCAAAAAAAACCCCGAGCTGGTTTATCCTGACAACAATAGTTCATACGATTTCTTGTTGGAAAATAAACAAAGTGATTCCCCTTGATCTCTTTCTCCGACTAAGGAGGCTTTGGATATACCACCAAACCCTTCCTTGTTACTGGATTTTTCAAAACTCGACTCGATTTTAGCCTCAAATTTGGAAAATTTCCTATAATGATAGTTGCATCCAAAGCTGAGATGGGGTCTACAACAGTAGGAAACCCTTTCGCCTTGACTCATACTGTGGACTCCATTTATTCTAATCAGTTCACCGACCATGGGAAGCCCACTTTGGGATAGTCCTAGAATGGAATGGACATAACAACAGAAACCAATACTACCCTCATCTCGCGGAGATGTCTACAAACAACAATCTATGCGAACCCAAAATGCAATTGATATTGAGAAGGGCTCATATAAAGTCAAATACAAGGTTAATCCAAAGAAAAGTATGCAGTTGATATTGAAGAAGTGCCCTTTCAGAAACTGCCAAACATGCTCATATTGAGAAGGGCTCATGAGTTATTGTCTAATTAAAGTCTATAAAACTCAATACCATGCTCAATCAAGTCCAACACAAAGCAGCAAACACAAAGCAGCACACTTGTAAAAGGAACAATTACAATCAAGATAGAAACTAGATTAAGATACCTTAGAATCCAGTGTACTCCATTGTCTGATCGCGTTGGCAAATTGGGATTCATTGATGCGAGAGTTCCCTGAAATCTTCTCTTTTAAAACTTCCGAATTATCTTTATTAGCCATCCATATTGCCTTCACTCTACTCTTCCAATCCTTAAAACGAGCATGGATGAGATCGAAGACAAACTTCAAGGCATTTGGATGCCCATCCAAAACAAAATCATCCTATAAGAATTTCTTTAAGTCAAAACAATGGAAGCAGTAAGTGTTTGGATGCATATTAAAAAATGTTATATTACCTTCAGCAAATCCCATGTGTCCATCAGAAATTTTTGGCATCTCATTCCACTTCTTATCGATGGGAAATAACCATGAACAATGAGCATAATAAGCACATGTGGCATGTAGTTTTGATGCATTTTTTCCTTTTACTTGACCACACTTATTCCATTCAAGTTGATGACGGTCCTCACCTTTATGTTTAAAGAACTGTAATGTATTCAATCCCCGTCCTTTTTTCTTGACATGAAATGCATCATTGCATACATCATCAAACTCTTGTTGTTCGTCGAAATGTGTATCATGTGTTGTTTCATGACCCGTAGAAAACAAATGTCCTTTCTCAGAACTAGACAACTTCTTCATTTTATTCATTGTTCTGCATTATGAAAAAATACAACCATAAAATTATATGATTAGTAACATTAAAAACATATAAATAATCTTTCAAAGAAACATATAAATAGAATTGAGTAGCCCTATTTTATAACAATGACTAAATTACATGTGTATGTAAATTATATGAAAAGATAGAAACTTTACCTAATCCATCGGCTACATCATGGACAAAACACTCTCCTGGTATATCAGTTCTCATCCAAATATTTATTTCTTTATCAATGCTTACCACACTTGGATGCATCGTACCAATACCATATACACCATCAGGAGGCATGTCATACAAATCTCTAGGAGGAACTTTAATGATAATGTGATGGTCCCCTTTTCTTGTATTATCTTTGATGTACAAGCATTGTTGTGCTTGAGCTGCTAAAATGAATGGATCATCTTCAAGCTTTCTCCAACCAAAGTCAATGGATGTATTTCCATATTTATCGACTTTAAGTCCAACGTTCATTTTCTCATCAAACCACTTGCACTCAAATAATACTATTCTAATAGTAGGACCATATCGCACCTCAACCACATCTTCTAGTTGGCCATAATATGTTGTAGTTTTAGAAACAAACATACTACTAGTATCAACGGATAGATAAACCCCACTGTTTTGAGTTTGTCGATTAACGTCTACACGTTTACAATGAAATCGACATCCATTACTTATATATCCATCATATGATGTCACTTCGATGAAAGGACCTTGGGATAACCACTTTATATCTTCTGATGTTTCTACATTGCTTTCAGAACGCAAGTACTGAACCTAAATTTCGTAAAAATATAAAATATTAAATAATACCAATAGAAAGATTATTAAGTATGTGAAGTCAATGACTTACATGTTCTTTTATCCATTCTGCAAACTCAAGACGGTGCCATTTATCTAAAGTCATAACAGATACACGTGGACGACGAGCTTTTAAATGTAGCAAGTGTTTGCTGAAAATATTTATGTATTAGGTACATAAATAATAAAATATATCATTTAATTCAAAACGATAGAATCATACCTTCGAAATGTATCCATTTCTTTGGTATTGAAAAGAATATAGCGATGAGCTTGATTCAAACTTGTTGTGCTAAGGCGGCGAGATATTCCTCCACCAATCCTATTTTCATCGATACTCCTCACTTGACGATTCAATTTAGATTCACCCGTGAGATAACGAGAGCAAAATGTTAAGCATTCCTCTGCCAAATAACCCTCTGCAATGGAACCTTCAGGATGACTCATATTTCGAACATATTTTTTTAAAGTTAATAGATATCTTTCAATAGGGTACATCCAACGATAATGCACAGGTCCAGCAACCTTCGCTTCCAGTGACAAATGAACAGGTAAATGCATCATGATAGTAAAAAAAGAGGGTGGAAATACTCTTTCTAGTTCACATAAGATAATGGGAATTTCATCTTCCATCATAGTGAATTCTTCTACATCAATAACTTTAGAATATAACTTGTTAAAATATGTGCAAATTCGTATAAAAGGAACGCACACATTGTCAGGCAATAAACCTCTGATTGCAATCAGAAGTAGTTATTGCATAAGAATATGGTGATCATGGCTTTTCAATCCAACTATCTTTCTCTCCTTTGAATTAATTTTCCTAGAAATGTTAGAAGAGTACCCATCCGGAACTTTTACAGATAGAAGAATATCAAAAAAGGAATCCTTCTCTACTTTAGACATATGATAACATGCTGAAGGTAATAACAACCGACCACTAGATAATGTTTGTGGCCAAAGATCTTCTCGAATCCCCATGTCTTTTAAATCCATGTGTGATTGAATATTATCCTTACTTCTTCCACTTATTTGCAATATCGTATATAAAATATTTTCACATACGTTCTTTTCGATATGCATCACATCTAAGTTGTGTCTAATCAAGAGATACTTCCAGTAAGGTAATTGAAAGAAGATACTCATTTTTTTCAAGCATAAGGGAATTCAATATACTGCCCATTGTTATCTTCTTCCATTCCAACTTGTGGCCACTTTCTTTTATGTGTAAACTCCTTACCGAATTGATTTTCACACCCCTTTAATTGTTCGAGTATTTCCATTCCTGATAATAATTTCGGTGCGCTTCTGACTTCTATGTTGCCATCGAAGTTACTTCTATCATAACGAAAAGGGTGACCTTCTTTAAGAAAACACCGATGGAAGCAGCACGCCTGTTGTTTTTGGGACATTTACACCCATAACCTTGAGTAGTTTCGTAATTACCCCAAAAACCCTCGATAATCATGAATTACACTCAGAACCTTGAATACATACTCTGTTTTACATCCATAACCTTCCGTTAGTTTTCTTCATTAACTCAACCATATGAATGAGTTAATCTAACCAATACACTATCCAACGGCTAAGATTAATGAAAAGTTAAAAAAAACGGAAAAAAGAAAAACATGCAGGTTCCAGTACGAATTGGGGAGAGGGACTCTTGTAGGGAGAGGCTGACGACAGGGAAAGGGGTGTGGCTCGCAGTTACGGCAGAGTGGGTGAAGGAGCGAAAGGAGGGGGTGAGCTCGCAGGTGCGGCGGCGCGGAGAGGGGCGAGCCCGCAGGTGCCAGGGTTCGGGGAGTTGGGCGAGCTCGCAGGTAGGGGGGGCGGGGGAGGGGGCGAGCTCGCAAGTGCGGCGGCGCGGGGAGAGGCGAGCCCGCAGGTGCCGGGGCGTGGGGGAGGGGGGAGAGCCCGCAGGTGCGGGGCGCGGGGGAGGGGCGCGAGCCCGCAGGTGCAGGGGCGCGGGGGAGGGGGCGATCCCGCAGGTGCCGGGGCGCGGGGGAGGGGGCCATCCCGCAGGTGTGAGGCGCGGGGGATGGGGCCGAGCCGGCAGGTGCCGGGCGCAGGGGAGTTGGGCGAGCCCGCAGGTGCCGGGCGCGGGGGAGAGGGGCGAGCCCGCAGGTGCCGGGGCGCGGGGGAGGGGTCGAGCCCGCAGGTGTAGGGCGCGGGGGAGGGGGGCAAGCCCGCAGGTGTCGGGCGCGGAGGAGGAAGCGAGCCCGCAAGTGCGGCGGCGCAGGGGAGGAGGCGGGCTTGCTGGTGCGCTAGCGGTGGGGACGGGGCAGGGAGGGAGTGGGGACTTCCATGGCGATGTTGGAGGTGGGGGGCTCTTGCAGGTGGGGTGAGGCTGGAGGAATTTGACGGGGTCGGGGTTTTTGCAGGAGAAACCTCCTCTGCCTCCCTCCTCTCTGTAATGGCATAACATTATAAATATAATGTGTCTTGAAGGGTAAAATTGTCAACATATAATTGTTTCCGTCATTCTTAACGGAGAATTAAGACGGAACTTGACACAGGGTTATGCCATGTAAAGGTTAAGCATTATTCGGGGTTCTGGATGTAATTCGTGATTATCGAGGGTTCCTGGGGTAATTATGAAATTACTTAGGGTTATAGGTGTAAATATCCCTTTTTTTCCATGTCTTAATCGCCTCGATGATGTGTCCTTATTACAAATCGGACATGCGAGTCTTCCTTTAGTACTCCAACCAGATAAATCACCGTAAGCTGGAAAATCATTTATTGTCCATAAAATAATTACATGCATTAAGAAATTCCTCTTAGAATAGGTATCATAAGTAAGCACACCAGGATTCCATAGCTGTTGTAATTCATCAATGAGAGGTTGTAAATAAACATCAATATCTTTCCCATGTGATCTTTTACCTGGAATTAATAGAGTCAAGATAAAATTATGTTGTTTCATGCATAACCATGGAGGAAGATTATATCGTATAGCAATAACAGGCCAAATACTATACGCATTATTCATATTTGTGAAAGGGTCGAACCCATCACTTGCAAGGCCAAGGCAAACATTACGACAATCGCTGGCAAACTCTTGAAAAGTAGAGTCCACAGACTTCCATGCTTCTGAATCTGCTGGATGCCTCAACAAGGTATCTTAATTAACTCTCTCATCCAAATGCCATCGCATATGTCTAGCCAAATTTTCATTCATGAACATCCTCTGCAATCACGGAATTAAAGGGAAATGACGTAATACTTTTACGGGCACTTTTTTCCTTTTCTTGTCATCTGTACTTTGAGCTTCATATCTGGAAGCATTACAATGATCACATTTTTCCTTATTCTCAGAATCTTTCCAGAATAGCATACAATCATTTGGACAAGCATCTATTTTTCTATAACTTAGACCTAATGCTTGAACCACTTTTTTGGCTTCATAATAGGTTGATGGCATATCCTCAGAACCGCTCGGAAGAACATCTTTAAGAAGAGATAGCAATTCATCAAAGGACTTGTTATTCCAACCAAACAATACTTTTAGATGTAACAATTTAACCATAAAAGAAAATTTGCTATAATTATGGCATCCATTGTATAGAGGCTCGGTGGCATCTTTTAGGAGCATGAAAAACTTCCTTGCATCCTCATTAACATGCTCTTCTTCCAAGTTTTCTTCTTCGATAATGTCATCAATTAGATCATCATTAATCTCGTAATCATGCATTTCACATGTATCCTTTAGTAGATCATGTATATTTTCATTTTCTAGTACACGTGAAGCACTCATATTTTGCCTCTGATATGATTCTCCATGATGCACCCATGTATTATAATGGAGGGTAAATCCTTTGACTACTACATGCTGGAATATTTCTTCAGGAGTTCTATTGCATCTATTGGAACACTTCATGCAAGGACAAGGATACATTCCCATTGAATTGCCTTTGAAGTTCTCAACGGTAATTCAATAAATTTTTTGACACCAGATTGATCTTTCATTGTGATGTCAGTTGGGAATAGAGTACATCCAACTCCGATCAGATAAGAAGTCCATCATCCTAAATTTAAGTACAACAATTTCTATCAATATGAATACATAAAATATTTCATTCAATGTCTCGATGACGAGAATAAAGAAAAATTAATTAATGATACTAAAGAGCATAGAGAATTAATTAATGTTCCTAAAGAATCTGGACGATATGCAAAATGATGCTACTTGGAAGCAAACAGAATAAGCTTTTATGAGGGTATTCAACATTATTTATATAGTAAAAGTATATCGTAAAGAAAATTTGACTATAATAAAATGTGTATTTCTTACCCACTATCTTCACGCTCAGCCCTTCAGTCATGACCCTCAGTCTGCATGTTTGCTATCTGCTCACTTACTGCCATTTTTGCTCCAACCACCCACATTCCTTGCACTTCATCAACAAATATCAAAATCCAAGTAAATCTACTAAGCATACATGCATTTGGCAATAAAATACTTCACTTGACTTGGAATTTAAAATGTTGAACTACAAGTTAGATAAAAGTTCCACAAAATAATGCTTTGTTTATTTCCGCTCTGGTAGAAATAAATAATCTAAATAAGAGTTCCACAAAATAAAGTTACCAAAGCACTTAATTTGTATTTTTAGATGGTCGTGATGACTACTCTTAGTAATCATATGAAAAATGATCAAATTTAAGATTAAAGACAACATTGACTTACATAGAAAACTTTCCTGCACCACAAGGATGCTACGGATATAGTCTTGAGGATTATTTGATCAAAGAACTTTTTCTGTGGTCTATAATTATCTATCTACCCTTTTCAATAAAAGATTGCCCAACGGGTTTTCTGGTTAGTTTCCTCATACAGACACATTCTGCCTTAGTACTCAGTCGATCAGTATCAAACTGTTCTACTTATCATTTTGCAGTCCGAACAATAATGGATAAACTTATGTTAATCATGTTCGACAATATAATTCCTTTCATCTTCCAGTCAAGTTTCTTTTTTGTTCTTTTGTACTTCTTTGTGCGCAATGTCAAGGGACACACAATGTTGAGATGCACGTAACATACATAAGAGAGATGAATCATGCAAGTTTCAGGGCATGGAAAAACATAACCAATTAACAATATCATGACAACAGGATAGAAAAGCCAGAACAAAGCTGTTAATAGTGGTAACTTGCCATCAAAATCTTCAACGAAAATGACCAGTAAATTATCACAAGGGGATTATCAATGGGAAAATTTCATAAAGAATGTGACCTTCATGCTGCCATATTCTAGTAATATACATTGCAAGATGGAGGAAAAACTTGAGCAGATCGCTATGACTATCCCATTGCAGACTTGAGAGAATCACCAGCCCCTTGGAAGAAGAAGTAAATAAAACATATGGTTGCATATATATATATATATATTACAAAACATCTAATACTTTTCAACATTTTCATATTGTTAATATAATAGAAATATGCATATATGAAATTATAATAAAGGGCATATACATGCTTATAATATAATTCCTATAATAAATGTAATATCCATAATAATAACAATTGCTAAGTAGACATGTATCCACAAGGATGCATATCACAACAATCACAATCTTTAAGTAGACCAATGTACAAATAGATAAATCAATAATATCTATCTATGGCGATTTGAGTGAAGGAAAGCACACCAGCTAAGACGACTGCTTATGCTAAAGGTTGGCGACCACACAAGCCGAAAGTTGTGCGCCTAACATGCAAATATGGAAAGCATGATGAGATAGAAACCACACATTAAGGGGGGAAGAGGCATGCCATTGATGATATTAGAATTTTCAAGAAAAGTAATCAATTGTCAGACTTGAAGATATGCTAGAGATTTGCAGCAACACAACGATTCTTTTTTCTTTAAATTTATAGCAAAGGTTTTCTCCCTGTAAAGCAAGGAGTTTGGCCCAACAAACTCCAAAAAAACAAACCAGCTAACCCCACATTTCACAAGAATAAAGACCCTCGCCATCCCCAAATATAGAGGCATCAAGTGGATGATGCCTTTCTCATTGAAACAAGTACTGTATGACCCTAATAGTTCCTCTTGACCTATGACTTTCTCTCAATGTGTGATGTAGAACTGTTGACATGACCAGATACATGTACATTATCATGTGCTATATTGCTTTATCAATTCCTATACAATATTGTGTACTATATATATTGCATTATCCAAATTTTGTATTTCGTAGCAATCAGATTGCTTGTAAAAGACTTCATTTGAATCATTTTACATTATGGCTATCAAACAGGACCTAAGCATATGTTATCTTTGCAATATATATTTCAATCAACTTATATATGCAAGATTAATTCCTTACATCCCAACCCCTTTGTTGGGGCACAAGATAAGGAACTCCCAAAAGTCATCTTTGCATGCAACCACACGACTGTGAGACCTTACTAATTTTCATAAGCATGGGACTAGGTCTTCGTTATTCAGAAAATGTACTAAGAAGGCAGTGCCTAGAATGGGTTACCATCTGTTGCAAATCAGGCCTCAACTCAAGAAAATCATATAAACCAGGAAATAAAACATTGTTCAGCAAGAGTTTCAGCATGAAGCCCACTTGTTGCACCACTTCAATCCATTCATCAAGACTCAAAACAAAATCCGATCTTAGTAGCTATTACACAAATGCTTCAATCGAGTTACAAGCTAGTCCAAATCAAATATTAAACGACTAAATCTCTAGATTCTAGTGTTCAAATAGGCTAATTAACAGTTAACACTAAACCAGTTGCCATCAAAGGCATTAACTGCTACAAACAACAAAGACCTAACTTGAGAACTCACATCTAATAGAAATTTAAACTTGCTACAGCTAACAACTCAGAAACTTTTACTTGTACTTGGAACCAAAATAGGTTGCAAGATCATTCAACAAGTTAACTCCCATCTACATGCTAACAACTTAGAGATAATGTTAACTAGAAAGACTGATATGGGGGGACAAAAAGAGGATCACCATATTCCCAAGGAAACGAGCTTCAGCCCACTGCATTCAGCTACTGCCATATATCAGATATTACTAAAATTTGATAATGCATTGTTTTGCCCAACTTATCTCTAGTGCTTTGCATTATCCATGATTTGATAATGCATTGTTTTGCCCAACTTATCTCTAGTTCTTTGCATGAATCATAAGCTTCTAAACCATCCGTATTCTCACTTAGTTCATTTATGGATTATGGATACAAATAGTCTCAAATTCTCATTTGGTTCATAAAAAAATTATGTCAAGCCTTGTTAAGTGGAGCAACAATGTGTACCCCAACAAGTAATGATTTCGGATGGAGGACTTGACTGTAGCTTAGCGTATGAAAACTGCATGTTTTGGTGTTAATAACATGCTAGAAAATTACAGATCCATTAGCTTTAAGAGATCTATGATGCACATATTTTAACACTACTAAAATTTGGAGACTGTGATCTACTTGGCAGGTTGTGCTTATCATGATGGGGATTCAGATCTCGACACCTTTAGACAGTACCGAGGGCTTGGATCAGAGTACAAGTAGAGATGTTATAAGAACCTGATAATAGTAATTTTAAAAAAATTAAAAAACACGCTTGATTCAATCTTCTTACCTAGTATCCCCGTGTTCCGCCCTTCGATCATGACCTTCATGTTCTACAAATGGTCCGCCTCGTGCATGCTCTGTCCACATATGGTTGCCCTCAATCTCCATGCTCCATCTGCCTACATTCATAGCATTATGCCCTCTACCAACATCCACTGGCCCTGCTCTTGCTCTCCATCCTCCTCTCTCAGGCCCCATGACCCTTGTATTCCATCCACCACCCATTGAACCCGTGACATGCCCTTCGTCCCCGATGTTTGGATCATCGACCTCCATCACCATCCTTGCCCTTCGTTCTTCACCTTTTCCACAGCTTAGTGTCCATCGAGTATCACCGTAAGCCTGCGACCATTGATCATCATCACCTCTTCCTCCACCTTGCTAGCTTCCCTCGTGTATGTCTCGACCCGTTGACATCTTAACGCCAGTACGATATGCCCATCGTTGATCATCATACCCCTGAGACCATTGATCATCGTCACCTCTACTTCCACCTTGCCAGATTCCTCGACCACCACCTCAGCCTCCTCCTCGACGCGCTCCGCCATCGCCACTGCCTCCAAGCTGCGCCATTGCTGATTAGGGTTTTCGATGATTGAGATGTTAGGGTTTTCGAGAGTGGATGAGTGACGGCACGGGCATCCTCTTATATGGGTTTTGAGGGTGTGAAATAAAAAAGGTAACGTGTGCCTTTGTAAATAAATAAGGTAACGTGTTCTTGAAATTGATATTAAGTTCTGGTGCAGTCTTCTTTGTAATTTACTTCCTAATCTTTCACACAAATCAAAGGGTGCATAATATAGTTAATGGTTAAAACGTGGTTCCTATGATGATTGAGAACCCCACGGAAATCCATCACGTGAGGATGCTATCACGTGATTTATAAATTACAAAGAGGACTTCGAGACATGGGGGTGAGTCTGCTAAATATCCATCACGTGAGGATACACGTGATATGCTATGAATACATTCCAAGAACATTTGCTCTTACACCCCTATAACGCACATTCTTTTGTATAATTTCATGACTGTTTTATAAATTTTCCTTGATAAACGCTGTGGCGACAGTTTTGTCCGTCGTCACTAGTTTCTGTCCCCATAAGGCTGTCGCCACAGGCCTTTTTCCTTGTAGTGATAATCCATGATACGTCTGAACAATGAAGGTCGAGGTTGTGGGTCTAGAGCTCAGTAGTTGAGTCAATTAGATGTGTGCAAAATAATACATCTGTTTATTCCACATACATGCACATATCATTGCAGAATTTATGGTTAAAATGGTAGTCATAAGATTTGTAGATTAGTAACGAGGTGGTGAGCGTGTAATTCAAAATAAGTTATACCTTACATTTGACGTAAGAACTGAGGAGGAAAAATAATAGGACAATATATATTGGTTGATTTCCTGCTAAAAAATTGGATATTAGGTGGAAATTTTCATTTAAAAACTTCCTACTAAGGCCCTGATGTGTAGCACAGTCATACATAGCAGATAAGACCAATTTCCTTAAAAAAGTGCATCACTTAAGTTCTGAAATATAGCATATGCTCTTGTAAAGGCATTTCTACATTACTTTTATATCTAATTAGCTACCCCAAGGAGGATCCCATGGAACATTTGTCGAATGTGTCATATTTTTACTTGCATCCTCAGGCAACGATATTTGCATCATCTCGCGATCTCACTTGATCAGTGAACTCTATGCTATTATACAATAACATTCAGATTGGTACTTTTCTTATTTTGAGAAAGTGAATTGTAATTGTAAATTTTAAATATGGTCCTTTCGGTGGTAAGTGCACTGGTTAACCATTGGGCCATTTAAGTGGATTCAACATCTGTATTTAAGCAACTTTTTTAATGACATCACTTACAACCTTAAAATAGATATATAGCCCAAGAGAAGATAATTGATTCCTATTGTTAACATTTTGTCGTAAAGGCTGATAATGCACCTTTTTTGTTTTCTCTAATTTTGTTAGAACTATTATAACGATGCAAAATCAAATTACAAAGACCACACTTACAAAGGGAACACATGAGAAGGAAGATCTGAACTAAACAAGATACCTAAATGAAAATTTAAACGAGAGTGCTCAAGTAAGGAATAACCGATTTACCTTATGAAATGTGGAGGAAAGTGCTGATTACCAAGTTATCATCATCATATAATTATCCATGTATTTCCCTTCTTCATACATTTCCCTCTTGCCATTCATGGTTGTTCTATCACAATATTTTTGAAGCTTTGCTTATTAGTTACTTTACAATCTCGAGCCCAAATCTAGAGCAAGTAAGCACATAAGCATTCTTCGAGATGGTAGCTTCCCACGTACTTTCACCAAAACTGTAAACTTTTTAGGGATGTACTGCTTTGTTTTTATCAGATGCAATGATCTAACTATTTTGTAATAAAGGTTTTATGAATGGGATCCATTTGTAAACTTGGCATAAGTAAGCTCTCCATATTGTTTCTTTTAAGAATTTTAATCTATTTTGACTAGTATCCTTTTTATATAGTCAAAATTATCTATTCTATTTTTAGATTGTGTTTGGCGTTCAACATCAACTATGTTTACAGTATATACAAATTTAATTGCCTTGTTGGGTCAAATAACCAATGTGATATACATTACCCTTAGATCTTCGAAGTGATGATGAAAGTGATATGATATTAATACTAAGATTACAAAATCTGTTTTTTCACGGATGCAGTCCCCGTGTTATTTGTGTTTCTCTACAGATTTCCTTTCCCGTGTTGAGGTTTTGCATATGGATGGAGTTCCCGTGTTGCCATGGGTAGTTGGCGATAGTGACCGCAAGAGATGGGCATGCACCCTTGGATCTCGGGGTAGATGTCTAGATGGTCGTGACCTTAGCAGTTGCAATGGTTGGGAGACACATCGTTTGACAGTGCCTCGATGTTATTTCGATGTTTGTGTGATGATGTTCAAGGATGTGTGGCCGGTAGTCTTGTCTTCGTTTCCAGTCACAAGACTTATACATGAGGTCAGTTTGGTCTGATTTCTCGTATTGGTTCTACAAAGGGAGTTCCGGGATGTCATTAATAACGGAGGTGTTTTACTTCTTTGCGTTGTAGTCGGAGAAAAAAACAAATGGTAGTTGTAGGATTTTTTGACTACATTGATGAGTTCTAAATCATATCCTATTATCAAATCTTGAGCTCTACATTTGGCACTACCATCGTTGACTCTTACCGAAGAGTAGTGGATAGTAGTTGATTATGTTTCAAATCCAGCACTTTATCTTAGTTGGTTGGACATTAGATCGGTACATTTGAAATATGATTTAGTCCATGGGCATGAGAACTATCAATGAAATGAGAATGATAATCTACAAGGAAAGTTGGGTGGTTAGTAACGGAAAGTGTTGGAAACTTAGTTATGTTGCATCTAATTCACACATGTCTACCGAGACCCCCCCCAACCATAAGATACGATGTATCTTGGAGTTGTGTGAGATCCTCATGGTCAAGACCACAAACTATTTCCATTAGTGATACTACCTTGTTTCCTACCGTCGTGGACTCTTACTAACGAGGATCGGAACTGAATTGATCATGTTTCAAATCAAATATCTTATCTCATGGGTAAAATACGAAACATAATATGGGGGTATATAAATAACAATAATAGTTCTTAAATAATTTTAAATGTAGTAACCTAAATGATATGGCTACATTTTAGGTTGTTCACTTCCCGTTGAATACTTGTTAGTAGTCATTTTGTTTCTTATGGGTAGTTGCTTACCTTACATTTAGTTTCTTATGCACACTATTTATCATGTTTAATTGTTTTGATATATCTGTACTAGTCACTTTGCTCATAATCCTATTTGTGTGAAATCGATAGGTTTTTAGGAGAAGCAGCAACAACTGCAGGCAAATTGTTGCTGACTCTTTTAGATATTTTTGTGGAATGTACAAGTACTTGCTTCTTTTGAGAGACATGGTGATGTATGGCCATGTATTATTTTGTGGACATTGATTATAAATGGAAATAATATAGTGACTGTTCCTCCTTCTCACTACTCTTCTGCACAAATTACAGTGTTTCGTATTTCGAATGTAGAATTGTATGTTGTGGATGTGTATTGTTGAGTATCTAGACCTTAGGAGCATAACAAAATGGTATGAGAGCAAGGATACTCTAGTACAATCTACAAATACAACTTTTGTGCAGTATTTGAAACATAGATAGTGTATGACTTTTGATGCCTACACGAGTCCCTTGAGATTAGATGGTTCAATTCCATGTCCATGTCTCTCTATGTATGAAGACAAGTATTAATGTCATAGTTTGCTTTGCAGAACCGTACCGCCTCTTATGGATCCGGATGTGGTGGAACAACTGGCCTTCTTTGTATAGGCCATACAGGGCATCAAATAGCGTCATGATGCGATGAAGTAGCAACTACAATGGCAGGACGATCAATCCTACCGTCCCTCTTACAATGGGAGGAGAGTGTCAATATGTCATTCTCTCTAGTGCATGAGAAGATAGAGGATGTTGATGCTTTGTAGAAGCATCAATGTACCTATGCAGCTAAACATTGGGCAATGGTACCATCGTTCTTCGGTACCACACCTGATGATGGAGAGCTATGGATGTCACAAGTGACAAAAGTTCTGAGGATGATACATGTGCCTGAGGACACTCGGTTATCTTTTATAAAGTACTCACTAGCAGGGTATGCAGAGCGGTGGTGGAATGCCACGAAGGAGCACATGATTGAGCCAATCAATTGGGAAGTTTTCTTTGACGAGTTCCGTACAGAGTTCTACTTGGACCATTGAGTAGAGGATCGGAAGAGAGAGTTCACCGATCTCGACCCAAGGTTCAATGATAGCCTACCCACATGAGAACTTGCAGAAGTTCATCCGAAGGATGCGTGAGGAGGTTTAGGACAGACTCTCCATTTTGGACATTCACTCTGTCAAAGAGGTGAAGATGAAGGTGACAAGGTGGGAGGCTACTCATAGCTGACAATTTGCTCGACAGGCTTAATTTCAAACTCAGCAGTAAAATATGATTACTTGCTGAGATTCGTTACAACCCCGCATAGATCATTGTTTCTGCTCATTTGTAGAGACATCAATAGCTAGTGGTCCTACTTTATCTAACACATTGGGAAAGGCTTTCGCTAGCCGTAATGCATCATCGTTTCGACCTTCGATACACCTACAAAGCCACAAAATGCGAGGAGATAGTTTGTCTTCTAGAGGTTCACCCTCACAACGAGTTTATTTCCATTGCCATCAGCTTGACCACCTCCGATCATAGTGTCTTGTTTGTGCTAGCGGTTCGGGTACACCTCATAAGAGTGTTAGGCCCAGCAATATATATATGTATTACAATTTCACCATAGAGACAGAGATTTCCAACGCCCTCTACCGCAATAGACTTATAGTGCAGTGGGATCCAGTCCTTCACCAACACAATGAACAAGCTCATGCTTCAGATTCAATTGTCAGAGGTATTATATATATGTATATATGTATGTATATACTTTTGTTTCACGCTTTGTTTGACTTGGGTGTCACACACTTATTTTACATATATCACTTAGTACCCACACTAGGCAAGTTACCACCTCAATAACCTAGGGGCTAGATAATTATCATAAGATAAACGAGAGAAGACATGCCAATACATATCAGATGACAATTTATGTCTACATTTCTTTTATTGATTCAATGGAATGATTACGACATTATTATGGTTATGAACTGGTTGGAGAAGTATGATCACTTGTTTCTAGTTATAAAAGTTCGAAACCCTAGTCGAAGTCTTTTTGAGATTTTAATGGGTTTCATCCTTTTCTTTGATATTTTTGATATATTATTTCATTTGAGATTTTTATGCATCACATGAGTATAAGATTGGGTAGCAGCACAAGTCAAGTCTCGAGGACGAGAATTCCTTCAAAATTTTTATAATTGTGAGACCTTCACACTTATATACGTCTTAAAGTATAAAATACGATATGGATATTGGACACTAATACAAATCGCTCCTCGATAAAATTCGAAATACAATTATCGATTAGACTCTCACATATTTTCGTTCACTTCCTTTTAAATTTCAGGCATGATCTATTATCCAAATTTGATAATGAGTAGTTTATCTTATAGTATTCGTCGAGATCTTTCCAATGGTATCAAGAACATCAAATTCCAATATAAGATTAGGGAGATATGGTCGTTTTACAACTGTGGGCCGGTAAACAGATTCGGGTCGTCACCCGGATCCGTTTACCTGAACACATGTATAAAGTGGGGGTTGGCTAGAGCTTGGTAAATCAGACCTCGTTTTCCCACCATAGCCGCTGAAGCTCCACCCTTGAGCTCGTCGGAGCACCGTCTGAGGTCGTCGAAGTCGTCAGATCTGGGAGTCGAGGACGTCGACGTGAAGATCTCGTCGAGGGACCTCCACAAGGTACAAATCCCCCCTCCATGTTATTGTCTTCTTTATATGAGTTGGATTTTTTATTTTGTGGCCGGATAGTTGTCGGATTCGTGTTGTAGTAGGTGTATAGGTCGTTGGGATTGGTGTACATATCATGCTCATCCTTTAAGGGGACATGTATGCGACTTCGATGCCAGGATTTCAGGATTTTGTGTGCACACGCACGGATGTGTTGCCGTGATTGGATGGGTATTGGAGCATCGTGTAAGTTTTGTTTGATTCTAACTCTCGTTTGTCGAATTGTTATCCTTTTATTTCTTCAATGATGGCATCAGTGGTTCATCTATTTGGGGGGAAGTTGTACCAATGGGGTTTCCACAAGCAGGGGTGTTCAAATTTTTCCGGGTCAACGGGTACCCGCTTGACCCGCTTATTTTGACCCTAAACTCACGGGTACCCGTTTGAAATTGATGGGTCGGGTACCCGCAATATCATGACCCGTGACCCATCCAAAAAACCCGTTTGAATTAACGGGTACCCGCGGGTACCATGCTAGAAGCTTCTACTACCTAATTTATTTTAAACAACGCACATGATTAGGTACAAATATAGATAAATAAACATTATTCTTATCTATTTGTAAATATAAATATGGATGCGGATACATATATTAGTAAATATGAAAAATATATTATCGAATCGTTAAAAAGGATATGGATATGAAATGAATACAAATCATGATACGAAAATAATATAAATTACTATAATATAACATGATTAACTTTACATGCATTTGATAGCTTTCACATAATATATCCCTATATGTATCCATTTTGAATGGTATAAATCAATGGTCCAAACAAAATCATAACTCAATTTTTTGTCAAATTTCAGTATCGTCAAAATATCAATTTCGTCGATGTAGCGAAATGCTACTAAAATGTTGTATTTTGCCTTGAGACTTTTTCGGTGCACATCGTTGATTTGGTATCGGATTCCGCAAAATATTGACGATAATTCCTTTATACGCATTGTTCATATGCTGCAAATCCACCGTATAACGAAGGTATGTATGAAAATGGCATCATATATAGAATGGTACGCAAGTCAAAAATAGGTGACGAGAGTATTATTATCTTCAAATCACGAGCACTTGGGCAGATTCCGCAGGTGGCAGATCCAAGCTCCCCATCCTCGTTCTCGATGAGGAACACCATGTCCGGCCCCCATGTTAGATGCATGTTAGTGCGTCATCATCCAAGCATGGGGGTTGTCCTCCATGAATTTGATGGTCGCCCACCCCGACGACACCGCCTCTGTATTCTTCCTTGGTGGATCAACCAAATTGAACTTGTAATTTCCGGTCTCAATCGCCAACACATAGAAATCGTAGCTGTCAATATGCATGGGATGTTCAATTTTGCCCCTTAATTAATATTTATCAAATACATATGTAATTGCACTTAATAAATGTAGTACTTCCACGGGTACCCGCGGGTACCCATTACCCGTTGATATTAACTGGGTATCCGTTACGATCGGGTACCCGTTGGAATGGGACGGGTCGACCCATAACTCAATAACAACGGGTCGGGGTGGGTCGATATCAAATGGGTCGGGTACACGAGTTCAAAAGGGATCGTCTGGAACCACACGAGAATTTGGAGTAAAGGGGAGACACTTCAGATTTTGGTTGCATTCTGACTTGCTTTTCCTCTGACTAAATGGGTAATGAAACTGAAATAAAGTTTTTCGACTAGGTTCTCAGAATATGGTTTTGTGGTGCATCAAAGCAGAACTTAATATCATGCACCATTTCCATGTCATCAGTTGGTCGCGACTAATTATTTCCATGTGAATATTTTCAGAAAAAAATATACTCAAACTGCACGAGAAATAAGTGGTCCAGGGCGGGTTGGAATGTGGACAGGTATATTCTTATATTTCTGCATTCTTCAGTAGGATCAATTTGCAAAAGATTCAAGTCAAAATAGTTATCGATTCTTTTTTTTGGTAAATACAATTTGCAGTTGGTAATACACACGCTATGCCAGATTCCCCAATCCTGATGTATTTTTCTTTTATTAATATATCATTTCTATATAACATATCTTGTTGCAGCAAGAGGCATATATGATCGTGTAACTAGGTACTTTTGCTGGCTTTCTGGAGATTTGGTATCTGTCCTTATGAACAACTTCTTCATCAAAGAAGAAAGCATTGGCTTTGAAGCCCTGGAACACATGTTTTCCTCTTACATTCAAATGAGAATAATTTTGCTCGGGTCAATATTATTCTCAGAAAATAATCCATGATCCGTGAGAAAATGAAGGTCTAGAATGTGGATCTAGTGATAAGTAGTTGAGTCAATTAGATGTGTGTAAAATAATCAATCTGTTTATTCCACAAAAATGCACATATCATTGTAGAATCTATGGTTAAAATGGTAGTCATAAGTTTTGTAGATTAATAACGAGGTGGTGAGCATGGATTTCAAAATAAGTTATATTTTTGAACTAACATAAGAACTGAGGAGGAGAAAAAGGGCAATATATTCAGGTTAATTTCCTACTCATGGGATATTAGGTGAAAATTTTCATTTAAAAACTTCCTACTAAGGCCCTGATGTGTAGCAACAGTCATACATAGCAGATAGCATCAATTTCATTCAAAAAGTGCATTATTCAAGTTTTGTAATATAGAATATGCACCAATAGAGGTGTTTTTACATTACTTTTATAGCTAATTGGCTACTCCAAGGATTGCCCCACATAATCTTTCCTCGAATGGATCATATTTTTACATGAATCCTCTGGCAATAATATTTACATCTTCTCGCAATCTCACTAGATCAAGGAACTCTATGCTATTATACAATTACATTCAGATTGGTACTTTTTGTTTGTTTTGAGGAAGTGAATGGTAATTGTAAATTTTAAATATGGCACTTTGGGCGATAACAACATTGGTTAACCATTGGGCAATTTAAGTGGATTCAAGATTTGTATTTAAGCAACTTTTCAAATGTCATCATTTACAGCCTTTAATTAGACATATACCCCAAAGAGAATATAATTGATTCCCATGTTAACAGTTTGTCATAAGTGGTTGATAGTGCAATTTTTTTGTCTACTCCAATATTGTTAGAGCTATTATTACAATGCAAAATGCAACTAAAAGACCACGCATTCAAAGGGACCACATGAGAAGGAAAATCTGAACTAAACAAGATACCTAAATGAAAATTTAAATGAGATTGCTCAAGTAAGGAATAACTGATTCACCTTATGAAATGTGGAGGAATGTGCTGATTACAAGTTATTATCATAAAATAATTATCCATGTACTTCACTTCTTCATATATTTCCCTCTTGCCATTCATGATTGCTCTATCACAATATTTTTGAAGCTTAGCTTTTTAGTTACTTTACAAGCTTGAGCCCAAATTATGGGAAAGATAGGCACATAAGAATTCTTCTAAATGGTAGCATCCCACGTACTTTCACCTAAACTGTAATTTTTAGGGATGTGCGGCTTTGTTTTTATCAGATGCAAGGATCTAACTCTTTTGTAATAAAGGTTGTATGAACGGGACCCATTTGTAAACTTGGCATAAGTAATCTTTCCATATTGCTTCTTTTAAGAATTTTTATCGATTTTACTAATATCCTTTTTATATGGTCCAAATTATCTACTCTATGTATATAGTGCGCAGTGCTCAACATAACTATGGTTGGAATATATAGAAATTTAATTGCCTTGATGAGTCAAATAACCAATGTGATCTACATTATTTTGAGATCATCGAGGTGATGATGAAACTAATATGATGCGCTTAAATAGATATTGAAATATATGTTTTGTAGTAGATGTAGTCTCTGCGTGCTTTATGTTTCTCCACAGAAGTCCTTCCTCGTGTTAAGATTTTACACATGGATGGAATTCCCTTGTTGCCATGGGTAATTAGAGATAGCAATCACAAGGGATGGGCATGCACCCCTGGGTCCTCGGATAGACAACTAGACGACCGGGACCCCGACAGTTGCGTTGGTTGGGAGACACGAAATCCGATTGTACCACAATGTTGCTCCAGTGGTTGCGCGACGACTTTCGAGTATGTGTGGTTGGCAGTCTTTGTCTTCGCTTTCGGTCAAGGGATTAATAGGTAGGTCAACTAGGGTTGATCACTCAAATTGGTTTCTCATATTGGTTCTATGAAGGGAGTTCCAGGATGTGGTTAGTAAAGGAGGTGTTTTATCGATTTCTCTCCTAACTGGAGAAAAATATGGATCATAGTTGTAGGACTTTTCAACTACAATGATGAGTTCTAAATCATATCCTATAATCAAATCTTGAGATCTACCTTTGGCACTACCGTCGTTGACTCTTACCGATGAGTAGTGGATAATAGTTGATTATGTTTTAAATCAAGCACTTTATCTCAGTACGTTGGACATTAGATCGGTACAATTGAAATGCGATTTATTCTGGGAACAAGAGAACCATCAATGAAATGGGAATGATAATCTAGAAAGAAAGTTAGAAGCTTACTAATGGAAAGTGTTGGGAACTTAGTTAGGGAGCATCTACTTCACGCATTCCTTTTGAGACCCTCCAACCCTAAGATACGATGCATCTTGGAGTCATAGTGTGAGATCCTCATGGTCAAAATCACGGACTATTTGCATTACTAATGCTACTTTGTTGCCTACCGTCATGGACCCTTACAGAGGAGCAGATCTAAATTGATCGTGGTTCAGATAAAATATCTTATCTCACGGGTAATATACAGAAGTGAACATGGGGTTGTATAAATAACAATAATAGTTCTTAAAGATTTAACTGTGATAACCTAAATGACAGAGCTACATTGTAGGTTGTTCACGTCCCATTGAATACTTTTTAGTAGTCATTTTGTTTCTTATGGGTAGTTGGTTAGCTTATTGTCAATTTCTTATGCACACTTATTATTATGTTTAACTGTTGTTATATATTCATACTGGCACTTGGCTCATAATCCTATTTGTGTGAAATCAGCAGCTTTGCAAGAGAAGTAGCCGCAACAATAGACAAGTTGCTGCTAACTCTTTCAGTTATTTTTGTGGAATGTACATGTACTTACTTCTTTTGAGAGACATGGTGACCTAAGGATGAAAAACCCTAAATTTCCCTTCTAAATTCAACCGGATTAATGATTAAATTTAATGATGTCGTTGCAATCGGGTAATATCGGACTTATCAAAACCACTTTGATTAATATATCAATTAAATGCAAGCGGTAATTTTTTTATTTACTTGGGCAAGCCCAAGGTCGAATTCAGGGAGGCAACTTTCTCCTTAGATTAATTCAAAGTAGATTCAGATGCTAGGTTTCCAGGAAAATATTTTTTTAGGGTTTTTATGCAATTAAAATACAAGTGCAATTCAGACCAAATTCGAAGGTTGAAATGTAAATATGATCAATTTAAGTCCAAAATTCTCAAACTTGGCCAGAATGTCAATTATGATGAAATGAAGCTACCCTAAATTTTTTGGAATTTTTCGACTCTATGTGAATTAATTACAAATTAAATATGAATGCAGGGTGATTTACACAACTTTAATTTAAATAAATACCAAATGTCAATATTTTTTAGAAACTAGTTTATCCTAGATATGTCTATGTGAGGTTATCTTGAATAATTTTTAATTTCTTAAAATACTAAGTGAGGAATTAATTAAAAATTAATTACACAAATGACCAATCAATTTATTATGACCTAGATATATGTGCAATGATGTGATTTTTGGGCACAATGTAGAACTACCTAAATTAGACTTATTGTGATTTTTTTCGCAATTTTTGGAGCAACAATGAATTTAATAATCAATCAATAGTGAATAGTGGGAAAAATATGCTAATTTCTGCCAAAATAATTGTATTAAGTAAATATTGCTCATAAAAAATAAAAAGCATTCACAATGATTAAGCATGAGTTGTCTTACAATATGCAATTTTTGGAATGACAAAACAATGACAAAATGTTGTTCAAATGAGAAGATGAATGCAAGGTTCTATATGCAAAAACAGAAATGAAAATTGAAAAAGACAAATATGCTGACAAGGATTTTTATTCAGTTACCGAGAAACTGGGGGGATAACTACAATCTCTCAGTGGAGGGAATACGTCTCACGTGCCTCTAGATAGGCAGGGGCATTCTTGCGATTGTCTGATCTACAAAGGGCTTTTGTGCAATATTCCATGGGTGCACGTGCTTTACACGTGCTGCTTGCTTGCGGGGATGTTCTTGATATTTGCGGAGAACCAGGGGATGCTGGCATAATTTTCCTTCACACCTCACGTGCCTCGCATGTGAGGAGAGGTCTCGGAGGTGCTTACACACGGACTGAGGGCGAAGTCGACTGGGTGGATTCGGCCGAGCACGGGGGTGTTGGAGGTACGACAAGATGGACAGCCACGCACGGCGGTTGGAACAAAGCTGGACGGCGTGGCTTTAGCATGGTCGGCAAAGAAGCTCGAGGCGGCGGGTAGTGTTGCCGCACGCATGGCTGACGACCGGTCGACACACAACCAGGGTGCGGGGAGCGCGATCTCCAAGGGCGGGGCAAGCAAGAGGGATGGCAGTGGACAGACAGTTGGTGGAGACGCTGGTGGACCTGGACGTGAGAAATGGGGGAAAGGCAACCGTGCATAGTGCAGGAGGTGCGGACCGATGGCAGGGGTGAAGTGTAACGGGGAGGACGAGCGACAGCAGGCAGGCAGCCGCGAGGGAGCGCTGCAGTGGAGGGGCAACTGGGCTCCGAGCCCCTGTTGATGAAGATGAAGTGTGTGGGCTCACGGACGGTAGTGGTGGTGGGCGAACGTCAAGACCTTCGGCCGAGGATGGAAGTGCCGAAGCAGAAGTTGTAGGTGGTTGCTCCTTTGCGGCAGAGGAGTAGGGGCTCGCAGGCGTCTGTCGATGGAGGTGTCCCACGGAGTAAGGCAAAGGGTTGTCATCTCAGCTGAAGGCGGCTACTCACAGGTCCGGTTGGAAGCGAAGTGGCATGAGGGGGGAACTAAGCGGGTGTGGCCCGACCGTGCGTGGAAGATGGGGCCACAATCGGTGGTGATGGCTACAGCTTGGTAGTGATGGTCACGGGTGGATTGGCGAAGATGTTGAGAGAAGAAAAACAAAGAAAATATGAAGCGGAGAGGTGGTGCGATTGAGAAACAGAGGAAAATACGCAGAACAAGGGAGTAGAGGATGACAGTGGAGAAGAAGGAGAGTTTACCAGGAAGGGGAGTCGAAATTGCCTGGGGATGGAGGGTTGAAGCGCCACCGATCATAACTCAACACCTCGGCGGTGGTGGAGCTCAAGCTGTTGCGGTGCGGCAGCAACAACGATGAAGTTTATTTGTAGGATCTCGCTTGGAGATGGAGTTTTCTCATCGTGACTCAACTTCCTCATGCCTCCTCTGTCATTAGAGACACAAAAAGGAGCTAGAGATCCTCTCTCTTGATTTGGCGGATAGTTTGACGACGAGGGAGGAGTGCACATTTTAAAGGGAGTTGAAGTGGGGCGCAAGAGGCGGGGACGTTGGCTGAGAGGGAGGAGAAGGAGTCGTATGGAGCGTCGTTGCATGAAGCAGGGTAAGCGGTTGCAGAATGATCGGTGGGCATGCAAGCGAGAAGTGGTGGAGATCGAGGGGGGCGCGAGGTACGTGTGTCGCGCGACGCAGGCGCGGCCGTTGCAGCCTCGCAGGAGGAGGAGGTCACAGAGCGAAAAAAGGAGGGGGAAGGTCACGTGCCATGCACCTGACCTGAGGAGGGAGAAGGTGCCATGTGGTGTGCTCGGAAGGGGCCACATGGCATTTATTTATTTAATAATAATAATAAGTTATATTAATTAATTAAAATTATTTAATTAAAATAATTAAAAAATGAAATAAAAGAAGTAAAAATAATAAAAATGGGTGACACGTGGTGGCTCTAGGAGCTGCCACGTGTCGCTCCCAAAAAAAATCCAAATTTAAATCAAAAGAAATAACAAAAGAGGTCAAATAAAAAAGTGGTCAACAAGAAAGTTTCTTGTCTCAATGAGATCTACAACTCTTGTGAAGGGCCAAAAATCAAATGAAATCATCTGTACAAAGTGTATTTTTGTTGGTACCTTATAGATATAAAGTACCGCATTTTATCTTTTGCAAATTTTTTTATCATTTTTAAATAAGAGAAAAATCAAAATAAAAATAGAGAAAAATATGAAAGGAATATTTACAATTTAATCTATTTTTTGTATTTTTAATAATTAAGAAAATAAAAGGATAAAATACAAGGGCAAAAAGGTCAATATGTACAATATGCAATAGGGGCCCAAAACCCAAGTTTCACATACGATCTCTGATTTTAATGAAATTGGTCTTTTTTGAAGGTCTTTGAATGTATATTACTTTAAAAGTGTGTAGACCTAAATCGGACATTGTATGAGAGAGATATGCACATTTTAAGGTTCATGGTCTCAAACTTCGATTTGGGTTTTATTGGACAATTTTACAAGTTAGCATTCTTCTAATATTTTTCCATAATTAGTGTTAGTAATATATACACTATAGAGTTGATTTTATTGGATTTGGAGTTAGCACAAAATAGTTACAAATACGGTGTTTACAGGTGATTTTTACAAGTGAATTGGGCTTCTTATTTAATGCAAATATGAAAGCTAAAATGCATATATTATTTATGCTTGTGATGAATCTACGTTTCATCATCTTTATTCTATCATTTTGGCCTTAAAAACCCTAGTAAATGCGTGTAAATAGCGTTAATTTAGGCATTTTATCATTCATGCATTCTTGTGTAAATAGTGTATAAAATGCGGTTTTTAAAGCCAAAATTATAGAATAAAGAAAAGAAAAGAAAAAGAATAAAGTATTGTAAATATTTTATGACCTAAAACCCGGAAACCTAGGCATCTCGACGACTAGGTCGACAAGGAATAAAGTAGGGGAAGATAAGGGCCAAAATACCAATAAAAATACCTTTGTCTTTAATCATTCTTTATTCATTTTGGGACCTATTTTTGGTTCCACTTTTTATATTTCAAATAAAGAAATTTTGTATATGAAAGTTATAGATAATTAAATAAATAAAAATACAAAATTGATTTCACAAAAAATAATGAACAGATAAAAAATTATGGTCTGAATAAAATCCAAGAATCCCAACTTCGAAGACATGTATCTCCCTAATAAAAACTTGAAATGCGTCAAGCTCACCCTTAATTGTATATAATTTAAAATAAGCTACTTAATGAAGGTGGTTTCGCATTTGGCGGAGCTACTGTTTGAAAGCTGAGTTTTGGACACCTATTGTATAGTTGTATAGATTAAAATAATCGTTTTATTATTTATTCATAATTTTTATAAATTTATATTTTTTATAATTTTATAATTATTACTTAAAATAAATATATACATTAAATTCAGAATAAAAACCTGAAGAAAATACAAAAATAAAATATTTATATATGTGAAGGATATGGAAAGATCCTCAAGCGCATCACGGAAGCGTGAGCGTCGTGTCGGATACGACGAAAAACGACTAGTCGTACTAGTTGTTCGGTGCAGCGGAATTTAAAAATTTTATTCGATGAAACCACATGATCCAAGAACCATTCTCGGATCGTTTCATCTATAACCACAACAAGTATAATGCAATACCTCTTGAAGCGTGGTTGATCGAGTCTCTAAGAGAAGAGACCTCCTGTCTTAAGTCCGATCGTCGGAGAGATCGCTTGCGAGCGCGGGGATGAACCGCGGTGTCCTCGCAATCCAAGAAGTTGATCCAAGCACGGTTGCTCCTGATCTCGTCGCACGAGATCGAACGTCTCCTTCGCGGGTGAAGCACTCGAAGTAGACGGAGAACCGCAGAGCGTCGAAGCGGTAGCACGAGGGCGCGGGCGTCGACGTTTCTCTCCACCAAGGTGGACGACCACCAAGGAGAAGGGGGAGAGAGGGCTGTCGAGTATGAGAGAAAGAGAGAGAGAGTTTTTTTACAATAGCATGTGTAAAAGAGAGAGCCAAGAATGCCTCTCTATTTATAGGGTTTTGGGATCCATGGATCTCAATCCATGTGTCATATAAAATCAATGGTTGAGATTGATTTATGACAATCCAATGATCAAGATTGTTGTTGGTAAAAGCCAACAACTTGTGATTTAATTTGATAAAATATATTTGATAAATCAAATAAATATTAATACCAAATCTAAATCAATCAAATAAGGAGAGAGAAGGCAAAGGAGATGCTCTCCTTATTTGGAAGAGGGGACGACCACCAATTTCCCAAGGGAATTGGGTGCCGCCCCCCTCATTCCTAATAAGGAGTGCAATCTCATGATTCCCATGAGATTGCACATCTCCTTAATTTTCTCTCTACTTATTTTCCAACAACAATTTGTTGGTATTTTAATTCACCAAAATAATTCTCAATTAATTTTGGGAATATTGCAATCTTGACATTGGAATATTGTGAATCAAATTCATAACCCAAAACAAAATGTAATTTACATTTTCAATTAATCAAACAATGTGTATCCAATACACATTAATAATTAATCTACTAATATAAATTATATTTAACTCTCTCTAATACATTATAAATCACATTTATAATATATTAGGAATAATTGGATATTACTATCCACATTATTCTTATCCATAATAATTAAATCACATTTAATTATATTGAATAATTTCTCATACATCATGATAATTAAATCTCATTTAATTATCAACTTCTCTTTGCTTAGATCTCATGGAATTGTTCTTAAACCATTTAAGAACAATGCTATTTCTCCTCAGATACTTGGAGATAAGGACAGGGCGATTGTATTATTCCACGTATAGTGACTTGGATATTGAGATCACATCTCAAATCCAGATCCCATGGACCTCTCACAGATGCTTGATTAAATCAAGACCGTATACCTAATCTTCTCATTGCATCTGAATCTCATTCAGATCAATGTCCAGTAAATGGACTAAGATTAGGTTACTTCTCTAATGAGAGGAGTCACTAAAATCCAGACCTGTTTCATCACTCCCTCGGAATGGAAGCGTCATGGTTATACAATCGTTTATGATCAAATCACCCTTCAGGTATTCCCAATACCTGCACATCCTGCATACTGGAAGACTCATGATCATCATGAAGATAAAGATCACTTTTACACTGTCTTCTTCATAGTCTGATCATTAAGTTTCTCAATCTTGGTCCTTGGGATATGGTACAGATCATATGCTTTCACAAAGCATATATCTTACCTTCAAATTCATATCATGCTTCTAAAGCATGATGACCATGCATGGAATTTGGTCAATCCCAATACCTCATGAGTGAGCTCATGTCTCCCGGTTCACAAGTGAACCTGTATGATCCCTTTGAGAGATCATATTACTCATATGCCCTTACGTGCACACCAGCTCGCCGGTGTATAGACCTTGATTAGGTCATCAACCTATTGGTCTGCCAAATGTACATGCTCAGACATATAGTAATATATATGTCTCTGGTCAGAGGATGTTTGCCTGTGATGTGACAATATTCATCATAGGTCTTTGGTTATCTCGATCTCGTTAAGTCAACTCATTGACTCAACTAATCCGATACCTCTGAATCAATATTCCTATGCAGAGGACCTGCATCAAGAGGTCGATCAGATATCAGTCTAATGAGATGGGATTGCCATCTCCCACTTAGACTGGAGATCACTACTTGTTAATCATTGATGATGCTTGATGAGTCCTCTATCTAACTCCTTAGATATTCATCCAAGCATCAGCCTCTATGATTCAATCATTGAATCAACAGCTGTATGATTATCAAGTTGGCCATGGTACATAACCCTTATTGTACAGAGGGACCTTATAGTGCATTCATTCATTCAATATCAGAAAGGGAGTGAAACAAAACATCAATAACTTTTATTGATAAATCATTTATTACAATAACATTTATTGTAGGAATGGTTCGCCTCGGGCTCACATTGCTAACAATCTCCCACTAGCCCTCAGAACCATTCAGGAACAAGCCTTAAACCCATACTCATTACATGCTGGTCAAAAACCTTCTGTGTCAGAGGTTTGGTAAGAGGATCAGCAACGTTGTCGGCGGAGGCCACCTTGGTGATGATGATGTCACCACGCTTTTGAATCTCCCGAATGATGTGGTATTTCCTTTCTACATGCTTACTCTTCTGATGCCATCTGGGTTCCTTCGCCTGGGCAATGGCTCCCGTGTTATCACAGGGTAGCAGGATGGGAGTATCAGAGGAAACTACGCCAAGCTCCTGGACGAACTTGCGCAACCACACCGCCTCCTTTGCAGCATCCGATGCGGCAATGTATTCGGCTTCTGTTGTTGAATCTGCTGTAGTGTCCTGCTTCTTGCTTCTCCAGCTCACAGCACCACCGTTCAACAGGAACACAAACCCTGATGTCAACTTTCGATCATCAATATCCGATTGGAAGTCAGAATCTGTATATCCCAAGACTTGGAGATCACCATCTCCATAGACCAAGATATAATCTTGCGTCCGTCTTAGATATTTGAATATGTTCTTTACTGCATTCCAGTGTTGTTCTCCATAGCAGGATTGGTAACGACTTACCACTCCCACTGCATGGCAGATATCTGGCCTAGTACACATCATGGCATACATTAAGCTTCCTACGGCTAATGCATAAGGACATCCAGCTATGGCCTTCTTTTCCTCAACAGTTTGAGGAGCCATTCCTTTAGACAGGTGGATACCATGTCTTAAGGGTAGGAATCCTTTCTTGGAACTATCCATACGGAATCGTTCAAGAATCTTCTTAATGTATCCTTGTTGTGACAATCCCAATATCCTCTTCTCTCGATTTCTGAAGAGCTTCAGACCCAAGATGTAAGAGGATTCTCCAAGATCTTTCATCTCAAAGGTATGGGACAGCCAAATCTTCACACTGGTCATCATCCCTGTATCATTCCCAATGATAAGGATGTCATCTACATAAAGCACGATGAACACAATGGCGCTCCCACTAAGCTTCTTGTACACACAAGGTTCATCAGGATTCTGCACAAAATCATAACTCTTTATGGTTTCGTCAAATCTGATGTTCCAACTACGAGAAGCTTGCTTGAGCCCATAGATGGATTTCTTCAGCTTGCATACTTTGCCATCCTCAGTCATGAAGCCCTGGGGCTGCTCCATGTAGATATCCTCCTCGAGGTATCCATTGAGGAAAGCCATCTTGATGTCCATCTGCCAGATGTCGTAGTCAAGATATGCAGCTATAGCTAGCAATGCCCTGATGGATTTAAGCATAGCCACAAGAGAGAATGTCTCATCGTAGTCGATGCCTTCTCTCTGTGTGTAGCCCTTGGCTACGAGCCGTGCCTTGAAAGTCTCTACTTTCCCATCAGGTCCCCTCTTTCTCTTGAAGATCCATTTGCACCCAATGGGTTTTACCCCTTTAGGTGGATCCTCTAGGGTCCATACACCATTCTTATGCATGGAGTCAATTTCTGACTTCATTGCTAGCATCCATCTATCCATGTCATGATCCGCGAGTGCTTCATCAAATGAAGTAGGATCACTGTCAGTTTCACCTGATACATGGAATCCATACCTTTCAGGTGGTGCAACCACCCTCGAACTCCTTCGAAGAGGTATGGGTGTATCATCTTTATTTACTTCTTCAGTTTCTGGTTCAGGAAGCTCAGAATCCTCAGGAGATTCAATGAGTTCCTTTACTTCATATTTATCTTGACCCTTAAGGAAATCATTCTCCAGAAATTTCACATCTCTAGAAACAAAAACCTTCTGAGTCTCAGGGTCATAGAGTTGGTATCCAATACCATCTCTAACATACCCTATGAAGTAACACTCACGAGAGCGAGATTCTAGCTTGCTTGCATCCACATTCTTTGCATGGACCAAGCAACCCCAAACCCTCAAGTGATTAACACTAGGTTTGGTTCCATACCAGAGCTCATGAGGAGTCTTAGGTACAGATTTGCTAGGAATCTTATTCAGGATATATATTGCAGTCTCTACTGCATATCCCCAGAAACTAAGTGGTAAATATGCTTTGCTCATCATTGAACGAACCATATCCATGATGGTTCTGTTGCGTCTTTCAGCAACACCATTAAGTTGGGGAGTTCCAGGAGGAGTGAGATTGGAAATAATTCCATTCTCTTTAAGGTATTCCTTAAATTCATCTGATAGGTACTCGCCACCTCGATCAGATCGAATTCGTTTAATCTTCCTATCGGTTTGGTTCTCAACCAAAGCCTTGAATTCTTTGAACTTTTCAAAGGTTTCAGACTTATGACGTAATAGGAAGATAAACCCGTATCGCGAATGGTCATCAATAAACGTCAAATAATATCGATATCCATTTCGGGTCGCGGTATTGAAGGGACCGCATACATCAGTATGTATTAGGTCAATAATACCTTCACATCTTGTAACCTTGTTACGAAAAGGCATCCTGGTCATTTTTCCTTGAATGCAATTCTTGCAAGTAGGCAAAGGTTGAACCTGTAGAAAATCTAAAGGTCCATCCTTAATTAATCTATTGATCTTATCAACAGACAAATGACCAAGCCTTTGATGCCAAATCTCATTTGAGAGATTTTCATTCTCCCTGGATCTTTTAGGGTTTTTATTAGTGCTTGTAACATTCATAACACATTTATCAATGCACAATTCATAGAGTCCTCCAGAAGTCAAAATACCATCTGTAATATATTTATCATAACGGTTTATGACTAATTTATTACAGAACAGGAATGAATACCCACTTCTAACTAGCTTAGATACAGATATTAAATTCCTTCTGACTTCAGGTACATAAAGACACTCTTTAAGTACTAGGACTCTACCACTAGATAATGATAGTCGACAAGTCCCGACGGCGACTGTTGCAACACTTGCATCAGATCCCATCTGGATGACTATCTCCCCTTCTTCAAGCTTTCTAGTTTCCTGAAACAAATGCAACAAATTGCATACATGAACAGAAGCACCAGAATCAACAACCCAACTTCCTTCTCGTCCAACGAGAAAGCTGGTTTCAATGATAAAAGTAGATTTCATACCTGTTGGGGCTTCACCTTTGTCGATCGACTTTAGGTAATCCGGGCAATTACGCCTCCAGTGCCCTGGCTTCTTGCAGTGGTGACAGACGCCGGTTTTCTTCGACGCCATTAAAGTGGATGTATTGGAAGATGAGGCAACACTTTGTCCCTTCTTCTTTCTCTTCTGGGCCGGGCCCTTCCGAGAACCTTGCTTCCGACCGCGCTTCCCTTTGACCTGTGCAACCATTGCAGTGCCAGAGGGACCATCTTTCTTCATTACGTCTTCTGCAGACTTTAATGCAGCAAGATGCTCAGCATTTGTCAGTTCCATCTTATTCATGTGGAATGACACCACAAAGTTATTGTAAGATTTGGGTAATGACAGCAGAATGAAATCGGATTGCATGTCTGCATCCATCGTCGCCCCCAGAGTCTCAAGCTCCGACAAGTACCCAAACATTTTGAGTACATGTTCACGGACCGAAGTCCCTTCCTGCATCTTGCAGCGAACCAGTTCTTTCATAACATTGTACCGCTGGGTGCGGTTAATATCACCAAACATATCCTTTAGATTCTGCATGATATCCTGGCAAGTACTCATCTCCACATGTTGCTTCTGAAGAACATTGGAGAGAGAACCCAAGATGTAGCATCTAGCCAAGACATGATCATCATCATACTTGTCATTGTATGCTTTGTCTTCCTTAGATTTAGGGTTTTCAAGTTTGTTTTCAGAGAGCACATAGCTGATGCGCTCTGCCGAAAGCACAAGCTCCAAATTACGGATCCAATCCGAGTAATTCGGTCCGGTCAACTGGTTGACCTCCAGAAGCCTGCTCAGTGGGTTCATGGACTTCATTTTCTGAAATTGATAATGCACTATATTAGAACATATAATCATATATTCAATTTAATTTTATTTGATTAAGGTATTTTAAATCAAATTAGTCTTGCTATGTCAACTATGAAAGTTTATTCCCTTATTCACTTTCAAAGTAGGAGATATACTTACCAATATATCTCAAGCAAGAACTGTGATCTCCTCTTTATCATTGTCATATCCCAATAATATGAGAACCTATGACTCCGATAAAGAGAAGCGGGAACACATTCCTCCTTGCAAGTCCAACTTGCATTTTCCAATTCGGTCTTCAATACCCAGGCCCACCACCCCTAAGGTGATGTTGACCTGTCATTAATTGAACCAACCGTCAACAGGATTAGAACTCGCTATACGCAATCCAATATCGCCCCAATAATATGAGGATCCGATATTGGGGTCACTACGCATACGGCCTTACTCTTTCGAGAAGCAAAGAGTCCGATCCATATGCGCTTGTATATAGGAGCTGTCACTACGTACAGGCGTCTCATATATACAATCCCTGGCGACGGAAACCCTTCGCCTTGACGGGAGACCATGGATGTCACTTATGTGATCCTCCACCTCTTATTCAAATTTAATTAATTACTATGAATCACATTCATATAATTAATTCTTCCAAGGGAATTATTAACTCTAATCATATTAGAGTATTCTCAATTAGATATAATTAACTTAATCATATTAAATTAATTGTCAATCCAATTTAATCAGTCAAACTTAATTTTATGCTTGAATATATATATATATATGATATTAATCTCAAAGTACGTATTAATTCGTATTTTAATAATTAGAAAAATACATCATAATCCGTCGGACATTATCCCGGCCCTACCAGCTGTCATGCCCAGTACCGACGGGAGTGGGACGGACAACATACGTTGCAACCCGCTGACCAACGATCCCCGACTAGACACCATATCCACCTCGGGAAAGGATAATGCCAAATTGATTATTTTGTACTTGAGATGATCATCGGTTCTTCAACCGAAATTATACCATATAGTAATCAAAACAATTTTGATTTTAAGGAAATTTGCTAGGCAAATTCCCAAGTCCTATTCAAGCAAGAAGTTTGATGATTGTAATTCTAATTAAGGTTTAGATCAAATCTAATCAACTAATTGGTTGGGGCCAAGTCAATTAGGCAAATAATCATGTTTCAATATTTCACAAATATTTTTCAAGATTATTTCACGAAATTAACAATTAATTTCACTAATTGACAATCACTTGGTTCTAGATTAGGAAAGCAATTTCAGCAGTGACCCATACTTACTAAAATTGGCATATCTCAATCATGTTAAATCCAAATTAAGCAAAGTCAATTTCTAAAGTTTGCTAATTTGATTTAGGACAGAACCTAAGTGATGTTTCACGCATTTCGAGGCAAGTCTAAACAGTAATTAACATTTTAATCACGTTCAGATTCACAGTTCCCGCAACAGTGCATACATGTTCATTAAAACGACCATATCTCGAGCATACGAAATCCGATTTACGCAAACTCAGATCCTATAATTTCCTTATTTAATGGGGAAGAAGATCCTAGTATAAAATTCGTGTTTAAACAATTTAAACAGTACCGAATTTATTTACTAAACAGATCTGCGAAATCAAATGCGATGAAAACATTCGCGACCTTAGCGAACCCAAGTCGTCCTTGGTTAACGAATCACTATTCGAAACCGTCGACCGAAGGCTCTGATACCACTTGAAAGATATGGAAAGATCCTCAAGCGCATCACGGAAGCGTGAGCGTCGTATCGGATACGACGAAGAACGACTAGTCGTACTAGTTGTTCGGTGCAGCGGAATTTAAAAATTTTATTCGATGAAACCACTAACCACAACAAGTATAATGCAATACCTCTTGAAGTGTGGTTGATCGAGTCTCTAAGAGAAGAGACCTCCTATCTTAAGTCCGATCGTCGGAGAGATCGCTTGCGAGCGCGGGGATGAACCGCGGTGTCCTCGCAATCCAAGAAGTTGATCCAAGCACGGTTGCTCCTGATCTCGTCGCACGAGATCGAACGTCTCCTTCGCGGGCGAAGCACTCGAAGTAGACGGAGAACCGCAGGGCGTCGAAGCGGTAGCACGAGGGCGCGGGCGTCGACGTTTCTCTCCACCAAGGTGGACGGCCACCAAGGAGAAGGGGGAGAGAGGGCTGTCGAGTATGAGAGAAAGAGAGAGAGAGTTTTTTTACAATAGCATGTGTAAAAGAGAGAGCCAAGAATGCCTCTCTATTTATAGGGTTTTGGGATCCATGGATCTCAATCCATGTGTCATATAAAATCAATGGTTGAGATTGATTTATGACAATCCAATGGTCAAGATTGTTGTTGGTAAAAGCCAACAACTTGTGATTTAATTTGATAAAATATATTTGATAAATCAAATAAATATTAATACCAAATCTAAATCAATCAAATAAGGAGAGAGAAGGCAAAGGAGATGCTCTCCTTATTTGGAAGAGGGGACGGCCACCAATTTCCCAAGGGAATTGGGTGCCGCCCCCCTCATTCCTAATGAGGAGTGCAATCCCATGATTCCCATGAGATTGCACATCTCCTTAATTTTCTCTCTACTTATTTTCCAACAACAATTTGTTGGTATTTTAATTCACCAAAATAATTCTCAATTAATTTTGGGAATATTGCAATCTTGACATTGGAATATTGTGAATCAAATTCACAACCCAAAACAAAATGTAATTTACATTTTCAATTAATCAAACAATGTGTATCCAATTCACATTAATAATTAATCTACTAATATAAATTATATCTAACTCTCTCTAATACATTATAAATCACATTTATAATATATTAGGAATAATTGGATATTACTATCCACATTATTCTTATCCATAATAATTAAATCACATTTAATTATATTGAATAATTTCTCATACATCATGATAATTAAATCTCATTTAATTATCAACTTCTCTTTGCTTAGATCTCATGGAATTGTTCTTAAACCATTTAAGAACAATGCTATTTCTCCTCAGATACTTGGAGATAAGGACATGGCGATTGTATTGTTCCACGTATAGTGACTTGGATATTGAGATCACATCTCAAATCCAGATCCCATGGACCTCTCACAGATGCTTGATTAAATCAAGACCGTATACCTAATCTTCTCATTGCATCTGAATCTCATTCAGATCAATGTCCAGTAAATGGACTAAGATTAGGTTACTTCTCTAATGAGAGGAGTCACTAAAATCCAGACCTGTTTCATCACTCCCTCGGAATGGAAGCGTCATGGTTATACAATCGTTTATGATCAAATCACCCTTCAGATAATCCCAATACCTGCACATCCTGCATACTGGAAGACTCATGATCATCATGAAGATAAAGATCACTTTTACACTGTCTTCTTCATAGTCTGATCATTAAGTTTCCCAATCTTGGTCCTTGGGATATGGTACAGATCATATGCTTTCACAAAGCATATATCTTACCTTCAAATTCATATCATGCTTCTAAAGCATGATGACCATGCATGGAATTTGGTCAATCCCAATACCTCATGAGTGAGCTCATGTCTCCCGGTTCACAAGTGAACCTGTATGATCCCTTTGAGAGATCATATTACTCATATGCCCTTACGTGCACACCAGCTCGCCGGTGTATAGACCTTGATTAGGTCATCAACCTATTGGTCTGCCAAATGTACATGCTCAGACATATAGTAATATATCTGTCTCTGGTCAGAGGATGTTTGCCTGTGATGTGACAATATTCATCATAGGTCTTTGGTTATCTCGATCTCGTTAAGTCAACTCATTGACTCAACTAATCTGATACCTCTGAATCAATATTCCTATGCAGAGGACCTGCATCAAGAGGTCGATCAGATATCAGTCTAATGAGATGGGATTGCCATCTCCCACTCAGACTGGAGATCACTACTTGTTAATCATTGATGATGCTTGATGAGTCCTCTATCTAACTCCTTAGATATTCATCCAAGCATCAGCCTCTATGATTCAATCATTGAATCAACAGCTGTATGATTATCAAGTTGGCCATGGTACATAACCCTTATTGTACAGAGGGACCTTATAGTGCATTCATTCATTCAATATCAGAAAGGGAGTGAAACAAAACATCAATAACTTTTATTGATAAATCATTTATTACAATAACATTTATTGTAGGAATGGTTCGCCTCGGGCTCACATTGCTAACAATATGATACATAGGTATAATGCCAATACACAAGCCTATATTATTAATATTTCTATTTTATTAAGTATATAAAAAATTTCAGAAAAATAAAATAAAAATATAGTTAAGTGTATAAAAATACTTTATAAATTTATAAACTAATAAACCAAAATAAATAAATTAAATATACAAAATAAAAATAAAATATTAAAATATATAGATATATACCTATATAAGCCTAAAAAGGTAACTTGTATTTTAATACCTCTAAAAAATAATTATAAATTGCAATAAAATAATTTATAAAATAATAAACATTTTTTATTTAGTAATCTAAAATTAATTAAATCATTTACTATTTTTAAATTAATTTTTTAATCTTTTTCCAGAGATTTTTCCTGGTTGGTCGACGTGGACCAACCAGGAGGCTTGGACAGTTGACCTCCGGTCAACTGTCTGACCTGTCCTCTGCTGCGTGTCAGAATAGTTTTTCCTCGATTTCGACGAATTTTGGAGGGCGCACCTTGCACCCTTTCATGTTGCGTCCTAAACTACTTTTCTTCCTCGATATATGGTGATTCACACCCTATGATTTTCTCGGGTTGTGAATCCCTGCATCGTCCAAATCACCTCGATCATCGGAGCCACTTCATCACCCATTCAAAATGACCCCGCCACCTTCCTTGCTCCTTGAACCCTTTTTTCCCTAGTCCAACTTCTCCTTCCTGCAGTCCTGGATCGAGGAGTTGACAGGTCCTCTCCGGCCTCTTCGCGGAGGCGTTTGGCGGGGTGAATCGCGGTCTCCACTTATCTCCGCTGGCCGCCGGTGCTGAGGTCCCATCTCGTTGGTTTTTCGGCCAACTCGAGGTTGTTTCTACTATTTTTAATCGTATTTTAATTCCTGCATTCGATCTCTGGTCCTATATCAACCTATCATCGTTCCCTGTAACGTAGATTCACCTGTTTGACGTTCGCCGGAGCCCTACTCCGACGAACCTTCCCATGCACCATTCTCTTTGCCTTCCACCTTCTTTAGCCCTTGGAATTGTCTATTGTTGTTTGCTTGTGTCTTTGCAGGCTCCAGGGTCAGATAGACTCCATCTGGGGTTCGCAGTTTTGCGGAAGAAGGGGCTTCTTGGAGCAGCCCTGCCCCTTCAAGTCACGGCGGATCTCTGGCTTCTCCCAAGCCATTTTGCGGCTGCCGTCCGATCGTGGTTCCCTCCAGGAACCTTCTTGCTAATCTGTGCGTCGTTGGAGGTCAGGGGAGTCCAGGGTGCTCGATTCAAACTCGCCCCACGCGAGTTCTTTAGTTGTTCTTCCTCCGGTCTCCTTTGTCGTCCGATCGCCCCACCTTCTCGAGATACTACAACAGCCGTAGGATCCGCGCCTTTCTCGACCATCAGATCTGATCCGCACCATATAATCTGGGTCGTAGCAGTCTAAGGGGTATCGGTCATCTTGGCACTGACACGTGGATTAGTGGAATACCCTTCGCCGTCCGATCCGTTTGGGTGAGAGTATTTTGCTGTTTCACCCTCCTCTATTTTGTATTTAGTAAACAGTACTGAATCTTTCCTTTGTAGTCCTATTAGTTTTGTATTATTTATAAAATGACCCCTGAACTTTTGGTTATTGCAATTGGGGCCCTGGCCACGCCACCTCACGTGACATGCACGTGTGAGGGGGCGGGGTATTTTGCACAGGGACCCTCGTAACTTTCGTTATTTCTAATTAGTCCAGGAACTCTAAGAGCTAGTGTATTATTTTTGGATAAATTGCGATTAAGCCCCTACAAGTTTTGACATTTTCATATACGTCCTCGCTAGGTCACGTGCCTTGGCAAGTGGGTTCTGGCATTTTTGTAGGAAAGGGATCCGGTCCTGAATTATTTCTAATTAGTCCTCAAATATTTTTATTTAGTTTATTATTTTTGGAAAATTTGTTGTCTGGCCCTTCGACTTTCTACTATTTACGATAATACCCCTACCATCCTGATTTTTCTTTTTGTTTCCTTTATTTATTTCATGCATCTCTAAAATTCCAAAAATTACCAAAAAATATCTTAAGCTCCTGTTGCATAATACTATCATGCCATATTTTTATTTTGCATTTTTATTGCATTTTCATATTTATAAAAATTCAAAAAAATGCATTTTCAGCACTGTTTGCTTTAGAAAATATCTAAAAATTATAAACAATTCTTTAAAAATTCCAAAAAATTACCTCCTGTGTATTTTCATGTGCTTTGACTTTTATTTGAAAATCATTAAAAATTTCAAAGTAAAACTCCTGAAAATTAGAAAACCCCTAAAAACTTCATAAAAATCCAAAAAATTCAAGAAAAAGCCTAAAAATACAATCTCAGTTTCTATATTTTCTCTATTGTATTGCCTTTATTTTAAAATTAATTTGAGGAATTTTAGACACCGTTTGATATTTTTCATCCTCATTTTAATTTTTGCCAGTAGCTTAGTTCACTATTTTCTAGTATTTTCGACTTTAAAAATATCAAAAAATAGGAAAAATCTGATTTAAAAATCATAAAAAACATTAGAAAAATATAAAAAGTCCAAAAATATTTTATTTCCTAATTTTTGATTAGTTTTACTTATTTTTATAAATACCTTATCTTCCTTTTTCTTACTGTGTATATATATTCTATTTAAAGAAAAAGAAAAAAATATAAATTCCAAAAAGAAAAAATAAAATGAGAAAATTAAAAAGTAAATATAAAAATATAAAATAAAAAATAAAATCAAAAAATATAAACTGTTGGACCTCTACACATACTTGCACCAATACACATCTTTGTTGTAGAGTTATAATAAATTTTAACTCCACATTCAATTTCATTACCTTATTTGATTGTTGTGGGTTAATTGTTGTTTGAATTGCGGATTTGCTGGAGGTCAACTCAGCGACTGTTGGTTCGTCTTGTGAATCGACACGACCTCCCGATTTTCGCATTAAACAAATGGCGTCGTTGTCGGGGAGCAACAACGCGTAGTTCGGCTTTTTGCGTGATTGTGAGTGTTTGTCTATTTCACGGCTTTTTACTTTTTTTATTTTCCTTATTTTTGATATGATTGTTTGAGCTTCTAACCCCTCTCTTATTGACTTTGTGTGAGGAATCACGGATCGAGGGAGGTGCTCAACCCTAGGCACCTGTGCACCCACGTGAAGCCGGTGACACTCTGCTCGCCTAACACCTAGGAGACTTAGAGATTTTTGAAGACCAAGCTCCTTTTTCGTTCTGTATTTATTCTTGTAATTTGAAGTGAGTGAGAGACTTTATATTGTTGTAATAATACAGGTACTCAGGAATTGGACATTCAAGCCTAATTTCCAAGTGAGTGGTTACTTGGGGGCTCACCGCGGCTTTTCACAGTTTTCTTCGCATTCTTTTTATTTTATTTTCTGATTTTATTTTCTTTCTTTTGTGTGATTGAGCCCTTAGTTGTATGAGTTGCTTGATGTAGTCTTAAGGCCAAACACCTAATATATTTGCCTGTGCCTATAGTCTCGTTTGGACTTAGACAAATTTTGAAAACTGTTCTTCACGCTAATAGCAGCTTCTCACACTTAGGGCGATTTCATCGGCTTTTCTTTTGCATATAGATAGGTTTTAATTCTGCTGAGCATCCTTGCATGTAGAGTGCTTGAGGCAAGGTGAGCATTTACGTATTAGCATCCATCATCGTTTGCCGCTTGCATTGCTTTTCCGCTTCTACACCTGATTTTGACCACCTAGGTGCTATGTGAGATGACTCCTCGTTAGGCTCGTGCATTTCTCACTAAAATCCAAAAAACGTGATAACGAATAAAATTGGGACTACTAATATTACTTATCCCTAAAAAAGATTAAAAAGAAAAATTCTCTTGGGGTGAGTAATCCCCTCATTGTCTTCATTTTACATTGCTTGAGTACCCGCTAAGGATTAGTGCCCAAATCCCATTTCTGCCCCTAAGTGTGTGTGCAAATCTTTGACTTCTCACCTAACTCTAAAACAAAGAAGATAAAAAGACATCATTTTATGGTCTCTACTAAGTTGAGTAGGTGAATTGAGGGCTTGTATTGTGTGAGTTTTGTTTGTGATTGTTTGTGTGTTCTAGATCGCCTCTACGCATTTGTGCCTTTTTTGTCTTGACTTGACCTTCGCGCTCTCCCGATCGTTTCCTTTTGTTTTCGAGATGGACCCCCGGAGCATTTTCTATCCGGATTTGCGGATCCCTCGTTCGCTCCAGCAAGTACACCTCTCTTTTTCCAGGAGGACTTTGCTCCTGATTTTTGTACATATCCGACCAACCCACTATTTCAGGATTCGGACTTTTATCTTCACCAATCATTTCCACCACCATCTCCTACACATTTCGACAACCCGCTGTTCCTTGAGTATCCTGATCCGGAATGTGATTTTTGTCCGCACCCACCGCCCACATTCGACACACCCGATCCTGAGATTTTGGAGTCACCTTTCATGATATCCACACTTGAGACCTTGAATCAGATGATGGAGCATATGAAGTCAAGGATGAATGATCTTACTAGTTTGAATAAGAACCAGGATGACAATCCATTCTTTGAGGATTTGGAATCATTTGAGGTTTTCCATGAGAGCTTGCAATCGCCCAAAATACAAAAAATGACAAAAAATTAAAATCCAAAAAGAGTTCGGGAGACCTTTGGCTGATTCAGACTGTGACAGAAGGAGCCATCTGCCAGACCATTTGACCACACAACCTCTCACACCCTGTCCCACCTTTGACCCCGAGGATGCTGATGTACAGACTGCTCTTGGCATGCCTCGTGTAGATGCTGATTCCAACTTCCTCCCTTGTATGGAGGAGGTCCAAAAATTTAAAAAAATGTTGATTGAACCCAAAGTGGTGGCCACTATTCATGAGATCATACGTGCCCCACTTCAGCAGGCCATGACCAATTTATCTGCTCCTCTTCCCAAGAAGAGAAAATGGAGGAGCAGATCTGAGCATCACATTTTGACCATGGCCACTGCCCACGCCATCACACACCGTCCCATTCCTAGGAAAAAGAACACTGCCACACCTTTCATTAGCTGCACCATCTCTTACTTCACATGTGATCACACTCTCCTTGGCGGCGGTGCGTCTATTAGCATATTACCGTTCTCACTAGTATAGTATATTCACTTAGGGCCTCTCAAGAAAACCAGGATGATCGTACAGTTTGCCGATGGATCTATCAAGAGGCCGAAGGGTATCCTTGAAAACACCGTCATCTCAATTCAGGGCACGAGGTACAATGTTGATTTTGTCGTATTGCCCATGGAGACCTCCACATGGGAGCACTCTCCAATCATCCCAGGACGACCATTCCTCGCCTCTGCGAGGGTCGTTATTGATTATGGATCAGGAGAGATTCGCTTCTGTCATGCTGACGTGAGTGAAGTATCGATCACCATACCCACAGTTGGCCAGAGACCTGCTCCTAATGTGCCTTCACCTGTCTTGGCTGACCTCGAGGACCATGACCTTGATGATACTATCAGAGAATTTTGCTGCTTATTTGATTCCACTGAGACCCGAGAATTCCTCCTTGTTGAGGAAAACTCGGAAAGCATGGACCTCGGAGTTCCTTCTTCTGGGACTTGGTGTTGTGTTGTTGACATCCGCGGGATTTACACGATTTATACCCTAGAGCGGAGGGCAGATGTAGAGACTAGACATGACGGACATGTTTCGATTTCTTTCACTGATGAGTCCGCTCCTGTTCATGAAAATTCTGATAAGACCAAGGCCAAATTTGATTTGATTGCTTTTATTCGGGAATTCGAGCCTTTTGATGAAAAAGATGATCCGGTTGAGATTATAGAGGACGAATAGAGTTCGACTACTTCCATTGATGAGTTCGTGCCTTTTGGTTTTGACCTGGACGACACCTCGCAGGATGACCCTGAGTACACTACTTCCGATGATGATGATTTCGTCCCATTCCACTTTGATATCAACGAGACCCCCAAGGCCAGACCTAGCTGTACTTCTTCCACTCAACCGTCTGTGCCTTCACACCATAGGACCACCGAGGATCTACACCCTGTCGACCCTGATTGGATTTCATCCACTGTGGACCTCGATGTCGACCTACACCACACCAGATCCGTTCCTCAGCGGTCCTGGAAGAAGGTTCGCTTTCTACCTTCTTGACTCTTTGTACATCCATCTCTGTTGTACATCCGCATCTGTTCATCTCTGTCCATCTTCGGTATTGCTCATCCACCCATTCTCGTGTTTGCCTTGCTTAGGACGTACTTTGTCCTAAGTATAGGGGGTGGACGAGCCGAGTGTTCCTTCATCATTCTGTTTCGTCACTCCTGTTGTTGGCTATACTTAGGGCTTCTTTTACCCTAAGTATAGGGGGAGTGGTGTGTACATCCCCTGATCTCGTTTCCATTCTTATCTCTTTTCTTCTTTTTTTCTTTTCTTCATTTCCTTTTCTATATTATGTATCTATCACAAGGTGTCGCCCCTTGTAGACAGTCTTCTATACTTAGGATATACTTTGTCCTAAGTATAGGGGGTGTGCACCCTGAGTTTCTCTATTTTTTGATCCTCTCCATTGTCTCCTCTTCTTGTCTATACTTAGGGATATCTTACTTTAAGTATAGGGGGAGACAATCCGAGTACAATCTGTTCATTCCCACCCTTGACCGTCCCTGCTTTGTTAACAGTCAACTATACTTAGGATTATTTGATCCTAAGTATAGGGGGGACGGTCAGCTTCTCATTCGTTCATTCATTCCTTCATTTGTTCTTTATTATTTAGACTTTTCTATACTCAGTATGAGTTATGTCTTCTCTTTTTCTCTCTGATCTATGAGGACATAACTCAAGCTAAGTATAGGGGGGTCGTATATACTACGTATATACTTTAGCCATAAATCGTTCTCTCGTATTTTCTTAATAATTATGGCTAACTAATACAATTAAATTCATTACAAACCCTAATAAAAGGATGTTATCATTCCTCAAATTCTTTTTGTATTTATTGATTAATAAATCAGGTGAAATGTTTTTTGTAAAATGTTTGAAAAATAGTTTGAAAATCCTTGTGAAAATATTTTGAAAACTATTTGGAAAACGTTTTGTTACATGTTTTCAACCTTTGTAAAATTATTTGTTTTGAAAATTTATTTTATTTGTGTGAAATAAAATGTTTGAAAAATGATTTGCAATGGTTTGAAAAATGGTTGCAAAAATATTTTGAAAAATCCATCTATACTGTTTGAAAACCTTTGCAAAATGATTTTCAAATGTGTGTACATTTTTGTAAAATTGTTTGTAATAATTATTTTGGACTATAATTTTCAAAATTGTTTGAAAAACCTGTGTCAAATAAGTTTGAGGAATATATACATCACACCTAAAATCCTCTATATATTCCTATAAAATTGATCACTTACCCCTGTAAATTCTTAAAATCCACTTGTAAATATAAGAAGCATCCCCGTGTAAATAATTTTACCTTAGTTTTTATCCAAAAACTTTTTATTTTCAAAAATTCCAAATGCATTTGCAAAATTAAAATACAAAAAACATTTGAAAAATCCTTTTTAAAATACAAAAAATGCATATGCATCATCTTTTTAAAATCCATAAAAAGTTCAAAATCTTGAAAATTATATCACAAAAATTTTTTCGGCATTCTGCATATCATTTGCATAGCATGAGCATTTTCGGATTGAGTTTAATAGTTGAACGAGTCTAAGTAAAATCCAGAGATTGGAGCTTGGTTGGACCTTAAAATCTACCTAATAACAGGAACCTTATAGGAACTGGAATTAAGGTACTTCAGGTCTAGTTGACTTAATTTCTTGAGGATCAAGGGACTTGGTTCAATGGATTCTTGACTGCCTAAGTAGAGTATTTTGGAACACAAGTAAGACTATTGTTGATAATGACCTAACTTGGACACCTGCACCTTTCACATGGCTCAACTCAGTTGGAGTGGTGAGGGGATTGGATTTGCTGGTATGAGACGCACACAAGTGGAAACATTTGTGCTCCTCTAGTGAGGGAAGTGCACCCCAACCCATCCAATGATGAGGAATTCTAAAGACAGGAGAGTGTGGGTTGCAATAAAGCTTCAAAAGAGGGATAGTCTACTGGCTCAAGAGGAAAAACTCCTTATGTAAATGCTGATGTATATAGTATTTAAAAATAAAGAAAAAAAGAAAAAAAAGGAAAAAATGGACAGGCTTGTACAAAAAAAAATGCCTGCAAAAGTGTGTACATATGTTGTAAAGTGAATAAGCAAGCTTGAGTTTCAAAGTCAAATCATGTGAGCTTGCAGCTGGATGACTTGACTACACTGGTCTTGCATCCTAGGATAGGTACCTACACTGGCTACCGTCCATTCTTCTCTTCACCCCCTCCTCTTGGGCTGGTTTCCACTTGAACTTAGAGGGAATACCCCGCTCCTCAAGGAAGGAGTCATTGGATTGGGGAATCATTGGGTTGCCATGCTGGAGAAGTCAGTCTCTTTGCCATTCTAATTGGGGAGAGCCACAATCACTTACACTGTATGAGTCAGCTTCATAGTCGTAAGGTTCTGCGTATGAGTTGAGATACTTCTGACCTGGTTATTAAGGAGACTTGAACATAGTTTTGGGATTCTCGAAGGCTGTTGGATTTCAAATCCGGTTCTCAGTAAGGTTGTTCCCGCACAAAAATTCCAAAGGTGCGACTTAAGCTCCAAACTTTGATTTTGTGAAGACAAGTTTGATAATTAAGCTTGATCCACCTTTCTTCTTTTTATTTTATTTATTTTTCTTTTCTGCACTTATTGCATAAGTGTTTGCTAGGGACTAGCAAAGGCAAGTATAGGGGGATGATGAATCTACATTTCATCATCTTTGTTCTATCATTTTGGCCTTAAAACCCTAGTAAATGCATGTAAATAGTGTTAATTTAGGCATTTTATCATTCATGCATTCTTGTGTAAATAGTGTATAAAATGCGGTTTTAAAGCCAAAATTATAGAATAAAGAAAAGAAAAGAAAAGAAAAAGAATAAAATATTGTAAATATTTTATGACCCGAAACCCTGAGACCTAGGCATCTAGATGACTAGGTCGACAAGGAATAAAGTAGGGGGAGATAAGGGCCAAAATACCAATAAAAATGCCTTTGTCTTTGATCACTCTTTATTCATTTTGGAACCTATTTTTGGTTCCACTTTTTATTCTTCAAATAAAGAAACTTTGTACATGAAATTTGTAGATAATTAAATAAATAAAAATACAAAATTGATTTCACAAAAAATAATGAACAGATAAAAAGTTATGGTCTAAATAAAATCCAAGAATCCCAACTTCCAAGACTTGTATCTCCCTAATAAAAACTTGAAACGCATCAAACTCACTTTAATTGTATATAATTTAAAATAAGCTATTTAATGAAGGCGGTTTCACGTTTGGCGGAGCTACGGTTTGAAAGTTGAGTTTTGGACCCCTATTGTATAGTTGTACAGATTAAAGTAATCATTTTATTATTTACTCATTATTTTTATAATTTTATATTTTTATAATTTTATAAATATTATTTATAATAAATATGTACATTAAATTCAGAATAAAAACCTAAAGAAAATACAAAAATAAAATACTTGTATATGATACATATGTATAATGCCAATACACATACCAATATTATTAATATTTCATTTTATTAAGTATATAAAACATTTCAGAAAAATAAAAAAAATATAGTTAAGTGTGTAAAATACTTTATAAATTTATAAAATAATAAACCAAAATAAATAAATTAAATATACAAAATAAAAATTAAATATTAAAATATATAGATATATATATATATACCTATACAAGCCTAAAAAGGTAACTTGTATTTTTATACCTCTAAAAAATAATAAAAAATTACAATAAAATAATTTTTAAAACAATAAACATTTTTTATTTAATAATGTAAAATTAATTAAATCATTTATTATTTTTAAATTAATTTTTAAATCTTTTTCTAGAGGTTTTTTTCCTAGTTGGTCCACGTGGACCAACCATGAGGCTTGGACAGTTGACCTCCGGTCAACTGTCTGACCTCTCCTCTGTTGCGTGTCAGAATAGTTTTTCCTTGATTTCGATGAATTTTGGAGGGCACATCTTGCACCCTTTCATGTTGCGTCTTAAACAACTTTTCTTCCTCGATGTATGGTTATTCACGCCCTATGATTTTCTCGAGAAGTGAATCACTACATCGTCCAGATCACCTCGATCTTCAGAGCCACTTCATCACCCATTCAAAATGACCCCACCACCTTCCTTGCTCCTTGAACCCTTTTTGCCCTAGTCCAGCTTCTCGTTCCTGTAGGTCCTGGAACGAGGAGGTGACAGGTCCTCTCCATCCTCTTCGTGGAGGCGTTTGGCAGGGTGAATCGCGGTCTCCACCTATCTCCGTCGGCCGCCGGTGCTGAGGTCCCCTCTCGTTGGTTTTCCGTCCAACTCGAGGTTGTTTCTAATATTTTTAATCGCATTTTAATTCTGCATTCGATCTCTGGTCCTATATCAACCAATCATCGTTCTTTGTAACGTAGATTCACCCGTTTGATGTTCGCTGGAGCCCTGCTCCGACGAACCTTCCCACACACCATTCTCTTTGCCTTCCACTTTCTTTGGCCCTTGGAACTGTCTATTGTTGTTTGTTTGTGTCTTTGCAGGCTTTAGGGTCAGATAGACTCCATCTGGGGGTCGTAGTTTTGTGGAAGAAGGGGCTTCTTGGAGCAGCCCTGCCCCTTCAAGTCACGACGGATCTCCGGCTTCTCCCAAGCCATTTTGCATCTGCCGTCTGATCGTGGTTTGCTCCAGGAACCTTCTTGGATAATCTGGGCGTCGTTGGATGCCGGGGGAGTCCAGGGTCCTCGATTCAAACTCGCTCCGCGCGAGTTTTTTGGCTGTTCTTCCTCCGATCTCCTTTGTCGTCCGATCGCCCCACCTTCTCTAGATACTACAACACCCGTAGGATCCGCGCCTTCCTCGACCATCAGATCTGATCCGCACCATTTAATATAGGATATAGCAGCCGAAGGGGTATTGGGCGTCCAGGCACTGACACGTGGATTAGTGGAATACCCTCCGCCGTCCGATCCGTTTGGGTTAGGGTATTTTGTAGTTCCACCCTCCCCGATTTTGTATTTAGTAAACAATACTGAATCTTTCCTTTGCAGTTCTATTAGTTTTGTATTATTTATAAAACGACCTCTGAACTTTTGGTTATTGCATTTGGGTCCCTGGCTACGTCACCTCACGTGACATGCGTGCGTGTGGGGGTGGGGTATTTTGCGCAGGGACCCTCGTGACTTTCGTTATTTCCAATTAGTCTAGGAACACTCAGAGCTAGTGTATTATTTTTGGATAAATTGCGATTAGCCCCTACAGGTTTTGACATTTGCATATACGTCCTTGCCAGGTCACGTGCCTTGGCACGTGGGTTCTGGCATTTTTGCAGGAAAGGGACCCAGTTCTTAATTATTTCTAATTAGTCCTCGAATATTTTTATTTAGTTTATTATTTTTGGAAAATTTGCTGTCTGGCCCTTCAACTTTCTGCTATTTACGATAATACCCTTGCTAGCCTGATTTTTCCTTTTATTTCCTTTATTTATTTCATGCATATCTAAAATTCCAAAAATTACCAAAAAATATATTAAGCTCCTTTTGCATCATGTACTATCACGCTATATTTTTATTTTGCATTTTATTGCATTTTCATATTTATAAAAATTCAAAAAAACATGCATTTTCAGCACTGTTTTGCATTAGAAAATATCTACAAATTATAAAATCTTCTTTAAAAAATCCAAAAAAATTACTTAATGTGTATTTTCATGGTGTTTTGACTTCTATCCAAAAATAATTTAAAATTTCAAAGTAAAACTCCTAAAAATTAGAAAACCCCTAAAAACTTCATAAAAATCTAAAAAATGCCAAAAAAATCCTAAAAATACAATCTCAGTTTCTGTATTTCTCTATTGTGTTGACTTTATTTTAAAATTAATTTGAGGAATTTTGGAAACTGTTTGATATTTTTCATCCTCGTTTTAATTTTGGCCAGTAGCTTAATTCACTGTTTTCCAGTATTTTCGACTTTAAAAATACCAAAAAAATATGAAAAATCTAGAAAAATCATAAAAACATTAAAAAAATATAAAAAAGTCCAAAAATATTCTATTTCCTGATTTTTGATTATTTTTACTTATTTTTATAAATACCTTATATTCCTCTTTCTTACTTTGTATATATATTCTATTTAAAGAAAAAGAAAAAAAATATAAAATCCCAAAAGAAAATATAAAATCAGAAAATTAAAAAGCAAATATAAAAATATAAAATTAAAATAAAAAAATATAAAATTAAAAATCCACAAAAATTACCATAAATAGGCAAATCATCACATTCACATTTTTGAGCATTTTGCCCCGTTCTACCTGTCTGCTCCCTGTGTCCGACCTCTACACATACTTGCACCTATACACATCTTTGTAGTAGACTTATAATAAATTTTAACTCCACATTCACTTTCACTACCTTATTTGATTGTTGTGGGTTAATTGTTGTTTGAATTGCGGATTCGCTGGAGGTCAACTCAGCGACTGTTGGTTCGCTTTGTGAATCGACATGACCTCCCGATTTTCACGTTAAACAGCTTGCATGAATGATAATTATGCAATATACGTGGAAATATGAAGCTTATTACTCGGGAACAAAGCTCTACTTTCAACTTTTAGAGTTATGAATCATAGATTCATCAACCCCCTATACTTAAACCTTGCTCATCCCCGAGCAACTAAAATGAACTGCAAAAATGAAATGATTTTGGGTTCCATAACAAGGTCATGAACAAAAGGTGAAAATGGAGCTTGACTCAACCTTTCGATTAATAATATGGCGGAACCTTATTGGGATCTGAATTTAAGACCTAACAACCTTTAAGTTCCATAAGTCTTCTATTCAAGACGCCTCAACTGTCTGGTCAGAATAAATCCTCATACGCAAATTCTGATGACTATAATTCTTACTTGTACTGTGTAAGTGAAATAAAGCTCTCCACATCATAAATGGCAAAGAACCAGCCTCCTCTAACAAGGTAACTCTAATTCCCCGGTCCAGTAACTCTTTCCAAACAAAGATACCCAATCTATGTGACGTTGCTCCCCGGTAATCCCTTTCAAATAGTGATATTTCTAGAGAGTCGTGTTAATTCTCAAGGCAGATTAAAAATCATTGAGTTGACCACTCAAGAAAACCACTAAATTTAACAATTAACCGACAATATAAATCAAGCAAAGAAAATAAGATATGGAGTAAAAATTTAGTATAACTATACAAATGTGTGTATAGGTGTAAGTATGTGTAGAATGTTGAATGTAGGGAGCATATGGTAGATTGAGGAAAATGAAATCCAAAGTTTGCGTTCTTCTTCGTATCTATGTGGTTTTTGTTTGGGTTTTTAATTTTTTTGATTTTTCATTATATTATATATATTTTTAAATAGTTTTTAATTTTACATTTTTTATTTTCTTTTTAAAGTTTATCATTTTAGTTGTCTTTTTCTTTTTAATAAATAATATAAGAATATATATAACTATATATACAATATAAGGTATAATAATTATTAGTATATTTTAAAATAATCAAAATATAGGAAATACGATGTTTTTGTATTTTAAACAATTTTACTTTTTTGTGATTTTTATATAATTCTCCTATATATATATATTTAAAGTCAAACATATCCTAAAATAGAGATTAACTAAATAGGCCAAATTGATTTATAGATTAAAAATAGCAAAAAGTGTTAGAATTTATCCAAATCAATTTTAATAGATAAATAATAATATAAAAAAATTTATAGAAAAATAAATATTTTTGGGATTTTTTTTATGTTTTTATAAAGGATTTTGGTTATTTTTAATTTTTAGTCTTTTTCTTTTTCCATTTTTAGGGATTTTTGGCCTGAAGTTATTAAATACAAAAATACACAAAATATATTTTTTTCCATGATTTTTTTTTCAAAACATTTTTATATATTTTTGTATTTAGAACTCAAAAAGGGACAAAAGCATGCTCTTTTGAATTTTAGAAATATTTAAATTACCTAAAATGATAAAATAAAAATATAGCATGGATGTAAATAGTAGTAGGGACATGACCCTATTTTTTCATAATTTTTGGAGTAAAAATGATATTTTTTTCTAAATAAGATACAATCACAAAAAATGTTAAACTAGGAGGGGCATATTTGCATCTAAAGTAAAAGGAAAGGTTATTTTTATAAATACCCAAAACTATTCAACAAATATTTAAAGCTTCTAGACCAAATCAAAATTACAAAAAGTGACAGGGGATTTGATGCAAAATTGCTACCTCACGTTGGACCACACCTGAGGTGACGTGCATTGGACCCAAATGTAATTAGTAGAAAGCTCAGGGATTCTTTGCATTTTACGAAAATATTTAAATATTTAAAATAAAATACTTGACTAAAATATAAAAATACAAAACTTAGGGGTATAGGATGCAAATTACCCCCTAAAGCGCCAGATCGAATGGTTGTGGGCACTCCACTTGCACACATGTCGTCTCAAGTCTACACGTTGATGCTTCGCTACTGACGTCCCAAATTAGATCCGGTACGAGGATCCTACGGGTAAGGGCTATTAAATCTGATAGTAACTACTCGATTTGGGAGGAGCATCTCAATCGGACGGTGGATAGGGCAACTAGAAGGATGGAGAATGAACTCGCCTTTGACAAGTTTGAATTTGACGCAGCTCAAACCTATGGCGTCCTGTGTCATGACTGAATGCTTCCTTACGCTCGTGCATGCCTCCCATACTAGATGGATGCTTCAAAATGCTCTGGGGACCACTGGTATCTCCCTGGAGGTCTATGGTCTTCCGACAACCGTGGGAGCTCTGTTCTTGGCAAAATATGCCCGCAGAAGGGCACTTCAACACATGCACAAGATAGACAAGATACTGCAAGGGAAAGGGGGAAGTGTTGGTCGTTATTGATGGTTATTGGAGGTTAAATGGAAGGAGACGAGTCGAGGTCCATTGAAGGGGATGGAGTTGGACATCGAAGACCAGATCGAGTTTCGATCTGGGTGGAATCAGTGGCATGTGAGGTTGAGAAGTGAAAGGACCAAAAGATATGGTTTTAGGGACAGGGGTGTGATGATTGTAAACAGAGGTGGTCTGAGCACTCGTGCTTCGGTGAAGCTAATCTTAAACCTAAACTAAAGCAGAGTATTAATCAAAAAAATAATTGCGTAACAAGAAACCTACTGTCTAAATCTAACTAGAGAGAAATAAAAAATATCTCGAGTGGCCAAGGGTCGTGAGATCAATTGTCGGGAGCAGAGCTCTGGCAATGGGGTTGGGGACTCGTCGTCTGCACTCCTTACTGCAGACCTTCCTAGAGGCAAGCTGCCACCTAGCTCATGGAGTTTGAATAGACCCGATGGGCTAAGAGTGGGGGAAAGTGAACAAAAAAGAGAGGTAGATGGTGGAGGTCTTTTGCACATGTTGTGAACGGATGATTTTCGAGGGGAGATCTCGGGTGCAGGAGGAAGAGATGGCGCAAGAGATATGCTTGGCGAGAATCAAGGATTAACAATGGTCAATCCTCATGAAGTATGTACAAGATGTCGAACTTTTATCATGAGGGTAACGAGAGGAAGGGGTTACATCTAGGTTCTGTCAGGGCTAGGATATGGGGAGAAGAGTTGACCGGGGTCAACTCTTGACTCCCTCTGGTTGGTCCATGATGAAACTGTGATTCATCACATCAAAAGTCAAAAATAGAGCCTTGTTCCCGAGTAAATAGAGGCATATTTCCCTTTATAATGCATAAATAGCACTCATGCATACATACATAATGCATACATTTTAGCAGTGCATTTGCACTTAAATAAGAAGCCAAAAATTCCCCTTGTAAATTTATCAATAAAGCCTTAGAACCTCTGTACACTAAAATATACATAGGACCCTCACACAAACTCCAAAATAGGTCTACTCACTCTTAGAATACTCCACATTAAAAGACCTTTAAAATGAGACTAATTTTATCCAATTTGGAGCTCGTATGAGAAAGTTGGGTTTTTGGGCCACTTTGTACTGCATATATGTATAAATTATATCTTTGTACTTTTTGTATCATACTTGACCTCATCTCCGTCTTTGGTCAACATGAAACTTGTAGATCTCATCGAGATCTACAACTTTCATGTTTTGAGTTTTTCCAAATTCGGCCCCCTCTTCTCTCTACTCATATATTTTCTTCCAACCATTCACAGCAGGCCACGTGGCACCCTCTGGTTGCGCCACGTGGCCCGCTGCCCTTGCCTCATCCGCCCGCAGCCACAGCCGTTGGATTACCCTCTAGATCCAACGGCTTAGCTGCTTCCACGTGTGCCTCAATTCTACACCATCAGATCATCTCCAGGGCCTCATCTGATCCGCCCGTCCGCGCCTCTTCCAAAGCGCGCTACGTTGCACATGTTGCGCCCTTCAATCACGCACTCCATCCTCTCATCGCAGCCGCTTATCCAGCCTCACATCACGACCCTTCAATCATCCTTAGATCTAATCTCCGCCACTCGTCAGTGCCCTCTCCTCCACACGATGCGTGGCGCCTTCATTACCCTCAGATCGCTTCGACTTGACTTGATCTCAGCCGCCCGCTCGCGCTTCGCCCAGCTCACTCCACGTGGCGCCATCACGGCCTCACATCACCTCGCCTTGATCTAATCCTAGACGTTCCTTCGCACTTTGATCTGGGCCGTTGGATCACAAGATCCAACGGCAAGGGCCTCGTCTCCTACCTCTGGCACCCCTCTCTCCCACGATCTCCGCCTTGCGGGAGAAGCCCCCTTTCTATTTTTGGCCGCACGTCAGCCACCTTCGTCGTCCGCCAACTCTCCCACAACCTTCCCCACTCGCAACTCATCCTCGCCAGCTACCCCACTTGCCACCACCTCCACCATAGACGCTCCACGACCTCCATGAACTTCGCCCCATCACCAGCCCTGTCGAGACCTTCTTCCTTTAAATACTCGAGCACCGGCCAACTTCAGCCCTATCCGCCCCTCGTGAGAGACGCCCCGAGCTCTGAGCTTCCAGTTAGTGACAGGAATTGAGAGTTTCATCGAGCGAAGACGTTCGTCTTCTCCGGCGAGATCTTCGGCCTCCGCCGAGTCGCAGCCCTCCTCCGACGAGCCGCTGCTTGAGCTCAAGGAACCACCGGCCTTTCGAGCGACGACCTGGAACCCAAGAAGGAGTTCCAATCCCCAGGTGACACCTCCATCCCTCTCTGATCTGTTCTTCATTTCTTCTTCGATTTTCTAGCTTTTTATTCTCTGCCTCCGGTCATCTTCACGCCTCCGTCCCATCCCACCGAGCTTCGCATCGAAGCTCCCATCTTCGTGGTAGCCTTCACGACCTCCGACGACGCATATCACAGCACCCCGATCTCCAGCTCCTCCACTTGGCCGGAGCTCCTCCGTCAGGCCACCTCCGTCTGCCTTAGGCCTTGCCAATCATCCACCCACCTTCACGAGCGCACGCACGAGCTTCGGCTCCTTCTCTAACACCTGCAGGTACTTCTCTGCTCATTGAACGGAACTTCGCCGGAGCCGACTTCAAGCTTCATCGCCAGCGATGTCCGATAGACCCCCGCCGCGCCTGAGACCATCAGGATCTCCGCCGCATCGCCACGCGTCTTCTGGGATATCTCCGACAAGTCGGAGAGCTTCATCGACACGAGGAAGGATGGGCGGAGCAAAGGCGACTTCGTCGGAGCCCCGCCATCTCCCCCGCAGGCGGCGGAGGATCATCGGAGCAGACGCACAGTTGCCGTTCGATCACGTCGATCGAACGACCCTCAGCGAGCCACGTCACATCTTAGCTGGCCTCTACAGGAGACGTTGGATCCCTTAGATCCAACGGCGCCTAGCACGCCACGCGTCTCTCCCCCGCAGCAGCTCTCAGTCATTGATATCCCTCCTGATCCAGCGGCGGATCATCAACCACGTCGCCATCTCCATCGAAGACCAATAGCCGTCGGATCAGTATAGATCTAACGGCCGGAGGGCACGCCACGCATCCACATCACCATCCATCGGATCGAGCTCGATCCGAGGGTCCTCAGCGAGCCACGCAGCCTCGGTCCGAGCCTCTTCCCCGAGCCTAGGCTCGGATCGCCCGAGCCCCACTCCAGACCTCCAGAAGCGCCCGAGCCTAGCCTCGAGCCTCCGCAGCCATCCGAACCTGGGCCGCCCACATGAGGAGCACGTGTGGCCTGGGAAATTTACACAGAGGCCCTTGAAGCTTTCAGATATTGCAAAAAGGTCCCTGTGAAGCTGAGCCCACGTGAGGAGCACGTGCCTGGTGGAGAAATTGCACTTGAGTCCCTAGCATAATAGGTAATTGCACTTAAGTCTCTGTCAGCATATTTACTTTATGTATTTTTGATTTTCCTGTATTGCATTTACACCTCTGTGTTTGCACACATCCCTAGGTTACATTTTACATCATTTTTCAATTCTAAAAATTGCATTTTGTTGAGAAACTTGTCCTCTATCTATTGAGCCACGTGTCACATTTTTGTAATTTCAGTGGAATTTTTAATGAATTAATTGGTAGATTTGTGGAATATTTTGCCCAGTGACACCTTTTAATTTCTAGTTAATTCTCTGTGGTTCCAAAAATCCTCAAAAATTCACAGTAGCTTAAGGACAGTATTCTTAACATGCCATAAAAATTTCATGCCATTTGCACACATATCGAGGCCTAAATAAATTGTTGAGTGATTTTCTTATTTTAATTTTAATAAATTCATTTCACATTGAAATTAAGATCTGTCAATTTTCCTAGATTCCTTATCATTAGTGCTATCTAGGATAATTTTATTTCTTGAAAAAAGTTGTGAGTTGTTATTTATTAAAAAATAAATTGTCTAAATCACCCTTTCTGCATAATTAATTCACAGTAAATTCATTTAGTGTCTAAAAATTCCAAAAAAATTAGTGTAGATCATTTTCATCATAATTAATCATCTGGCCAATTTGTAGAATTTTTGGACTTCATTTGATATCCTAATTAAATTGAAACTTATATTGGCTTGCTGGTTGCATGAGTCTGCATAGAAATTAGAAAAAGAACAAAAAAATCATTCCCCGAAAATCACACACTTGATCTTTGCTAAAATTCACCTAAGGAGACAGATGCCTCCCTGAGTTCGACCTTGGACTTCACCAAGTAAAAAAAATCTGCCGCTTGAAATTAACTTAACATTAATTAATAAGTGGTTTTTGACTAGCCTCTCGTATCCGACTGCAACGAACGATTAACATTAATTTGGACATTAATCTGACCGAATTAACATAGGGTGCGGGACGCTTATCAGTCCACTAGACCAACCAGAAAAAAGGAAGCTGAAATTATTTGAAAATTGCCAGATGAGAACGAAGATTGCCAGCTTCGCTCAAGGACCCAGTGAACCTTTCCATGAAGCTTGGGACAGGTTCGATGATTTAGTACAGAAATGCCCATGCCACGGCATTTCGAAGGCGATCTTAGTCCATTGTTCTGTGGTCTAACCCCGGAGATGCAAGGGTTAGTCAGCGCCGCCTGTGGAGGAAGCTATCTGAACAAAAATGAGCACGCCGTATGGAAGATCTTAGAGAAGATGGCGGAAGCCGGCAGGTCACAGGCCACAAGGGCCTATCAGTTGTCTCCCTCAATCCTATCCCAGGAGACAACTCGAAGGACTGTAGCAGATCTGACTGAGGACCTCATTCCCAGCATGGGGATGATTGCCGACAAGCTTACGATGGTCGAGCAGATCCATAAAAGAGTCGCGGAGATGGAGTCTCTCTCAAGCCTACCGAAGCAAGTGGAGGAACTTTCTGAGAAGGTAGCTAAGATCAAGCTACCTACCCCTTCTGCACCTCCTGTACCTGTACATCGAGTCCATCTTGTGCAAGAACAGGCACCAGAGACTCAGAGTAGATGGGACCAGACTTACACCCAGCAGAACCAGCATACACCCCCACAAGTGGAGACGGGATACGAGGAGCCTCCGCCAGTATACGAGATCAACGGGCTTTGGTATAGCCGTGACCCGATGGTCAGGCAGATCGAAATGGGGAAGGATCAGCCACACCGCCCATCCCCAGTCTACCAAGAAACCAGGCCCGTTCCCATACCGCGCTTTCAGTCCAGGCCAGAACAGGGGTACCAGCATCAGCGCACCTATCAGCAGGGGCCAGCACCGTCCCATCAGCAGCAGCAATATCGGCATGGCCAGCAGGGCCAATACAGAACCGCATCTAAACAGCTGCAAGCCCAGCCCACCGAATTGGAGTCTCTCACCTTGGCGATCCAGACCCTGTCTGATAGGGTCCAGCAGATACAGAATGACTACCTGGACATGAGAACCGACATCAATCGGGTCTCTCGTGCCCAGGACCAACAGATGGTGCCAAAGACCCCAATTCCCGCACAGGTTCAGGCCAACCCAAACAGCTTACACCAGGGCCAGAACTGACCTCGAGATCACGTATACTATTCAGATAATTATTTATCTGAACATGAGATCCTTTCATACGATAATAATGTAAATCATATGTCCCTCAGGAGCGGAAGGACCGTGACCATACCTGATCGGGCACGGGCGCAGAAGGAAGGAGCCTCTGACACTCTACCTGAGGAGAATTCGGAGGAAGAAGAGGAGGAGCATCACCACCATCATCGCCGATAGAAGAAGAGGACATCTGAGTCCTCGAAGCAGCATTCTCGCATTCACATGGAGTCAAACGAAAGCGATGAAGAGCCCGCACCTCCATCTGAGGAGGATCGTCCAGCAGTCGCGGAAGAAGCGTCACCGGTTTCGCCTCAGCATTTTCTTTTCAGTCAGAGTTAGAGTCCTAGTTTGTTTCAGAGTCAGAGTCATGTAAAGAACTCAGTTCCCGAAGTTAATGAAAAAATTTCAGTTTCCGAACCTGAGTTGGAGTCAATAATCCCTTTCCCCCGAGCTCTCAGGGGTGGAAAGAAGAAAACCAAAAAAAAATCCAAAAAGATGACCCTGAGATGGCTGAATTCTGCAATAAACACATCAAGGTCACAATCCCCTTTGACAAGTTCGTGGAAATGACCCCTGCATTCCAAAAATACCTTAAGGTGAGATGCACACCTACTAGGGTTACCAGGAAGACCAAAAGCCGTGTTGAGAAACACGTGTTATCAGTAGCCACGACTTGTGCAATAAAGAACTTGTTTCCTAGGAAACGAAGAGACATGGGTGCACATTATGTGTGAGTCATGTTGATGACATCGCGTTTGCAAAAATAGAGCCTTGTTCCCGAGTAAATAGAGGCATATTTCCCTTTATAATGCATAAATAGCATTCATGCATACATACATAATGCATACATTTTAGCAGTGCATTTGCACTTAAATAAGAAGCCAAAAATTCCCCTTGTAAATTTATCAATAAAGCCTTAGAACCTCTGTACACTAAAATACACATAGGACCCTCACACAAACTCCAAAATAGGTCTACTCACTCTTAGAATACTCCACATTAAAAGGCCTTTAAAATGAGACTAATTTCATCCAATTTGGAGCTCCTATGAGAAAGTTGGGTTTTTGGGCCACTTTGTACTACATATATGTATAAATTATATCTTTGGACTTTTTGTATCATACCTGACCTCATCTCCGTCTTTGGTCAACATGAAACGTGTAGATCTCATCGAGATCTACAACTTTCATGTTTTGAGTTTTTCCAAATTCGGCCCCCTCTTCTCTCTACACATATATTTTCTTCCAACCATTCACAGCAGGCCACGTGGCACCCTCTGGTTGCGCCACGTGGCCCGCTGCCCTTGCCTCATCCGCCCGCAGCCACAACCGTTGGATTACCCTCTAGATCCAACGGCTTAGCTGTTTCCACGTGCGCCTCAATTCTACACCATCAGATCATCTCCAGGGCCTCATCTGATCCGCCCGTCCGTGCCTCTTCCAAAGCGCGCCACGTGGCACATGTTGCGCCCTTCGATCACGCACTCCATCCTCTCATCGCAGCCTCTTATCCAGCCTCACATCACGACCCTTCAATCATCCTTAGATCTAATCTCCGCCACTCGTCAGCGCCCTCTCCTCCACACGACGTGTGGCGCCTTCATTACCCTCAGATCGCTTCGCCTTGACTTGATCTCAGCCGCCCGCTCCGCTTCGCCCAGCTCCCTCCACGTGGCGCCATCACGGCCTCACATCACCTCGCCTTGATCTAATCCTAGACGTTCCTTCACACTTTGATCTGGGCCGTTGGATCACAAGATCCAAAAAAAAGTGAAGGGATCACTGTAAGTATTCTTCACTCAGCATAAGCATCATCGATTTTCGTGCATCGGCTTTTCACCGATTTCCCCCTCTTGATTTTCACATCTAAATTAAACGGAAATTGGGACTGTTCGATAGGCGTGCTGTGTGGTTTGGTTTAATAAAGTGAGAACCTAACTTAAAATCGGGACTGCTAAACAGTATTGACCAAAAAAAGGAATAAAATTTGAAAATTGTTTGCGGGAGATTAATCCCCGACCTTGTTTTCAGGCTGAGTCAGGGTACTTGAGTGTGTGTGAACACCTTAAGGGCAGAGCCTAAATCCCCGCCTTCCATATCAAGTTCTAACTGATCCTAGCAAATATCACAAGTCGAATAATTTCAGATTCTTTGACTAGTACCAAGTAGCCTCCGCCTGTCTCAGGTAGATAGGGGCGAAATTGCGGTACTTTACGACAAGCTGCCAGTAACCCCCCGGGGTGAAGTTCCAGCCTTGTCAACCTCCGTCTGCTTGCAGGTAGATAGGGGCGTGGTCATTGAATCCATCGGCTTGGGATAGGAGCGAAGAAAGGAAGGAGCGAAGAAGGGCCTCGTCTCCTACCTCTGGCAACCCCTCTCTCCCACGATCTCCGCCTTGCGGGAGAAGCCCCCTTTCTATTTTCGACCGCACGTCAGCCACCTTCGCCGTCCTCCAACTCTCCCACGACCTTCCCCACTCGCAACTCATCCTCGCCAGCTACCCCACTTGCCACCACCTCCACCATAGACGCTCCACGACCTCCATGAACTTCGCCCCATCACCAGCCCTGCCGAGACCTTCTTCCTTTAAATACTCGAGCACCGGCCAACTTCAGCCCTATCGCCCCTCGTGAGAGACGCCCCGAGCTCTGAGCTTCCAGTTAGTGACATGAATTGAGAGTTTCATCGAGCGAAGATGTTCGTCTTCTCCGGCAAGATCTTCGGCCTCCTCCGAGTCGCAGCCCTCCTCCGACGAGCCGCTGCTTGAGCTCAAGGAACCACCGGCCTTTCGAGCGACGACCTGGAACCCACGAAGGAGTTCCAATCCCCAGGTGACACCTCCATCCCTCTCCGATCTGTTCTTCATTTCTTCTTCGATTTTCTAGCTTTTTATTCTCTGCCTCCGATCATCTTCACGCCTCCGTCCCATCCCACCGAGCTTCGCGTCGAAGCTCCCATCTTCGCGGTAGCCTTCACGACCTCCGACGACGCATATCACAGCACCCCGATCTCCAGCTCCGGCCACTTGGCCGGAGCTCCTCCGTCAGGCCACCTCCGTCTGCCTTAGCCTCGCCAATCATCCACCCACCTTCACGAGCGCACGCACGAGCTTCGGGCTCCTTCTCTAACACCTGCAGGTACTCCTCTGCTCATTGAATGGAACTTCGCTGGAGCCGACTTCAAGCTTCATCGCCAGCGACGTCCGATAGACCCCCGCCGCGCCTGAGACCATCAGGATCTCCGCCGCATCGCCACGCGTCTTCTGGGATATCTCCGACAAGTCGGATAGCTTCATCGACACGAGGAAGGATGGGCGGAGCAAAGATGACTTCGCCGGAGCCCCGCTATCTCCCCCGCAGGCGGCGGAGGATCATCGGAGCAGACGCACAGCTGCTGTTCGATCACGTCGATCGAATGCCCACAACGAGCCACGTCACCTCTTAGCTGGGCTCTACAGGAGACGTTGGATCCCTTAGATCCAACGGCGCCTAGCACGCCACGCGTCTCTCCCCCTCCGCAGCTCTCAGCCGTTGATATCCCTCCTGATCTAGCGGCGGATCTTCAGCCACGTCGCCATCTCCATCGAAGACCAGTAGCCGTCGGATCAGTATAGATCTAATGGCCGGAGGGCACGCACGCGTCCACATCACCATCCATCGGATCGAGCTCGATCCGAGGGTCCTCAGCGAGCCACACAGCCTCGGTCCGAGCCTCTTCCCGGAGCCTAGGCTCGGATCGCCCGAGCCCCACTCCAGACCTCCAGAAGCGCCCGAGCCTAGCCCCGAGCCTCCGCAGCCATCCGAACCTGGGCCGCCCATGTGAGGAGCACGTGCGGCCTGGGAAATTTACACAAAGGCCCCTGAAGCTTTCAGATATTGCAAAAAGGTCCCTGTGAAGCTGAACCCACATGAGGAGCACGTGCCTGGTGAGAAATTGCACTTGAGTCCCCAGCATAATAGGTAATTGCACTTAAGTCCCTGTCAGCATATTTCCTTTATGTATTTTTGATTTTTCTGTATTGCATTTACACCCCTGTGTTTGCACGCATCCCTAGGTTGTATTTTACATCATTTTTCAATTCTAAAAATTGTATTTTGTTGAGAAACTTGTCCTCTGTCTATTGAGCCACGCGTCACATTTTTATAATTTCAGTGGAATTTTTAATGAATTAATTGGTAGATTTGTGGAATATTTTGCCCAGTGACACCTTTTAATTTCAGTTAATTCTCTGTGGTTCCAAAAATCCTCGAAAATTCACAGTAGCTTAAGGACAGTATCTTAACATGCCATAAAATTTCATGCCATTTGCACACATATCAAGGTCTAAATAAATTGTTGAGTGATTTTCTTATTTTAATTTTAATAAATTCATTTCACATTGAAATTAAGATCTGTCAATTTTTCTGGATTCCTTATCATTAGTGCTATCTAGGATAATTTATTTCTTGAAAAATTGTGAGTTGTTATTTATTAAAAATTAAATATAAATCACCCTATTTGCATAATTAATTCACAGTAAATTCATTTAGTGTCTAAAAATTCCAAAAAAATTAGTGTAGATCATTTTCATCATAATTAATCATCTGGCCAATTTGTAGAATTTTTGGACTTCATTTGGTATCCTATTTAAATTGAAACTTATATTAGCCTGCTAGTTGCATGAGTCTGCATAGAAATTTCGAAAAAGAACAAAAAAATAATTCCCCGAAAATCACACACTTGTATCTTTGCTAAAATTCACCTAAGGAGACAGATGCCTCCCTGAGTTCGACCTTGGGACTTCACCAAGTAAAAAAATCTGCCTCTTGAAATTAACTTAACATTAATTAATAAGTGGTTTTTGACTAGCCTCTCATATCCGACTGCAACGAACGATTACATTAATTTGGACATTAATCTGACCGAATTAACATAGGGTGCGGGACGCTTATCAAAATGGTGCCGTTACCGGGGAGGCACGGCTTAGGTTAATTTTTAGTGATATTTTGAGTGTTTGATTTCTTATCCCCGGGTAGTCTGACCCCCGGTTTTCTTGTAATTATTCTCTCTTTTATTTTTTGCACCATTTTACTTTTTTTGAGTCACTCTCTGACCTCCCACTTTTTCTGTGCGAGGAACGCGAGGAGTCTTGGACGCTTCGACAATCGAGCATTTGAATTGAGTGATTAGAGATGCGTTGTAATTTTTTTATTTATTTTCTTTTTTCGCATCATTTCCAGCGGTTCCCGTTTGGGATCTCGCGCGTGTAAGTATAGTGGAACTGTGTCCCGTGTGCTGTGTGGGTGATGTAATTTAGATTTCACTAGCGGCTCCTCAAGCCACTCTAGGATTTGCTTGTGCTCATAAATTATTAGGACCACACAATACACTTAAAAGATGCACCTAGACCGCAGTACTTAGTCATATTAACCTGTTCTTCACGCTAATAGAACTGCCTGTCTAGGAGCGGCTTTCATCGCTTGCATTTGCATTTAGATTAAAAAGTTTTCAATTCTGTTGTGCATCCTACATAAAAAAGTGAAGGGATCACTGTAAGTATTCTTCACTCAGCATAAGCATCATCGATTTTCGTGCATCGGCTTTTCACGATTTCCCCCCTCTGATTTTCACATCTAAATTAAACGGAAATTGGGACTGTTCGATAGGCGTGCTGTGTGGTTGGTTTAATAAAGTGAGAACCTAACTTAAAATCGGGACTGCTAAACAGTATTGACCAAAAAAAAGAATAAAATTTGAAAATTGTTTGCGGGAGATTAATCCCCGACCTTGTTTTCAGGCTGAGTCAGGGTACTTGAGTGTGTGTGAACACCTTAAGGCAGAGCCTAAATCCCCGCCTTCCATATCAAGTTCTAACTGATCCTAGCAAATATCACAAGTCGAATAATTTCAGATTCTTTGACTAGTACCAAGTAGCCTCCGCCTGTCTCAGGTAGATAGGGGCGAAATTGCGGTACTTTACGACAAGCTGCCAGTAACCCCCCGGGGTGAAGTTCCAGCCTTGTCAACCTCCGTCTGCTTGCAGGTAGATAGGGGCGTGGTCATTGAATCCATCGGCTTGGGATAGGAGCGAAGAAAGGAAGGAGCGGCGGTATCTTATGCGATAGGTTAAACAGGGAATACGCATCCGGCTCTGAGCCGACTTCCCTATAGGCCGCGTAATCCTTGCTTATTTTACTTGAAAATCACACTTAAAAACTACAAGATTAATTGGACTCGATTTCGAGTCCTTCACCGTGTTGAGTGTGAACCCAGGGTCTTGGATTGATTTTTGCTTGCTTCAGGTAGGAGTAAAATCCTATCTTCTTCTCGTTTCATCAAGATGAGTGACTGGAGAGATCTCGACGCATTATTCACCAATCTCTCTATGAGTCCCCCAAGTAACTCATCTTCATCGGTCCAAGCGCACCTTGGACCACCCAGGACTCATGACCCTCTTGAGTCCTGGTTCCCTCATGCTCAGGGTGGTTACTCTCAAACCAACCCTTTCATCTCCTCCGAGATTACCGAGGAAGACCATTGCCTCGGTAATCCCTTCCTCAATTTTCCCTCTAACACAGATCTTATTTCCCAATCCCCAGAATTAGAGGACAAGATGCCACCAAGGATGCGACCGGATGAGGACCAGATACGACAGATTCTTGCTCGCCTTGCCGAAGCAGAACAGAAGAATGCAGATCTCACGGCGCGAATGGGACAAATTATAGTAGCTGGAGGAATCGATCGACCAATGGTCGATACCTACAACCCGGCGGAGAACGAGATTCAGAACTGGTTAGCACCCGCAGTTCCCTCCCAGGCATTTGAGCTGAAGCCCCACTTCCTTAGCTTGCTTCCGAAGTTCAACGGAAACCTCAATGAAGAACCATACACTTTCCTCCGTGACTTCAAACTGGTGTGCAACAATCTTAGCCATCCCAATGTTGGCCAAGATTATATCCGACTGAAGGCCACCCCTTTTGCCTTAGGAGATAAGGCTGTTCATTGGCTGAAGAACTTAGGGGTGGTATGTACTACCTGGATGCAGTTCAAGGACCTTTTCTTGAAAAAGTTCTACCCTCTCAGTAGGACTAACCAGATGAGAACGAAGATCGCCAGCTTCGCTCAAGGATCCAGTGAACCTTTCCATGAAGCTTGGGACAAGTTCAATGATTTAGTACAGAAATGCCCATGCCACGGCATTTCGAAGGCGATCTTAGTCCAGACCTTGTTCTGTGGTCTAACCCCGGAGATGCAAGGGTTAGTCAGCGCCGCCTGTAGAGGAAGCTATCTGAACAAAATGAGCACGCCGTATGGAAGATCTTAGAGCAGATGGCGGAAGCCGGCAGGTCACAGGCCACAAGGGCCTATCAGTTGTCTCCCTCAATCCTATCCCAGGAGACAACTCGAAGGACTGTAGCAGATCTGACTGAGGACCTCATTCCCGGCATGGGGATGATTGCCAACAAGCTTACGATGGTCGAGCAGATCCACAAAAGAGTCGCGGAGATGGAGTCTCTTTCAAGCCTACCGAAGCAAGTGGTGGAACTTTCTGAGAAGGTAGCTAAGATCAAGCTACCTACCCTTCTGCACCTCCTGTACCTGTACATCGAGTCCATCTTGTACAAGAACAAGCACCAGGGACTCAGAGTAGCTGGGACCAGACTTACACCTAGCAGAACCAGCATACACCCCCACAAGTGGAGACGGGATACGAGGAGCCTCCGCCAGTATACGAGATCAACGGGCTTTGGTATAGCCGTGACCCGATGGTCAGGCAGATCGAAATGGGGAAGGATCAGCCACACCGCCCATCCCCAGTCTACCATGAAACCAGGCCCGTTCCCATACCGCGCTTTCAGTCCAGGCCAGAACAGGGGTACCAGCAGCAGCAGCGCACCTATCAGCAGGGGCCAGCACCGTCCCATCAGCAGCAGCAATATCGGCATGGCCAACAGGGCCAATATTGAACCGCATCTACACAGCAGCAAGCCCACCCCACCGATTGGAGTCTCTCACCTTGGCGATCCAGACCCTATCTGATAGGGTCCAGCAGATACAGGATGGCTACCTAAACATGAGAACCGACATCAATCGGGTCTCTTGTTCCCAGGACCAACAGATGGCGCCAAAGACCCCAATTCCCGCACAGGTTCAGGCCAACCCGAACAGCTTACACCAGGGCCAGAACCGACCTCGAGATCAGGTATACTATTCAGATAATTATTTATCTGAACATGAGATCCTTTCGTATGATAATGTAAACCATATGTCCCTCAGGAGCGGAAGGACCGTGACCATACCTGATCGGGCACGGGCGCAGAAGGAAGGAGCCTCCGACACTCTACCTGAGGAGAACTCGGAGGAAGAAGAGGAGGAGCATCACCACCATCATCGCCGGCAGAAGAAGAGGACATCTGAGTCCTCGAAGCAGCATTCTCGCATTCGCATGGAGTCAGACGAAACCGATGAAGAGCCCGCACCTCCATCTGAGGAGGATAGTCCAGCAGTCGCGGAAGAAGCGTCACCGGTTTCACCTCAGCATTTTCTTTTCAGTCAGAGTTAGAGTCCTAGTTTGTTTCAGAGTCAGAGTCATGTAAAGAACTCAGTTCCCGAAGTTAATGAAAAAATTTCAGTTTCCGAACCTGAGTTGGAGTCAATAATCCCTTTCCCCCGAGCTCTCAAGGGTGGAAAGAAGAAACCAAAAAAATCCAAAAAAATGACCCTGAGATGGCTGAATTCTGCAACAAACACATCAAGGTCACAATCCCCTTTGACAAGTTCGTGGAAATGACCCCTGCATTCCAAAAATACCTTAAGGTGAGATGCACACCTACTAGGGTTAGCAAGAAGACCAAAAGCCGTGTTGAGAAACACGTGTTATCAGTAGCCACGACTTGTGCAATAAAGAACTCGTTTCCTAGGAAACGAAGAGACATGGTTGCACATTATGTAGTGAGTCATGTTGATGACATCGCGTTTGCACGCACTCTCCTAGACAATGGTTCCTCAATCAATCTGATGCCTACATCCCTCTATGAGCGGCTTAATCTCGGACCTCTTAGGAAATCTAGAGCTCTTCTACAGTTTGCTGACAAATCAACCAAGAGGTCCCAAGGAGAATTAAGGAACATTGTGATCAAAGTCGAGGGGCAAGAATACATGGTGGACTTCACTGTCCTGGATATGGAAACCCCTCGTAATTAGAGAGATTCCCAGATCATTCTAGGTAGGCCCTTCCTCAGAACAGCAGGGGCCTTATTTGATTATAAGAATGGGAAGATTCAGTTCCAAACTCCAGGCGGAGATGAGGAACTTGAAATGAAGCAGACAAGATGGCAGAGACCGGATTCAGAATCCAGCACCGAGTACTCTTCTACCGGAACAGACTGCGAGCATGTAGACTTAGTTGGTCCATGGAGACAGAACCCAGCCAGCACCGATGTGTCCATCTCCTCCGAAGATGATCCAGTGCATGAGTCAGTCTGCGAGATCCTCAGGAACGAGTACAGCTCTGAACCTGCATCGCCCTACATCTTCGATGACGTAGAGGCCCAGTTGGGCTTGTCAGTCCTTACATCTCTAGGACAATCGGAAGATGAGGATGACGAGTCGGACGAGGCATTTGCTGATTGTATGGAGACCTTTGACGATCCGACTCCAGAGCCGAACTTGGTGGCAGCTATCACAGAAACGATTCAGCCACTTCCAACATTGAACCAGACCAGATTGAGCCAGATTTCTTAGACGATCACACTATCCCTGAGCTCAAACCCTTACCCACAACCTTAAAGTATGCCTTCCTTGCGGGCCAAGACAAGAAATTTCCGGTCAACATCAGTTCGCGATTGACCGAGGAGCAGGAATCTCGCTTGCTAGAGATCCTGGAGAAAAACCGCAAGGCGATAGGCTGGAGCATTTCCGATCTCCACGGGATAAATCCCGCTCTGTGTTCGCACCATATTTACTTGGAGAATGAAGCCAAACCCTCTCGTGAATTCCAACACCGGTTGAACCCAAATTTGCGAGAGGTCGTGAAGAAAGAGATAGAAAAATGGTGCGACGCGGGTTTCATTTACCCAATCTCCGACTCTAAGTAGGTGGCCCCAATCCATGTTGTTATGAAGAAGTCGGGAATTCAGACGACCACCAACGAGGATGGAGAGGAGATCGTGACGAGAGTACCCACGTCGTGGCACGTCTGTGTGGATTACAGACGCCTGAATGTCGCAACGAAGAAGGATCATTTCCCCCTACCGTTCATTGATCAGATCTTAGAGAGACTAGTGGGGAAAGAGTTCTTCTGCTTCCTAGATGGGTTCTCGGGCTACAATCAAGTAGCCATAGCTCCAGAGGACCAGGAAAAGACCACGTTTACATGCCCCTTTGGTACCTATGCTTTCAGGCGCATGCCTTTTGGGCTATGCAATGCTCCAGGTACTTTCCAAAGGTGCATGATTGCTGTATTCGCCGAAATGGTCGGCGAATTCTTGGAAGTCTTCATGGATAACTTCTCAGTCCACGGCGATTCTTTCGATTCCTATCTTAAGAATCTGGACCGAGTCCTCAAAAGATGTTGTGAGGTTAATCTGGTGCTCTCCTGGGAGAAAAGTCACTTCATGGTGACGGAGGGCATAGTGTTGGGGCATGTCATCTCCAAGAGAGGAATGGAGGTTGACCCTGCCAAGGTGGACGTGATCAGACGACTCCATCCACCAACCAACGTAAAGCAATTGCGGTCGTTACTCGGGCATGTTGGATTTTATCGGAGATTTATTAAGGATTTTTCTAAGATTTCCCGACCGCTAACTGAGCTTTTAGGCAAAGACATGGAGTTTGTTGTAGATCACAAATGTCTTGTGGCCTTTAAGCTTTTACAAGGAATGATTATGGACGCACCCATCCTACAAGCCCCAGATTGGTCTCTACCCTTTGAGATCATGACGAACGCCTCTGATTATGCTGTTGGGGGCTGTGTTGGGATAAAGAAGAGATGGCGTCCCGTTTGCAATTCACTACGCAAGCAAAGTGCTTGATACTGCTCAGTGTAACTATACAGTTACGGAAAAGGAAATGCTTGCAGTAGTGTTTGCCTTGGACAAATTCAGATCTCACCTAATCGGATCCAAGGTAACTGTGTTCACTGACCACACGGCACTACGGATCCAAGGTGCGTCTTCTTCGATGGATTTTACTTATCGAGGAGTTTGATTTGGACATCCGTGATAAACTTGGAAAGAAGAACGTAGTGGCCGATCATCTTTCTCGTCTCGAAGATCTTAATACTTCCGAGGTTTCACCGATTCGAGACTCCTTCCCTGACGAGTCGATTTTTGTTATCGACTCACTCCCATGGCACGCCAATATCGTGAATTATCTTATCTCCAGGAAAGTTCCCGAAGATTGTCCCAAGTGCCAAATCAACCGACTAAAGTCGGACGCTGGACACTACCATTGGGAGGATCCGATCCTTTTTTTTGAAGGACCGGATTGTGTCTGGAGACGATGTATTCCTCAGGAGGAACACCAGAGTGTCCTTTCTATATGCTACCGCTTGGAGGCAGGAGGACACCACTCCGGGAAGAGGACCGCATGGAAGGTACTTCAATGTGGCTTCTACTGGCCGACTCTGTTTCGCGATGCCACCGCCTGCGCGAAGTCGTGCTCAGTTTGCCAGAGAATGGGAGGAACCGTGGTTCCAAGGATGAGATGCCAATGCAGCCGGTCATCATTTGTGATGTCTTTGATGCCTGGGGCATCGATTTCATGGGCCCATTCCCTGTCAGCCACGGGTTCGAATATATCCTTCTTGCGGTAGACTATCTTTCCAGATGGGTGGAGGCTATCCCGACCCGAGCCGCAGACAGCAGGACTGTATGTAAATTCATCAGAGAGCACATAATCTCTAGGTTCGGGATCCCCAAAATGATGATATCAGACGGGGGTAGCCACTTTGTGAATCGGGAGGTGAAGAAACTCCAGAAGGATTACGGCATCGAACACCGTGTCGCGAGTCCTTACCACCCACAAACCAATGTTATGGCTGAGGTGTCAAATAGGGAGGTGAAAACCATATTGCAAAAGCTTGTCCGTCCGAACAGGAAGGACTGGTCTCAGATCTTGGATCAAGTCCTCTGGGCGTATAGGACGGCTTACAAGACACCGTTAGGCACCTCCCCATTCCGAATGGTATTCGGAAAGCCGTGCCACTTGCCTGCAGAGTTAGTGCACAAATCAGAATGGGCAATCAAGAAGGTCAACTAGAACACACACCTGGGTCAGAAGCAGAGAGACATGGTTCTGAATGAGCTTGTGGAAGTCAGAAACCGCGCATACGACAACAGTTTGGTGTACAAGGACAAGGTGAAGCGTTGGCATGATAGATATATCAGACGAAAGACCTTTGTTCCTGGACAGAAGGTATGGTTGTTCAATGCTAGGCTGAAGATTTTCCAGGGCAAGCTGAAGTATAAGTGGACAGGACCATTTATCGTCCGTACGATGCATGATAGTGGATGTGTCGAGATCTCAGATCTCGCAGATGACGCACCGACATTCCTAGTGAATGGACAGCTGTTGAAGCACTTCGTCGAATCCAATGAGCAGTTAGTCCATGTTGAGGAGATTGTATTCATGCACGAGACAGATACAGCAGATACACCTCGAGCCGCGTATGAGACCTTGTAGCAGTGAACTCCAGCCATCCGCAGCATCTCGAAAGATTCAGACCGACTCATCTGTATATATCATCATTCTTGTACATCCTATCCTTTTTCCCGCGACTCTAGTTTATCATCCACGTCTCATTACATCACTATCTTGGACTATACTTAGGATGATCAGATCCTAAGTATAGGGGGAGGAGTCACTTGAGTCGGTTCTTTGTACATTCTCTAGATCACATTAGTCCTCATACTCACTTCCGTCCTATACTTAGGTTGACCTGAGCCTAACTATAGGGGGGACCGATGCCCGCATTGTATATTCATCCACTCCTCTCCTTGACCTCATCCGCCTCACTTTCTGATCTTCTTCTACACTTAGGCTGCCAGAGCCTAAGTATAGGGGGGCGGGGCGACTTCTATACTTTTTGTTATTTTAGCTCTCCTACGCTTAGCCCGAGCTATGTCTTTTTAGTCGCTTTCGTGCTCTGAGGACATAGCACACGCTAAGTATAGGGGGGGCGTGTATATAGTACATATATATTTTACCCATAGCTCGTACTTTTGCGTATTTTTGTATATATTTTGCAATAATTACGGGTGGGTAAAAATTAAAAAAAACAACAACAACAAAAATAGGCTTCTTATTTACTCTTGCATATCATTCTTGCATTCAAAAAGAGTCTTGCATTTTCCTTCATCTTCATAGCATGACATCTGCATCTCATCTGCATATCTTGCATATGCAAGGTGGAAAGCTAGTGGGTTCTGAACCAAGTTATGAGTAGATATTGAGGATGGACTCGATTTGACCTTAATCCACCTAATTTCAGAGGAACCTTATAGGAACTGGAGTTAAGATTTCTCAGGTCAAGGGACTTAATTCTTTGAGTCCGCAAGTCTATGTTCACATGTCATCTTGACCGATAGACCCCCGCCGCGCCTGAGACCATCAGGATCTCCGCAACATCGCCACGCGTCTTCTGGGATATCTCCTACAAGTCGGAGAGCTTCATCGACACGAGGAAGGACGGGCGGAGCAAAGGCGACTTCGCCGGAGCCCCGCCATCTCTCCCGCAGGCGGCGGAGGATCATCGGAGCAGACACACAGCTGCCGTTCGATCACGTCGATCGAACGGCCCTCAGCGAGCCACATCACCTCTTAGCTGTGCTCTACAGGAGACGTTGGATCCCTTAGATCCAACGGCGCCTAGCACGCCACGCGTCTCTCCCCCGCAGTAGCTCTCAGCCGTTGATATCCCTCCTGATGCAGCGGCGGATCTTGAGCCACGTCGCCATCTCCATCGAAGACCAGTAGCCGTCGGATCAGTATAGATCTAACAGCCGGAGGGCACGCCACGCGTCCACATCACCATCCATCGGATCGAGCTCGATCCGAGGGTCCTCAGCGAGCCACGCAGCCTCGGTCCGAGCCTCTTCCCCGAGCCTAGGCTCGGATCGCCCGAGCCCCACTCCAGACCTCCAGAAGCGCCCGAGCCTAGCCCCGAGCCTCCGCAGCCATCCGAACCTAGGCCGCCCACATGAGGAGCACGTGCGGCCTGGGAAATTTACACAGAGGCCCCTGAAGCTTTCAGATATTGCAAAAAGGTCCCTGTGAAGCTGAGCCCACGTGAGGAGCACGTGCTTGGTGGAGAAATTGCACTTGAGTCCCCAGCATAATAGGTAATTGCACTTAAGTCCATGTCAAAATATTTACTTTATGTATTTTTTATTTTCCTGTATTGCATTTACACCCCTGTGTTTGCACGCATCCCTAGGTTACATTTTACATCATTTTTCAATTCTAAAAATTGCATCTTGTTGAGAAACTTGTCCTTTGTCTATTGAGTCACGTGTCACATTTTTGTAATTTCAGTGGAATTTTTAATGAATTAATTGGTAGATTTGTGGAATATTTTGCCCAGTGACACCTTTTAATTTCTAGTTAATTCTCTGTGGTTCCAAAAATCCTCAAAAATTCACAGTAGCTTAAGGACAGTATTCTTAACATGCCATAAAAATTTCATGCCATTTGCACACATATAGAGGCCTAAATAAATTGTTGAGTGATTTTCTTATTTTAATTTTAATAAATTCATTTCACATTGAAATTAAGATCTGTCAATTTTCTGGATTCCTTATCATTAGTGCTATCTAGGATAATTTTATTTCTTGAAAAAATTGTGAGTTGTTATTTATTAAAAATTAAAATATGTAGATCACCCTGTCTGCATAATTAATTCACAATAAATTCATTTAGTGTCTAAAAATTCCAAAAAAAATAGTGTAGATCATTTTCATCATAATTAATCATCTGGCCAATTTGTAGAATTTTTGGACTTCATTTGATATCCTAATTAAATTGAAACTTATATTGGCCTGCTGGTTGCATGAGTCTGCATAGAAATTAGAAAAAGAACAAAAAAATAATTCCCCGAAAATCACACACTTGATCTTTGCTAAAATTCACCTAAGGAGACAGATGCCTCCCTGAGTTCGACCTTGGACTTCACCAAGTAAAAAAAATCTGCCGCTTGAAATTAACTTAACATTAATTAATAAGTGGTTTTTGACTAGCCTCTCGTATCCGACTGCAACGAACGATTAACATTAATTTGGACATTAATCTGACCGAATTAACATAGGGTGCGGGACGCTTATCAGTCCACTAGACCAACCAGAAAAAAGGAAGCTGAAATTATTTGAAAATTCAATGAAAATTAGGAAATGAATTAATTAAATTAAAGTTATACAATAAAAATTTATTATTGTTGTAGTATTCTAATATAATTTTTATTTATTTTGTGAGGTCATTTATTACAAGTTACTTTTTAAAGATTTATTTATAGATATATTTATCTATGTTTTATATATTTTATTTTTACTTTTATTTTTGATTTTAGTATTTTATTTTCACATTTTATATATTTATAACTTATTTTTATACACATAAATATATTTTTATTATATTTTTCTAATGTATTTTGTATGCCTAATAAATAGAGGTAAATATTATATAGGTATACGTATAATATATTAAACTATGTATTTTTATATACTATTTTATTTTGTGTTTTCTTTATTGTTTTATTCTATTATAAATATGTATATATACTATAAATAATATTTACAAAATTATAAAATATAAAATTATAAAAATAATGAAAAATAAATAAAATGATTATTTATTCAGGTAAATTATACCACAGAGGTCCAAAACCTAACATTTGCATCTTAACTCTAAATTGAATGAAATCACCCTCATAAAATAGCTTATTAAAAGTTATATACAATTAAAAATGATTTTGTAATTATGAGTTCATATGAGGAAGATATGGGTATGGGAAGTTTGACTTTTAGATTTTTATTTAGAGTGTAAAATGTACATTGTGTATTATTTTTGTGTGAAATCAATTTTGTTTTTTTATACATTATTATCTACAACTTTAATGTACAAAGTTTCATTATTTAATGAATAAATAATAAAGAATAAAATGGGTCCCGAAAATGTAATATTAGAGAAACACACATAACAACAGCCTGATGTACAAATTAAATGCCCAAAGTGATATATCAATAAAAAAGGAAGTCAACAAATGGCTTGATAAATACATCCAAAGTAAGATTTTCAAATTTGGAATGAAGGTGTGGTTGTTCGATGCGAAGTTGAAGATTTTTCTAGGCAAACTGAAGAGCTAATGGACTGGGCCTTTTATTGTAAAGATAGTGCGTGACAACAAAATCCCTCTCATTTCTGAATGGTCACCTGACATACAACCTGTCGTAGTCAATGAACACTTGCTGCAGTTGTATTTATAGCATGACACATTCCTGTCTGTTGTGGATTATATCGAAGTTGTGTTTAAAGATAAGCTCCCAAAGTCCAAAGGATCAAACATTTTATCAGAAAATCACAAAAACATTTTCCTTTTCTTTCTTTCTTCTTTTCATTTAATATTTTTTAATTCTTCTGAAAAGGTGTTCACCCCTTTAATCACTACAATACTTAGGATGAACTTTATCCTAAGTATAGGGGGTGAGCACCCTGAGTTGTTCATTTGTTGACCCCTCACATGTCTCCTCAACTATTGATATTTTGTCCATACATAGGGATATTTTACTCAAAATATAGGGGGGGACATGTCTAGCTAATACTTTCATACATTCCCACCCTTTACCTCCCTGCCTTATGGACATTATGCTATACTTATGATTATTTAATCATAAGTATAGGGGGCGGTCAACTTCTCATTCATTCTTTCTTTAGTCGTTGTAGTATGGACTTTTCTACACTTAGTACGAGTTATGTCTTCTTTTTTTCTCTCTGATCGATGAGTACATAGATCAAGTTAATTAAAGGGGATGTATATTCGTTGTATACGCTTTAGAGATAATACGTATTTAATATTTTCAACAGTACGAATAATTAATAAAATACAACAAATCCTTTATACATACAAGTAATAAATTGTGTTTAACATGTTTTGCAAAATGATAAAAAAATGGTTGAAATTTCATTTAAAAATCCATTGAAAACTGTTTGGAAGACTTTTGTAAAATATTTTGAAATCTTTGTAAAAAACTTTTGTTCATAAAAATTTTCTTTTATTTATGTAAATATACTTTTTGCAAATCTATTTGCAAATGATTTGAAAAATGGTTGCAAAAACAAATTTATATATATATATATATTGTTTGGGAAATATTTGCAAAATGAGTTTCAATCTTCGTAAATGTTTTTCAAAAGTATTTGCAAAAAAAATCTATCAAAATGTCTGCAAAATATTTTCAAAGGTTTTGAGAACTTCGTGTAAATAACAGCTCAAATAAAACCCTTACTTATTGTATAAAACTTATATAAATCCTTGTACATAATCACTAACTCTCAACCTGTAAATTACGTGTAAGGTACTCCATAACCCTTGTAAATATAGACCCACTCCCTTGTAAATAGTTGTACAAATCTCATTTACTAACCCTTATTCCTAATACCTAAAATTTGCAAAATCCGAAACCAAAAAATTATGCAAAATCTTTTCAAAATTTGGCATAAAAATTTGTAAAACTTTTTTTCCAAAAATCCATAAAAAGTTCTAAAAATTGCTTCACAAAAAGTTTTTCTCATGTACTGTACACAACCTTTGCATTTTTCGAAAGATCATGACAATTGAACAAGTATGAATTAAAGTCGGAAGATTGGAACTGGGTATATACCTTAATGCACTTAATTTCAGAGTAACCCCCTAAGGATTGGAATTGGGATACTTCAAGTCGCCTTGACTTAGTTATTTAGATTTCATGACTATGTTCATGAGTCAATTCATTGCGTCTATCTAGAACCCTTCATACATCCATAAAAATCTTGAGAAAGTTGCTTGACTAGAGACCTTGCACTTAACACTTAGCTCAACTCAGATGGATTGTTGAAAGATGTTGGACTCTAAGTCGGACAATGTTTGGCCGCTTCGTCAAGGGTGTCTCAAGAACCATTGTTGGGGATTGCCGAAACCGATACTCTAACCCACTTCTTCTAGTAGACATGATATATAAAGAATGGAGACTGGATTGAGATAATGCTTCAGATGAAGAACGATCCATGGGCACAACTTTTTTCAAGTCCAAAAAAATGGATGGACTAAAAAATGCTATATCCATTGGAGCACAAATAATAATGCAAAGTAATGAAAAGTCAAAGAAAAATCCAAAGAAGAAGCCGACACCAAAAATTGCATCCAAAATATGAGTTTTAGAAAAAGCTTGCTTTTTGGTGAAGACTCGGTTACACTGGTCGTGCTTTACAAGGGAATGAAGACTCCACTTGTCCATTCCCAATCTTCTAGCTTCTTCCCCCACTTGGTTGTAAATACAAGTGGTATTGGACCTTAGAAGGAAATATCTGTCTCTACGATGATGAGCTACCAGGAGAGTAGACTCTCGTATAGTTCAACAATTTTTTTGGAAGAGCTGAAAAATTGACACACATGGATCAGTCATTTCAAAGTAGCAGGAGTATGCGACTAAGAGAATGGCTCTGTCCTGACTGTGAAGAGAATTGGACGATAGGATTATAGAACCTAAGGGTCGTTGTGTCACATTTCCTAACTTTAATGTGATTCCAAACAAACCAATAATCCAAAGGTCTTAACTAAGCTCCAAACATTGATTTTTATAAGACTAGTTTAAGGGTCAAAATCATTCCAATTTCTTTTTTTCTTTTTTTTGTTTTCTTATCTGCATTTATAGACATAAGTGTTCGCTAAGACTAGCAACGTCAACTATGGGGGGTGATGAATCTCAATTTCATCACCTTTATTCTTTCATTTGGGCCTTTAAACTATATAAATGCATGTGTATAACATTATTTTGCGTAAAATAACATCTATTATTTACACTGTAAATATTGTATAAAATACTGTTTTGAAAGAAAAAAATTAAAGAGAAAGAAAATAATAAAAGAAAGGTATTGAATGACGCTAAAACCCAAGACCTATGCATCATGATGATTGAGTCGATAAGGAATAAAGTCGGGGATATAAGGGTAAAAAGTATAATAAAAACCCTAATTCTCGATTCCCCAAGAAATAGATTTTGGGACATATTTTATTATTTATTATTTATACCTCAAATCAATAAACTTTGTACATGAATGTTGTAGATATAAATACATAGAAAATACAAAGTTTATTTCATGCAAAAATAATGCACAATGTGCCCAAGATACTGAAAATAAAAAAGCCAAAATCAAAACTTCCCAGACATGTATCTTCTCCATGTTGTATCAAAATTGATCAACTCACCTTTAATTGTTTAGAAAACTAAATACGCTATTTAATGAAGGTGGTTTCATTCAATTTGTAGTTAAGATGCAAAAGGTAGGTTTTGGGCTCCTTTTGTGCAATTTTTCTAAGTAAAATAATCAGTTTTTTTATATTTATATTTTTCATATTTTTATGTTTTATAATTTGTAAATATTATTTATAATATATGTACATCATTAAAAGAAAATAAAACCATTGAGAATACAATAAAATAAATAAGTGAATTAAAAGACATAGATGGATTATACATACAAATACATTTATATTATACATACCTATTTATTTATGTGTAATAACTTCAAAAAAATAATAAAAATATATTTAAGTGTATTTAAATACACTAAATATATAAATTTTGTATATAAAGTAATAAAATCGAAAAAAGAAAATAAAAATAAAATGCATACTATATAGGTAAATATACATATATATACTTGTAAAAATTAACTCATAATAAATCAATTTGTAAATATAAATAAAATGGATATTAAAATAGTACATAAAATATAAAATATTTTTCATGTTTTAAAATAAATAAATAAATCATTGATTATTTTATTCGATTATTACTGAATTTAATTTTTGGTTCTTCCTATAGTTGGTAACATGGACAAATAGGGACCGGACTTCAGTTGACATTCGGTCAACTAACCTACCTACAGCATAGGTCTGTCAGACTCGTCAACCACCCTCATTCCTTGATTTTCCACTATGATTCTTTCACTCTTTTGCTTCGATTCTTTCTTGACTTTTGACCCTCGATCTATGGTATTTCACGTCGATTACACAAATCGATCGACGGGTCACCGAATCATGCGTTCTTCCCAATTCAACGTTGTTGTGTACAGATACTCATCCACCACCATAACTTGAATTTTGATCCCCTTTTACCCTCGAAACTCTTGAATTCTTGTGTGTTCTAGCTTCTTGGTGACAACAGGAGACACATCAGACCCGTTGGCGTGGGGGAAGAGGTATGGAGGCAAAGATCTGGTCATCACCGGCCATCCATTGTGAAGCTCTTCCAGGATACCTCTTCCATTAATAGAACCATAGTGTTTCGCTTATTTTTGTTCCTAGGACTTAGATTAGATTAGCCTAACTTTTCTTTTTAGTCATGGTCGCTTTATCTCTCATTAAATCCACCACTCGAAGTTAGCTAGAGCTTAGCTTTGGCCATTGCTTCCTCGTACTCTTACTGTCTCACATATATCACCTCTCCTTCATTTCCCTTTTCTTCAGCTACATTCCAGGCTCCTCCAGCTCCCTCGATCTTTCTCAGATCAAGGCATCTTCTCTCCACCTTTTCAGTCTCATTTGAGAGCTCTGCTCGACTCCTCCTTCATCTATCTCCACCTAATAACACCCCTAGAACCCTATTTGCATACTTCTTCTTGTCTACAGGTTATGGAGGGCCAAAACCCCCTTTTGGGTCGATTTTGACTTAACTGAAGGTTCCTGGAGATCTGCAGCTTCTTCGACCTCTAGGGACTCCTCCATTGGCTCTCAGCCACATATAAAGCACTCAGCAACTGCGGGAGACTATCAGAACTTATTGGGCCTTGCAGCTTCATATGAGACTACAGGAGGTGGAAGTGATTATCGATTGAAGGTCGTGCAACCATTAGTTCCTCATGTTCTTCAAGGAGAGCAATAACCGTCCGATTGAGGAGACACTCCATATCAAAGCAAAGCCATTGGATCCTGTCATCCTTGATCGCTCGATAACCTATTGGGTTCTAATCAGAGCCATCGACCTTCAAAGCACCATCGACCGTTGAGTGCGCGTCACGTGTCAAGTGAAGCCCATGTAGTTATTCGCTTCTTCCTTAGTGAGGGTATTTTACAAACTACACCCTCCACATTTTATCTCTTATTTTAGTCCGCAAATATTTATCTACCGTTATAACATTTTTGTAAAATTTGTAATAGAATCCACGTACTTGTTTTATTTACACATAGGTCCCTCACCACATCATCGCACGTGCCCATACTTGTGAGGGGTCGAACCTATTGTAGGGACCCTGTTATGGTTTGGGCTATTATTTAGTCCATAAAATTTATATTCATGTTCAAAACATTTTTGATAAATTGCACGTATGCCCTGCTATTTTTGAAAATTACATTTATACCCCTACCAACTATATATGAATTTAAAATTCTGGGAAATTTGCATAGAGGCCCCTTTATTTTCCTTTTATGTTCTGGATTGCATGTTAGTTTATTAGTTATTATTCAGTTTAGTTCCCTACCATGTTTGTATTTTTATGTATTTTATTCCATGCATTAAAAATTTCATTTTGCATCAAAAATTCATTGGAAATTTATTAGTGTTTGACAACATACTAATTTCGATATATTTTCCTCAAGGTCATTTAAAATATTTTGCTAATTTAAAAATACAAAAATATTGCATTTATTCCTTATCTGATATTTAAAAATACATAAAAAACAGAAAAATGTCTTGAAAATTATACAAAAATTAGGAGTTACTTATTACTATATTTTTAACCTGCAGAACAAAAATTACTAAAAATACAAAAGAAAAATAAAAAAACTATTTATATTATTTATATTGACAAATAATATAAATACCATTTTCTTTTTCTATACCTTATTTATATTATATATTATAGATTAAACATAGTTCTAAAACTATTTAAGGTTTTTTCTAATTCTTTATTCTAAAACAATCTAGGTACATATTATTATTCATTGTTTTGTTGTTTTTATTCGAATAAAACAAGAAAAAAATATCAAAAATGTTGAGAAAAATCACAAAAATATCAAAATATATAAATTTTTTTTGGATAATTTTTAGTATTTATACAAACATATAGTAGTCTATATACTATCACAACAACAACAACAACAAAGCCTTTTCCCACAATTATGTAGGGTCGGCTACATGGATTCTTCGCCTCCATTCAGATCAATCTTGGGTCAATCCTGGGCTTATATCCAAAAAACAAAGATCCCTTCGTATGGTCTCTTTCTAACACTTCTTGGGTCGTCCCCGCCCTCTCTTAGCTGGCTCAACATCCCAACACTCGCATCTCATAACTGGTGCAGCAGCTGATCTTCTTTGCAAATGACCAAACCATCTTAAGCGGTTTTCTCGCATCTTATCCTCGATCGGAGCAACACCAACTTTCTTTCTGATTGCATCATTCTGAATCCAATCTTTACGTGTGTGTGTGTGTGTGTCCACTGATCGAGTCGCTTAATACATTGTTTAATTTGGGCACGTTGTAGCACGTGTACTTAGCGAATAAGTAATAACCGAGAGAACATCTTCGTGAAGAGGGTCTCGGCTTAATTTATATCCCGGACAAGTCCGGGGTCAAACACAGGGAGGCAAAGGAACAACTTTGGGGTCAATCCAAAACTTTAGATGTAGATTTTCAATGCGTATTTTTTTAGATTTTTTTAATGCAAAATGAATGCCGAAAAAAAAGATGCGGCTGAATTAAGACACTAAGAAAGCACACAACAAGGCCGAATTAATTTTAATATCAAAATCGGTTCAATTTAACCTAAAATGTATTTTTCCTAAAGTCCTAATCTAGTGAGGAACACAATAATTATTTTTTTTTAGAATTTTAGGGGTTAAGATGCAACAACTAAAAATGCACACTTTTTGTGGGTATTTTCGCAATTTTTCAAACAAACAATAAGTAAAAATCATGAAACATTTACTGGAACATAAACATGATACAAGGAAGCTACAATAATATTGTTGGAATGTTTTGACAAATTATGAATTGTTTATGGTTTTTTTAGTGAAAATAGAGTGACAGTGATTAATTAATTCCTAATAAATCCACAATTGCAAATTAATCAGAGTGCAAATTATCTCAAATAGATATTTATACAAACAACCCGGGAGAGTTGAAATTTCGCAAAAAAGATGTATGTTGATTTAACTAAAAATCCAATATTCATATCACTCTTTAATTTATTTCAGCCACAAGACAACTCCATTTTAGATAACATTTGGAAAATATCTCAATCACATCTCAAGGGATCATATTTAATTTTTTAAGAATTTTTAGAGCAACCGTGTGTTAGATATGAATTTAATAGAACCGAATGGGTAAAATATGACTAATTTCAATTAAATAATTTTTATTTATTACCCAAAACTCACAAAAATATAAATAAATATTCACAATGTAGACAATTAGTTTCTCAATACAATGACATTTCTTCTTGAATAAAATGACGTAAAGTTGAAGTCCAAATTAAATTATGAACACAGGGATGTCTTTGCAAATTCCAGCAAACAACTTACAAAAGAAAACATGAGCATGGACGAAATTATAATTACAAAATAAACTCTACAAGAAAATTATGCAATTTTTAAAATAAAAAAAATTAACCTTTCTTCTTCTTCGCAGGTGGAACCCAACGAGGAAGGGTACAACGGGGAAGGGTAGGAGGGCGGCTATGGCGGCTCACCGTTGGAGCTGGAGGCGAAGCTGGCCACGCAAGCACGTCCGCGACAGAGCGCGAAGGTTGAGGGGGTGGAGAACGATCGACGGTTGGTGATGCAGCGAGGAGGAGTCGTGGTGGAGTCGGGTGGTTGCTGGGCGTAGGTGGGCTCGCGCGGCGGAGGCAGCCGCGCGGCGATGTGGCTGGAAGCATCGGCGCACGGAGGTACAAAGGGGGTGGCGGCAGCGGGCGGCGTGGTCAGGTGGCTGGGCGGCGGCGGCTCCACTACTTGGAGGGAAGGGGAGCGGCGGCAGGTGTGGCATGCAGCTCCTCCTTTTCCTTTTTTTTTTTAAATTTTTTATGTTTTGATTAAAAAAACTGTTGTAATATATTTTTTTAATTTGTTTTTAATTTTTTTGTATTTTTTATAAACAGGAAACAAATATGTATGCAAAAGGGGAAGATGATGATTTGGTGGTGATGTAATAGAGATATAAATAAATGGAGGATTTTTGGGTGGTGAAATGATGTGCTAAAAAATGCCAAAATGATAAGATAATATAATGAGAAGAAAAATTATCTACGATGGAGACAGTCGCCTATGGTGTGCTCATGAGAGCACGGTCTTCGCTCGTATCGTCGGCGAGCGATGAGCTCGAGCAACACATGGATGTGGCTGCGATGTTGGCTGAAAAACCAACAGATCTCATCGGAGAGCTGGTTGTCGTCGCTCGACCGCGGTTGCGTTGCTGTCACCGATTCAACTCTGGGAACTAGGCTCTCCTCACATAAAGATGGATCAAGTCAAATTGATGAGGATGTGATGTATATAATGAAGATGAAATGTGAGGTTGGTAAAGTGGTGGGAGGTTATATTATTAATGGAGTTGAATGAGAGGTTAAAAAAATGGTGGGGTTGAATGGAGGTTGATGGTAGAATGGAGTTGAGTGGTGGTTATTGTAGAGAATGTAAAATAATTAAATAAATAAAATAAAATAACGTAAGCTACTTTAAATACAATAAAAAATATAAAGAATGAAAAATAGTGGAGAATTTACAAGGGAATACATACAACATGTACATTTTTTGTTTGCTTTTCTAATATGTATTTTTTGTCTTTTTAATAAGAGATATTTACAATGGAAAATTTTAAAAAAATAATACAATCAAAATACAACACAACCATGATTCTTTTGTATTTTTAGTAATTAGGAAAGTTAAAAAAAGAATAAATATATATATACATAATATACAATGTACATCTAGGTCCTAAAACACAACTTTTGCAAATTAGCTTCGATTTTAATGAAAGCACTTCCGTTGGATAGATAATTTTCTAACTTGAACTTTAAAAGTGAGTTTGGTGAATTCGGAGTTCATACGGAGCAGGAATTTAGCTTGGAAGTTGGACTTTACGTCTTTTTCTCTTTGGGATCTAGGAGCATTTATTTGAGGTGAAATTTATTTTGTATTTTTGTATTTTTATATACATTGTTATGAACAAGTTAGAGAAAGAATTAGCCAAAAAAGAGTTAATATTATTATATTAAAAATACATGAAGTTGTGGGCTATTTACACGTATAAAACTCCTTTAATTTTGCGGCTTTTTATTGTTAATTTATTTTGTACAATCTAATATACAATAATTGGTGTGTTTTATTTACAAGAGTTATTTTATTAATTTATTTATTTTATAGAAATTTTTCTGGGACTTTACTCCGGGATTTTGCTAATATCAAGATATTGAGATGATGAATCGCGGATTCATAATCCACACATCCACCTTAGCATTTTCATTTCTACTACAACCATTCTCTACACATGTCTATGGTTTACAAGCCAACATTCAGATCCGTAGAGCATAGTAGGTCTCAGTTTATATACTGTTTATAAATATATTTAATGATATAGTTATTATTATATAAAATATACCATATATACTTTTAATAACCCTTAAAAAAGATTGTACATAGGGCAACTCTTTGATTTATCTATATTATATATATTATATCTTATATATCTATTATATTAGATATAGTACCTATATAGTAAAATATATATCTACTATTATATATAAAAAAGAAAAATTAAAAATCAAAAAATAAAAAAAGAAAATGACATTTATAAAATTAAAAACAAAACAAAAAATATGTACATTATAATTTCGAAAAAAATAATATTCAAAACACACAAAAATTCAAAATTCCCTATAAAAACAAAAAAACATCTATTTTCTTTTTTGACAATTTGTATGATCTATTCTCATTGCTCCTTTGTGGTTCGACCCCTTTGCTTCAATATTATACATATCATTAAGTATGGTATAATAAATTTTAGTGCACTACTATTCATTGATTGAGCATTAGTGTGGGTTAATTGTTGATATGCATTGACTGAGGGTACATGAGAGCTGAGAGAGCGGTCGACACAACGAGTGCCGAACTCGACTTGTTGGGCGCCCCATACCCTCCAAGATCAGATTCTAGGATCCCACCTTAATTTTTACTTACATCACTAATCCCTACTCAAGGACAACCATAGGGTCAGAACAATGCCAACAAGAGATATCACCAGCACTAGGGTGGTCAGAGTTACCAGCCCAACCGGACCCATTACTGGCAGCCTCTGCAACAAGGTTACACTTGTAGGCAGAATTACTAGCAGTGGTCCGAATATCGCCAACAACAGTACCAACAACCGGCTACTCCATATCATTAGTACTCCTCCCAATAGTATCCATAGTACCCTTCTCATCCTCCTCCTCCTCCTCCTCAGTGTTCTCAGTGATAGCAATAACAACCTCCAAACTATTAGAAGAGTCACATGTCACATCAAGTCGAATCCTCTGAGGTTGCTCCAGTCAATTTTGCATTGGATTTTCTGACCCATTCCATCAAGAGTATGGCTGAGACAAGCCAAAAGATCGACGACGTGATGGCCACCAAGACAACTATTTCATCCTAGGTTGAAGCAAATCTAAATAATTTTCTCGCAAGAGTAAGTAGTCTCTAGTATTCAACCCGCTTTAGATAGAAATGCTATTGATTTATCTAATTATGTAACTCTCACTAGCAGTAGGACACTCAAGCAGTGTACAACTACGAAGGGAAAATGCAAAGAGTCTGAAGGGGAGTCTTCAACCATTCCAACCGATGGGGCCAGAGATTTCTTGAATGATAACACCTAGACCAAAAACAAAAAAATGAAGAAAATTCAAAAATACAAAAAGAAAGTGGCAGGCAAGGATAATCCATGCAAGCGATGGAGAAGCCAGCCACAACAGTCGAACCATCACCAGCCAAAGGAACCAAGACTGCAGAACTTTTTGGCCCGCAACATGTAGATGATTTTTCACATTTTTGCCATCTAACTGTAAACATGAACATAGATAAAAATTATAATATTTAATTTCTTCTGATGTAAATATTCCTTTTCAACATGTAATCCAAGCGTAACCATTAAAAAAATTGAAAATGCTTTGTTCCTGAATTGTGTAAATAATGCAAAATCTTAATCTTGATTAGACTTTATTGAAAGCCATGGAGTACATACCCGCTGTGAAAAGAGGAATCAAAGAGTCAAGTAAAACAAAACGTTCGAATAGAATAAAGAGATAGAGAAAACTGTAGAAGCGCGTTCTAACCATAGCAACTTTCAATGCTATAAGCAATCCCCCGAGCAAATAGAAAGAAATGGGAGATCCACTTATGCGATGCCAGATTTTCAGCCAAGAGTTAAAGTGCACACTGCTTGATAGTGGATCATCAATCTATTTTCTGCCTTCCTACCAACTTAAGGAATTTGCAGTAGGTTCGCTCAAGACTACAAATATTATTTTATAGCTTGCAGACAAATCCGTCAAGCGGCCTAAGGTCAGGATGGAGGACATAATCATGACAGTATAAGGGATGCAGTTCCCTTTGGACTTCATTTTCCTTGATATGGACGCCTCTAACCTCTGCTTCACACTCCAATCATCCTCGGTCAACCATTCATTTGAACCACCAAGGCAATGGTAGACTATGGCACTAGAGAGATCACATTGCGCTCCAACAACAACATAACTCTAATGGAGATGGTCCCTGAATCGAAACCTGTAGAAGTGGCATATGTACGAGAGTGCTTGAACCATGAGGGAAAGAATACTATGATTTTCTAGCTAAAAATAGAGACACAAATTTGTTCTTGGATCATACTGAAACACATGCTTTCCTCTCCCCTGAGGAAACTCTGATAGCACAATCGAATTCACAGATGTCTTTGAGGATGAGATGTTTGCTAATGGTTACACTAAGATGTTTGAATATTCATCCTTATCTAAGAAGGATGAATTTGTTGCATACCTGTGTGATATTTTAACTTCATGATTATGAATGCCAATTGGTGGACAACATATAGTTGAAAGAGCCAACACATGTTATAGTTGCTGAAATCGCCGCCAAGATGACTCCTTCTCCCTCAGAGCTCAAGCCTCTTCCTTCCAACATGAAATAAGCCTTCCTTGTAGGCGAGCTACACATGCATCTGGTCTTTATCAATTCTCATCTGATTGAAAAACAAGAATCTAATCTGCTTGGGGTTCTTGAATGAAAGCGCAAGGCAATGGGCCGAAATATTAAGGATCTCCATGGGATTAATCCTTCACTATGTTTGCATCACATTATCTAGAAGAAGAAAACATGCCCTTGAGGAATTTCAGAGAAGATTGTATCCAAATTACTGGGAGGTTGTCATGTACGAGATTACCAAATGGTGTGATGTACGATTTATCTATCCCCTCTCTGACAACGAATGGGTGAGTCCCATGCAGGTAGTGCCAAAGAAATCAGGGATCACCATTGTTACCAATGACAAAGGAGAGGAGATTCCAACCCGAGTGCCGACCTCATGGTGCATCTTCGTAGACTAGAGACACTTGAATCTCACAACCAAGAAGAATCACTTTCCATTTCCCTTTATCAACCAGATTGTTAAAAGACTGTCCACAAAGGAATGCTTTTGCTTCTTGGACAACTACTCCGGGCACAATCAAGTCACCCTCGCTCTAGAAGATCAGCAGATGACTACCTTCACCTGTCCATTCGAGGCATATGCCTTTTGAAGAATGACCTTTGGATTGTGCAACACACCTGCTACATTCCAGAGATGCATGTTGGCCATATTTATTGATATGATTGGTATCTTTCTTGAAGTATTAATGGACAATTGTTCATCTACGGTGACATTTTTGACCAATGTCTGGGACATTTAAATTAAGTTTTGAAAAGACTTTGCAATGTGAACGTTGTGTTTTCATGGGAGAGGACACTTCATGGTGACTGAGTGGATGTATGGGGACATGTCATCTCCTAACGTGGTATGGACGTTAACCCAGCTAAGGTAGATGTAATTTCGAAACTCGAGCCACCAACAAATCTGAAGTAAGTTCAGTCATTTTGGGGCATGTTGGCTATCGCTGATTCATTAAAAAGTTCAACAAGATTGCCTGTATTTTGACTGAGCTACTTGGAAAGGGTTGTCGATGATTGTTCCTCCATTCCTTCAATATGTTCAAGGATTTGATCGCACATGCTCCTATCCTCCAGCCACCCGATTGGTCTCTCCCATTTGAGATCATGAAGGATGTTTATTATTTCACAATCAGTGATGGGCTAGGACAAAGATGAGATGGGCTGCCATTTGAAATTGATTACATTAGCGGAACACTTGATGAAGCCCAAAAGATTATATAATGATAGAGAAAGAGTTGCTAGCCATATTGTTTCCCCTGGAGAAGTTCATATCACACTTACTCGGATCCATGGTAATAATCTATACATGGCATTCTACCATCAAGTGCCTACAAAGAAAGAAGGATGCCAAGCCTCATCTAATTCGATGGATTCTTCTACTCCAAGAATTCGACTTGGAAATTTGTGACAAACTTGATGTCAATATGTGGTGGTAGATCATCTTTCCAGAATAGTCAAAGTAGAAACTCCTTAACAGAACTCCATTCCCATTATAAAGACTTTTCCAGATGAGGCAATCTTGTATATCACCTCTCTCCCCTGGTACCCGAACATCATCAACTATAAAGACTCCATCGGACTGGCTATAGATCAAAGTTGACAAATTCTTGGCTGACATTCACGTCTACCAATGGGAGGATCCATATCTAGTCAAAGAGGGAGCAGATTGCATCTGGAGGAGGTGTATACCTTAGGAAGAGATTAAAGGTGTCCTAGACCATTCTCACAAGCTTGAAGCCAGTGAAAACCATTCCGGAAAGAGGACAACAACAAAAGTATTCTAATGTTGTTTTTGGTGGCCATCTTTATTCACGATGCAACTGATTATGTAAAGAAATGTACTGACTATTAGAGAATGGCTAGAGACATCAGTATCCGAGACACAATGCCTATTCAAAAATTTCCGACGTCTTCGATGCCTGTGGCATTGATTTTATGTGCCCATCCACAAACAGACAGGGATTTGAATACATCATGTCAGTCATTGATTATGTAAGCAGATTGGTAGAAACTGCATATAGTCACACGGTTTGTCACTTCTTGAAGGACAACATCATCTTGTGTTTTGGAATTCCAAAGATTCGCATATATGATAGGGGAGCCACTTCATTAACAAAGAGGTCAAGAAGTTGACCAAATATTACAACATTGAGCATCGTGTTGCAGCATCTTACACCCTCAATCCAATGGTTGGATGAATTTTCCAACAGGGAGATCAAGACTATCTTGCAAAAGCTTGTACGATCAGAGAGAAAGACTTGGTCATAATTGCTTGATTCAGTTCTTTGGACCTACATAACGACGTACATGTCTCCTCTCAGCATGTCTACCTATCGCCTTGTGTATGGAAATCCATGCACCAGCTCATGGAATTAAGTCATAAATCATTATGGGCATTGAACATGTACAACTTAAATTCTGAGAAAGTAGGTAAAAATAGAAATGTTGATCTGAACCATTTGCTAGAATTTAGAAACTACGCATATGGCAACAACCCCATGTATAAAGAGAAAGTCAGGAAATGGCATGAGAAACACATCCACAGGAAGACTTTCGAACCTTGAAAGAAGGTGTGGTTGTTCGATGCGAAATTGAATATTTTCCCATGGAACCAGGCCATTTACTATGAAGACTATGCACGAAAATGAGAGTTTATTGATATATGAGTTGTTACCTGATGTATAGTCTTTTGCAGTCAATGGATAGTTGCTGAAGCTATGTTTAAATCATGACACATTCCTGTCCGTTGTTGATTCCATTGAATATTACAAGATGAACTCCCAAAGTTCAGTGTATCATATACTTTAGCAAAAAAATAATAAAAATATTTTTTGTTATCTTCATTCCTTATTTTCTTTTCTTATTTTCCTTTTCTATTTTGTAAATATTTCTAAATGGTGTTCATTTCCTACATCACTGTTATACTTAGCATGTACTTTACCCTAGGTATGAGGGGTGAGTATCTCGAGTTGTTCATTCCATGATCCCTCACCTGTCACCTCAACTCTTAATATTTCGTCTATACATAGGTATATTTTACCCTATATATAGGGGGAGATAGGTCGAACCGATGATTTCGTACATTACCACCCTTGACCCTCTCTGCCTTGTGTATAGTCTGCTATACCTAGGATTATTTCATTCTATGTATGGGGGGATGGCCGACTTCTCATTTGTGTATTATTTAGTCCTTGTAGTATAGACATTTCTATACTTATTATGAGTTATGTCTTTCTTTTTGTCTCTCTGATCTATGAGGACATAGCTCCGGTTATGTATAGGGTGGTCGTATATACATTGTATATAACTCGTACTTTCATATTTTTAGAAATATAGATAATTAATAAAACACACAAAATTCTACGTAAATGCAAGTTATAAATCGGGTTCAAAATATTTTGTAATATGATTTGAAAAATGGTTGAAAAAAAGCTTGATTTTTTTAAAAATTATTTGGAAAACATTTCCAAACTGTTTTCAAATCTTTGGGCAAATTATTTTGTTTGTAAAAATTTCTTTTATTTGTTTAAATAAAATCTTTTTGAAAAACTTCTTGAAACTGATTTAAAAATTTATTGCAAAAACATGCTGAAAAATCTATATATACTATTTGGAAAATATCTAAAACAATTTTCAACTTTTGTAATTTCTTGTAAAAAGGTTTTTAAAATTATTTGTAAAAATAAGTTTTCAAAAAGTTTGCGATAATGCTTTTAAATGTTTTGAGAACTTTTTGTAAATAATAGCTCAAATAAAATCTTTACAAACTGTATAAAACTTGTTTATAAATTCTGTAAATAAATACTAACATAAAACTAGTAAATTCTCTATGTAAAATATATACTCTCACACCCTTGCAAATATAGAATCACATCCATATAAATAGCTATACATAGTTTTTCATTAACACATTTAAAAAAATCCTTAAAATTTTGAAAAATTCAAAATCTATAAAATTTTACAAAATCTTATCAAAAACCTGCATAAAAATTTGCAAAACCTTTGTCCAATAATCCATAAAAAGATCAAAATAGAAAATGGTTTCACAAAAGTTTTTGCTAGCATTGTACATAGCATTTGCATTTTTTATTGTCAATATTCAAACGATTGTTTTGTCCTTTTCATCAACTAATATACTAAAATCATGTCTCAATTTCTACCTAAATTTATTCAACTTAATGTTTTAATCATCTTTCAACTACCAAAACTATCTATAAACTATTGTTTTTACTTGATTGACACTATGTCAACTATTTTCTCCATTCTAGAAACATATCTTTACTATTTATTGAATTTTTTCAATTAATCGATAAATGCATCTTGTTATCCAATTAAGGGTTGATTTCAGTCGACTCATTTGTTACATATAACTATTTTCTTTAGCAACCCTTATCAACACTAGACATGAACTCTTTCTTCTCATCTTGCTTTAATTTTTTCCTTCAGGCTCAATGATGATTAGGAGGATTATTAAATGTTGATCTCTCTCTCTCTCTCTCTCTCTTTACTTTATGCTCCTCCCAGGGTTTTAACATGTATTCGTGGTCGATACCTCTTTAATAAAACCATGAGATTCTCATGCATGTCTGAAAACCTAGCGTATGTCATCCCAGCCTTCAACCTGACTTTAATTAACAAGGTGGTAGTTGTGAATCACAGAGGCAAACATGCAAAAATGAACAAGCAAGCAACTATGAAGAAACACATATTTAAAGGTTCATCCATAACTAGACTACGTCCTTGGACGCTAGTGATCGACTTTCACAATGCGGAGAAAGAAGAATACATAGGAAACAAATAATCCTAACCATGGGGAGCTTAAATACTGCTCCCATACTGACAGATTCCTAAAACAAATGGATCCATATACCCGAGTAGAAAAGGAACTTCTCCTAAGAGCGAGATCCTCATCTGAGGGAGGAGAGGGAACTTACAACGGTTGTTCAATTAGGTTCAACATAACAGAAAATTCGGATTCAAGGCATATTAAAAATGGTCCTTCAATTGAAGGTCAATGTTCATTGGTCTAATGCCACATTCGGATGTGTCATGACACTCACCCTACATTGTACACACTTCATGACCCTTTTCAAAGAAGAACTCAAATTTCTTCTTGTGTAAACTGCTCTCTCATCTCTCAGATATCCTCAATCGATGCACATCAATAGTTAACCCACACCAATGCAAATCTAATTAATAATAGGGAGATAAAATCTATTATACCTTACGTAATGATATGTATATGCAAGTGTAGGGTCGAACCACAAAGGAGCAAGATGAATAGACTAGAAAAATTGACTAAAAATACAATAAATATTTTTGTGTTTTTATATGGATTTTTTGTGGGATTTAAATATTTAATTTCTTTGGGATTTTTATTTTATATATTTTTATTTTATAATTTTATCTCCTTATTATACTTTCCGATTTTTATTTTTTTCTTATTAATATATGTATATAAGATATATATAGAGAATATATAATATATAATAGAAATATTGGATATAAATATAAATAATGTAGAAAATCAGAAAAATGCCCAAAGTACATTTTTTGTTTTTAATGGTTTTTTATAGTCTATAGGGTATTTTTAATACTAGTACTCTAATAGTTATAGTAATAATAATATAAGTAAATATAGTTATATATATAATATTGGCTAATATATATAAATATATCTATAAATAATCAAAATAGAAAAATAAAGAGTTTTTGCATTTTTTTATATAGTGATTTGTTTTTATGATTTTTCTCATAATTATTGCTGATTTTTTGTATTTTCATTTGAATAAATAGTACAAAAAACAATGATCAATATTATAGAGAGGATTATTTTGGAATTTCAAAATAGAAAAATAGATTAAAATTATCCAAAACTATTCATAATATATATTATATAATAAATAAGATATATAATTAGGAAATGCAAATTTTGGATTTACAATATTTTTTAATGATTTTTATAAATGTTTTTAGGGTTTTTCATTTTTTATTGTTTTTATTTTTAATTTTAGTTACTTTTGGTTTATAGTTAAAAAATAAAATAATAAAGATATTGTAATTCTTTTAGAAATTTTCTTAATATCTTTTTGTAGTTTTTTGTATTTTTTAAGCAAACAAGTAATAAATGCAAAATTTTTAAAATTTTAAATTTAGGAAAATAATTTAAATGGCCTTACGAAAAATATGTGATTTAATAGGATGACAAGTACTTCAAATAAATTTCATATGATTTTTTGATGCAAAATGACATTTTTAATGCAAGAAATACAGAAAATAAAATTTACAATACCACCAGACACTTGAATTCAATTAAAAATAATAAAAATGCAGTACATAACACAAAATAGAAGTCTAGGGGCCTCTACACAATATTCCTTAAATATTTAATTCATATAGTGTTGGTAGGAGTACAATTATAATTTCCAAAAATGTCCAAGGCATACGTGCATATTATCCAAAAAGTTTTACACGTATTTAGGAAAACTCTAGATTAAAAAATAACATAACATGTGGGGGTACCATGCAAAAATGCCACCCCCGCACGTGTATGCGCATGTGAGGTGACATGGCAAAGGAACTATATACAAATATCAGAAACTTAAGGTTCTTAATAGAAATTTTACAAAATTTATTGAAATGTGGATGAAAGTTTTTGTACTAAAAAATACAAAAGTGGTGGAGTATATGGCAAAATTACCCCCCAATAAGATGTGAGCGGATGACTGGATGGGCTTCACTTTTACACGCATCGCACCTGCAATGGCCGATGATGCTTCGACTATGGGTGGCTGAGATTAGTTCTCATCGACTTGATCATCGGTCGAGGGCACGTTCATCCAACGGTTGGGATTCGATTTGGAGCTCCTCCATGATCGAATTACTACTGCTCTCCCAGAAGAAGAGGGAAGAACATGGCACAATCCAACCATCGATTGGCTCCTCCTCTCTTTCTTTTGGTGATCTCTTGTGATCCTCCAAGGCACAAAAGCTTCCTAGAAGCATTGCATAACTGTTGGTAGGCTCAAGGAAGGTCGTAAGCACTATGACGGAGCTCCGATGGTCGGGGAAGGTGTAGGGCAGCAATGAACTTTGACTTTAGAGCTCGTAACCTGCAAGGTTAGTCGTGCTAAAAAAATAGAGCGTACGTGGCTCAGATCCATGTGGGAATGAATGAAGATGAAGCGCGATGAAGGGCATCTAGTGAGCGACGGAGTAGAGAACTCTGATCTACTGATTGGGGATCAATAAGAGGGTATGAATGTTCTTGGGACGTAGGAGAAGTGATGGGGAAGGAAACGAGGGTGTTCAACGAGTCCGAGAATAGCCGAAGCACCATTGAAAAAGCAGAGCTTTGCGAGGTTGTACGATCTCACAAGATGAGACTGCAGTCGATGTAGTGACCACTCACGAACTCAACTAATTCAACAACTAACCCACAATATATATATATATATATTAAAAGCAAAATATATGGAGTTAAAATTTATTATAACTCTACAATGGATGTGTATAGCGGTAAGTATGTAGAGTGTCGAACATAGGGAGAAAACGGTAGATTGTAGAAATGAATCAAAAAATGTGAGTTCTTATTGTCTAAGTTTTTGTGTGGATTTTTATTATATATATATTTATTTATATTTATGTTTATATTTTTGTTTTTATATTTTTTAATTGATTTTAGTTTTATAATTTTTATTTTCTTTTTTTATTTTCTCATTTTTAATTTCTTTTTTAATATATAATATAAATCTATATAACGTTATATATTCAATAAAGGACATATAAATTAGAAATACTATTATGAATAACCAAAAAGTGCAAAACTAACTATTTTTGGGTTTTAATTATTTTTTTACTGTTTTTGTGATTTTTAGGTAATTTTTTAATGTTTAGGTAATTTTACAGCAAAAAACATCCCAAATCAAGTATTAAATTAATAGAACAAATTAATTTGGAAATTAAAAAAAGCAAATAACCTCAAATTTTCCAAAACTACTTTTAATTCATAGTATATAACAAAAAATGAAATTATAGAACATAAAATGTTATTTTTGGTATTTTGAGATTTTTTTATTTTTATAATGGATTTTGGAGTTTTTTATTTTTTGATTCCTTTTTCTATTTTTAGTGGTTTTTTGTTTGAAGGCTCAAAGTACTAAAATAAACAAAATATATACTTTTTTGGCAATATTTCAAAAAAGGTTTTATATTTTTTGTATTTTTATAGCTAAACAGGGACTTTTGTGCTCTTTTTGATTTTTGAAAAATAAGTAAATGTTCTAAATTTCAAAAATAAAAATGTGGTATGAATCTATATTCAAGAAGGAACATAACCCTATTTTTTTGGAGCGTGAATGATATTTTTAATAAATAGAAGACACTTGCAAAAATTAATAAACTTACATGGCATAAATATAAATAAAAGTAACTACATGGGGAATATGCAAATATACCAAATTATTATGACTGCTAACGAATGTTCTGGACTAAACTTAAATACAAAAAGTTACGAGGACCTCAGTGCAAAATGTCAACTCACGTGGGACGGCACATGAAGTGACGTGGCCAGGACTAAGTGCAAATACAATAAAGGTCAGGGTCTAACTTGCAAATTTACAAAAACATTAAATGCCCCCAAAAAAACTTCCAAAGGTTGGCAACGAATGGGCACCATTTTAGATTTAAAAAGTTGCTAAATATGTAGTTTTTGTATGAAAAGTCAGATCTGTAACTACATTAATTTTTGATACATTTTTTCTATCATGAAACATGTTAAAACACATTAATTAAGTAAATAAATAAATCCGTGGACCACTTTAATTTATTTCATGTGATTTTGACTCTGTTTACCCTTGATATGTGATATTTAATAAAGATGGTTCGAAAGATGATTATATCACTTTGAGGACTTTAATTAGTGCGCTTGTCATTACATATTAATCATAGAAATTATGAATTTTCCATGATTATATGGTGATTCATATATTTAAATAATATCTGATAACCATCGATTGCAATTAAGTGATTTCTTCATGACAAACCCTAGTTTGAAACTACAATAGTTGTAGTTCAACTTTTACACGCAAAACCAACTTGTTTGCCTAATATGATTATAAATTTAGGAAATTAAAAATATTTTAAGACATCTAAATTCTCAAATGATTATTATATAGTATCACATATGGTCAAAAGATCGATAAAACCTCTTAGTAAAATTCATACCAACTGTGTTGTCTCGAATTGGAATGGTGATGGTGTCCAGACCTAGATATGCTAATGGATTACTTAGTTAGCACCCTGTGCTGCATTTTCAGTCAAAGCGCTCCATGTTAGCATACTCCTACGACCTTCTAGGATCCATTTCAAGGAAGGATAGCTTGAGAAGTCTTTGTGTATTTTAACAACTATATTAGAATAACAAAATGTACTAAGTGAAGGAGTGTGTTATATAGTAATTTCAAGCAAATGAATTATTATTGGTTTAATTGGATTGATGATTAATTTAGTGTGATTAAATTATCTTAATCCATTTAAAATAAACAATCTATTATTAATAGACTTGAAAGTCACTTGGAAGGATTATTCGTGAGAATTTGATTAAAAATTATTAATCAAAATTTGAACGGGATATGGAAGGTCATAAAATGACATCCATGATATCCCGCCAATGAGAAGGGTTATATTGCCAAGGATTGTATGACGGGGACGCCTAAAAGTAATCATCGATACGACATACAAGCGTACATGGATCCGGCTCTTTGCTTCTCGAAAGAGGCAGGTTGTATGCATAATGATCTAAATATTATTCCTTACATAGTTGAGGCAGTATAGGATTGCTCATAGAGACTGTTATTCCTATTGACGGTTGATCAATTGATAACAAGTCAAAATCACATTAGGGGTGGTGGGATCGAGTTTCAAAGATCAAATTGGGAAATGCAAGTTAGACATGCAAGGCATAAAGAGTTCCTACTTCCATCACTCAAGTTATATTGGGTTGTAACAATGGTGGAAGGGAGATCTGAGATCTTGCTAGAGATATAGCGGTAAGTTATCTCTTGCTTTGAATGTTTAATAAGTTGATGAACTTTAAAAGTATTAAAAGGTAAGAAACTTTGATTTAAAATTCCTTAGACAAGAATTAAAATCTGAATATATAATTATATATATTGTAATAAGTGCATATTTTAATCTTAGACATGAAATCCTTGAACATACTCTTCAAGCTTCTAGAGGTCAACCAATTGACTGGTCAAACTATTCGGACTGACTCCAAAATTTGGAGTGTGTTCTCTCTATGGAGAACATCAGCTATGTGCTCACCAAGGACAAGCATGTAAACCCTATGTCAGCAGAAGAAATCAAAATTATTGAAAAATAAGATGAAGACCATTCATTGGCTCGATGTCATATATTGTTTTCGCTATCTAATGTACTTTAGAAGCAACACGTGGACATGGAGGGTGCCTATGATGTAATGCTGAATCAGAAAGATATGGTCGGTGATGCAAACTACACACAACGTTACACTGAGGGTGCCCCAGATATAATGTTGGATTTTATTAGCAGTACAATGGTTGTATAGGTCAAGGGAAAGCACGGTCGAAAGCAAGGATCTAAAAAGGGTCCAACCTAGAAGAAGAAGAAGAGTCAAGCCATTTGCTCATCCTCTCAGGCTTCCACATGTTACCCATGTGAGCACGAGGCGAACCATTTATACAATAAATGTTATTTCAATCTTTCATATATCAATAAAGGTTATTGGTCTATTTCACTCTTTTATCTAAGATTAAATGAAAGAAGGCACTATAAGGTCCCTACGTACAATTAAGGTTATGTACCATGGCCATCTTGACGATCATACAACTATTGATTCAAATGTTAAATCATAGAGCTTGTTACTTGATGATATCTAATGGATTAGATTGAGGGCTCATCAAGTTCATTCAAATGATTATTAGGAAAGGAACTCTAGCCTGAGAAGAAGATGGCAATTCTTCTCTGAAGGTTGTTATCTAAACGACCGCTTGATGCAGGTCCTTTGCATAGGAATAGAGATTCGAAGGTGTTATATAAGTTAGGTCGAAGACTTTACTTAGCGAGATCGAGATAACCATGATCTATGATGTATGCTATGATGACATAGGCATACAATATTTGATCGAACACAGATATGTTATTATACATCTGAGTATGTACATTTGGCAGATCGATAGGTTGACAACCTAGATAAGGACTATACACCGGCGAGCTGGTGTACAAAGAAAAGCATATGAGTAATACAATCCCTCAAAGGGATCATACATGTTCACTACTAAACTGGAAGGCATGAGCTCACTCATGAGATATTGGGATAATTTTCTATGCACAGTTGTCTCGCTTTTGAAGCTTGACAGAATTTATCGATATAATATATGCTTTTGGAAATCTTATAATTGATACTAATTCCCAATGATAAACTGATAAACTTAATGATAAAAATCCTGAAGAGGACCATTCGAATATGATCTAATACTTCTAGTTTAATCTATGTCTTGTATGCAGGATGTACGTGCATTATGAATACTCGAGGGTGATGTGATCACAAACGAATGTATAAACATGACACTTCCAATCCAAGGGAGTGATGAGAAAGGATTTGATTTTAGTGACCCCTCTCAGTAGATTAATAATCTAACCTTAGTCAAATATTTGATATTGATCTGAATATTATACAGATACAACAAAAATCTTAGATTAAAAGCTTTATTTGACCTAACATATTTGAGAGGTTCCCGAGATCTGGATTTAATATATGATCACAATCCAAGTCACTATACACGGAATGTTCAATCGCCATGTCCTTATTTGTAGAGAAAGCACATTATTCTTGAAGGAGTTCAATAATAATTATATTGTTGGCAATATATCTAATCATTAAGAAAAAATATGATTATATATGATTCAATTATCATTAGTAATGTGAATATGATTCATACTATTTTGGAATTTGAAAATGGTCATCCGTGATATTTAAATATGATTTAATTATCAAGGATATGATTAATATAGATATCAATGTACATAATAATAATAAATATTATAGATGAGATTTATAATATGTTGGAGAGATGTAATTGTAAATAGTATTTACGAATTAAATATTGATGTGAATTGGATTCACATTGGACAATTAAGTGTATATGCAGTTTACAATTTATTTTGGATGGGTCATTGATTGAAAGTACAAATCAATCTCAACCATTTGATTTGAATGAACATGGATTGTTATTCATGAACATCAAAAATAGTATAAAAGGGAGGGTATCCCTAGCCTTTTATTATACACAATAATTGCAAGAGAAATTACTCTCTACTTTCTCATACACTCCCCTTCTCTCTCAACATTGTGGTCGTCCACATTGTTGACCTAGAGATTCTCGTTGTCATCGCAACGCTGTTGTGATGCAGAAATGACTTCTCGTGGATCTTCTCCTTTGTCAGCACATCTTTCTTGTGAGGAAAAACATGATTTCATGTGATAAATTCAGGGGACACCGCACTTGGATCTTCAACTTGTATCATGAGAAGCCCGTGTCTCATCAACGTGCTCGCAAGTGTCTTTTTCATCGGATCACACATGAAACAGGAGGTCTCTTCGTTGAGAGACAGGACCGCAAACAAGATTAAAGAGGTAATTAATGTACTTGTTTGTGTTGTTTATGAAATGATTTGAGAAGTGTTCTCGATAATTGTGTTTCATCTATTTAAAATTTTTAAATTATGCTGCTCCCTGCAATTGGATTGACTAGTTAACCAACATCGTATTCGATGTGATCTACACGCTTCCATGATGTGCTGTATCCTAAACCCTAGCATTCAAGTGGTATCAGATCTTAGTCAAAGGTCTTGTATGAGGTCCAAAAACCTAGATATACGAGGTTTTGTATATCGGATGCGTGTTGACTCGTTGTTTTGCATAGGATGCATGTTTCGAATTATTTTTCTGCTAAAATGAAAAGCTCCTTTTTATGCACTGTTTGGAAGATTTTTTTTGGATGATAAAATATATTTATAATGTCTAATTATGGATCCAAATAGTATCCAATTGTTTGCACTAAAGGTGCATATATTAATATTCAGAAAGGTCCTGTAATGACATCGTTGTTGTATGTATTCACGGATCAATAATAAATTAAATTGGTTACTACATTCTCGAAATGAAACATTAAATAAACACTTCAATTAATTAGATAATCAATCAGTCAAACTTCATGATTTTATTTCGTGCGATTCCAACTTCGTTTGCCCTAGATATTCCATATTTAGTGGAGATGGGTCGGATGACGATGGATCATCAATGTTACTTTCTTGAAATGTTTATCACTCAATGTAAATCAAGAAAATTATGGATTGGACATGATTAACTATGCTTAATATTTATTTTTGAAATAATTGATTAAACATCAACCACCATTGAATGAATATTTCATGACAAAACCTAGTTTAATCTATAATAGTTGTAGGTCAACTTTTACATGCAAAACATGGTTCCTTGATATGATTGAAAATTTTGTATCTTAAATTTATTTTAATGATGCCTATTATTCCTGAGATATTACTATATAATATAATGTCAGTCATCAATGGAATGATCGATAAAATTGCAAGTACATTGATCTAACGATTATTGATCTTGAGTCATTATGGTGACCGCGTCTAGGCCCTGGACATGCTAATGGGTTACTTAATTTGCACCCTCCACAATATTTGGAGTGGAAGCACTACCTGTTATCATTGTTTGTCTGATCTGTCTTGATCTATCTCGATGATAGGGTGATATTAGTAAATCAAATTGTACTCTAATTGCTAAAACTCTAGAATAATACGTACTTGTGTGAGCATAATACTATATGGTAATATCAAGCAAAACCTAATTGTTTGTTGGTTGATTGATTGGATTTATAATTGATTTAATATGATTAAATTAATTATATTCAATTAAAATAAACACATTGCTATGAATAGAGATGTGATTCCCTTGGAATAATTAATCATGTGAATATGATACATAATAATTACTTAAAATTTGAATAGTATATGGAGGATCATATAAATGACATCCATGGTCTCCCATCATGGCGAAGTGTTCCATCACTATGTATTATATTTTGGAGGTTCCTGTCCAAAGTGACAGCTCCTACATACAAGCGCACATGGATTGGGTTCTTTACTTCTCGAAAGAATAAGGCCATATACATAGTGACCCCAATATTGGTTCCTCATATTATTGGTTCAATATTGGATTGCGCATAGCAAGTTCTATTCCTATTGATGGTTTATTCAATCATCGACTGGTCGACATCACCTTAGGGCTGGTGGGCTTGGGAGTTAAAGACTGAATTGGGAAATGCAAATTGGACTTGCAATGCGGAATGAGTTCCTTCTTATTTTTATCTGAGTTACGGTTTCCCATAGTATTGGGATGTAATAAAGTTAAAAAAGGAGATCTCAGATCTCGCTAGAGATATAACAGTAAGCATGTCTCTTTCTTTGAAAGTATATAAGGGAATGGACTTTTAGAGTTTAAAAGGCAAAACTAATTTGATTAAAAATCTTTAATCAAAGATTTTAAATTTTAATATATAATTCATTATAGGTTCTAATATAATGCATTCTTAATTTCAGATGAATCCATGAACTGCTTAGTACTATTTTAGAGGTCAACCAGTTTACTGAACCCAACTATTCGGAATGGATCCGAAACTTGGAGCTTGTACTGTATGACGGTCGCATTGCATATGTACTGACAAAGAAAAAGCATGCAAACCCTCTAACATTGGAAGAATTAAAATTCAGTCAAAAACATGATTAAGATCATGCATTGGCAAGGTGTTATATATTGGGACCTCTGTCTAATGTGCTGCAGAAACAACATATAGACATGGAAGGTTGCAAAGATATAATGTTGAATTTTAAAGAGATGTTCGGTAATGTAAACTACACTCAGCACTACAAGAGTATGAAAGAACTTATTAGCTGCAAGATCCTAAAAGGGACTTCGACTCAAGAATGTGTAATCAAAATGTTTGGTTACGTTTCTGAACCGGTCACTCTCGTGGTACAAATGGATTCAAAAATGCAGATCGACTTCATTCTGTTATCAATGCCCAAGTCATCCACCAACTTTGTTGTATCATACCACACGAACAAGTTGGAATCAACTAGCACTGAACTCATGGCTTCATTAGAGTCTGCTGAAGATGTAACGAAGAAAGAGAATCCCATTAGCAGTGCAATGGTTGCGTAGGCTAAAGGGAAGCACGGTCAGAAGCACGGGGCTCGGAAAAATCGAAAGCCCAAAAAAGAAGAAGAATAAGAGTTAAGTAGTTCGCTCACTTTCTCATGCTACACAACAAAAAGCATCGAAGAAGACCAATGTGTGTTATCACCGTCAAAAGTTGTGGCATTGGATGCATAACTTCGCAGAGTACCTTAAAACCGCTGAAAATGGCAAAGCCCTAATAGGTTTGAAATCTACTTTCATCATTGAAACCAATTTTCTCATAGGACGAGAAGGTCGTTGGATTGTTGATTTTGGTGCTTCAGTTCATGTATGCAATTTCCTGCATCTATTTCAGCTAATTAGAAATCTTGATGAAGAGGAGATAGTCATCTAGATGGGATCTAATTGATGAATCTGTGATTCATTACTCTAAAAGGCATTTAAGCTCAGATCCCCAAAATTCATTACCATTTTAGCACAAATATCGCATTATTAACATTAAGGCATATGTAATTAAGAGTCGCATTTTATCATGCCTAATTGCATAAAATAAAAGCCAAAAATCCCAGCACAATTGACATGTAAAATAAGCTAACTTCCGTGAGTTTTAAATAATTCATGCTAATTCCAAATCACCTGAAAACATCTCCATTATGTGCATATCACTAACAAGAATAAATAAAATATACAAAAAATCACTAACATAAATAATTAAATACTAAGCCCAAACATTAATTTCAGAATTTCCACACTAAAACACTTATATCTTCCTCATGCAGTGTCCAATTCGATCCTACTCACTTTTGAACTAATGTACATTCTATTACCTTCAAAACAGATCAAGTTCCAGTGAATTGGAGCTCATGTGTGGAAGTTAGGTTTCTGGCCTCTTTTGTACATTGTGTATTTTACCCGATTTTGTCCTATTATTTTATGTACATAATTAACCCTTTCTCTTTTATTTGTTTTTGTTTATTTTATTTGACAAATGTTTTATTCAAATTCACAAAAAACCAAACCGAAAATGATCTTGATGTCAAAGAAGCTAACTGAGTATGAGTCTTCATTAAGAGTTTGTACAATAAGCCGCTTATTTTATTCCTTTATTTATTTAACTACTAAAAATCCAAAAAAATATTAATGTATAAATATTTATATTTTATTTTATCCTATTTTTTCTCATTTTTTATCTCATTAGGAAATGACAAAAAAATAAAATCCAAAAATCAACGTATTTTATACACATAGAGTACTACCAAAAGTATCGCTTTGTGAAAATGACATATTTTGGTTTAGGTCTCTTCATTAAAGTTATAGATCTCATCGATATGAAAAACTTTCATGAAGAAAATTATTCAACAGGTCATTTGCTGTTTCTTTGTATTTATCTTTGCATTTTTTTTGAATTTTCTGAGAGTGACACGTGGTTGCTCAGGGAGCTTCCACATATCACCCATTTTTGTCCTTTTTATATTTTGATTTTTATTAGTTAAAAGAAAAATAAAAAAATAAGTAAAACTAAAAAAATATCCACGTGTCGCCAATTTGGCCATTTGATATCGGTCAATCGGTCGACCGCTGCTCCATCTCCTAACTCTGGCTCAACCGATCCCCGGCAATGGTTCCATCTGACGAATCATTAATTACCCTTGTTAAATTATGTTGTTTTTATGTTGTAGTCAAGCAATCCGAATCAATAAAGAAATATAACCACTTAATTAATCAAGTTTAATCGGAGAGGTTTTATGTTTATTTAGACTAGACACGCGCCAAGATCGAACTCAAGGATATCCGCCATTTCCAGATTGAACTTCAAGATCTACAGGTTAATGTGAATCGCTTATCCCATTAGAGAGATGAACAAATAACTCCTTTTACAGCCATTCCCGTCCTAGTTCAAGCTAACCCTAACAGCTTGGACAAATCGCAATCTCATCACAGTGGTCAGGTATACTATTCAGACTCATCTAGATCTAAACATGAGATCCTTTCATTTAACAATATCAATGCTATGTCACTTAGGACCAGAAGGACCGTAACCGTGACTTCCTGGGCTAGGGAAATGGAGTGAAATGACTCGAAAGTTCAACCGGATGATACTTCCGAAGTTGAAGAAGAAAGAAATCTAGATTCACCGCCATATCCAAGGAGATCGAGGTTTCCCACTCAGGAGAAGGGAAAAACACCAGTGAAGTCTAGAGAGGACCTTGCACCTCCAGTTGTAACTTATTCACCTTTATCATCTTTTCTGCAACATGATGTAGAAATTTTGATTTTCATGCTCAGCTGAGGAATAAGTATCATTATAATGAGAATCTCGTTTCTAATAAATCAAAACATGATGCTTCTATATATGATTCGGATTCTCGATTACCTGTCTGAACTACTTCCATCCCTTTCCCACATGCTTTAATGGGATGAAAGCGCAAACCAAAAAAGACAATTCAAGATCACCCGAAGATGGCACGATTTTGTCAAGAAAACATCACAGTTAATATGCCATTTGAACAATATGTGGCTAACAATCCTACATTTTAAAAGTACTTGAAAATGAGATGCACTCCTACAAGAACTCACAGGAAGAAACTAGACCAGTATGCGAAGACACACATCTTATCAGTAGCCACTACTCATTGTGTTAGAAATCAACAACTATCAAGAAAAAAGAGAGACTTGAGTGCTCACTATGTGGAGAGTCGCATCAGTGGCATTGTGTTTGCACACACTCTCTTAGATAATGCTTCTTCAATCAATATTCTTCCCTTAGCATTATATTACAAATCGAAGTTTGGACCTCGCGGAAAAGCATTAACTCTACTCCAATTTTTGGATTGATCAATGAAGAGACCAAAGGAGAAGTGACAGATGCTATTATCTTGGTTGAGGGGCACGAGTACAAAGTGGACTTCACTATCCTTGATATGAAAACCCCCAATCATTGGAGAGAATCTCATGTCATTCTTGGATGACCATTCTTGAGGACCACCGGGGCAATATTCAATTACGTCATAGGAATGATGAAGTTCTGTTCTCCAGGTAGAGAAGTGGACTTAGAGATGAAGCAGAAAAAATGGCAGAGACCTGACTCTGAATCTACTACCTTGTACGTAGAATCTTCAAAGGCAGAGTGCAAGTTGATTAACACAACTAGACATATGCAATAGAATCCAACAGGACAGAGCAAGACCCTCTCATCTAGTGAGAACACAATGCATAGTGCAGTTTGTCAGGCGTTGTCTTATTTACTTAGAGATACATATGCGTATATGCTTGATGACGCAGAGATCCCTTTCGACATGTTAGTCCCATCTTCTTCAGGACAATAAAGGGACATAGATGACGAGTCACACACGACTTTGGCCGAATTACCGCACTACTTTTAGGATCCGACTCACCTTTCATCAGAGTTGATAGCCAACACATCACATATTGATCCACCATTATCCTACACAAAGCCGAACTCAGATGCCATTCCATCGGGTATAATTAACGATTCATATTTGTCTGAGCTGAAACCACTTCCTCCTACCCTCAAGTATGTATTTCTTGCGGGACCTAAAGATAGATTTCCCATGGTCATTAGCTTGACATTAACTGCAAAACATAATGACGTGTTACTTGAAGTTCTTGAGCAGAACTGCAAGGCCATTGGCTGGACTGTGTCAGATATCGTGGGGATCAATCTTGCACTGTGCTCACACCAAATATATGTTGAGCATAATGTGAGACCTTCCCGTGAATTTTAGAGAAGACTAAAACCTAACCTCTAGGAAGTAATTAAGAAAGAAACTGAGAAATGGTTCAAAGAAGGGTTTATATACCCTATTTCTTACTTCAAGTGGGTGGCCCCACTTCATGTTGTTCTGAAGATGTCAGGAATCCAGATGGTCATCAACAAGGAAGAGGTAGAGATCACGACACGAGTACCCACGTCTTGACGTGCCTGTGTCTATTACAGGCACCTGAATGCTGTGACCAAGAAAGATCACTTTCCTTTGCCATTCATTGATCAAATCATGGAGAGACTTGCAGGGAAAGCATTCTTCCATTTTCTTGATGGATACTTAGGTTACAATTAGGTAGACATCACTCCTGAAGATCAAGAAAAGACCACATTTACATGTCCATTCGACACTTATGCATTTAGTATCATACCAATTGGGATCTGCAATGCCCCTGGCACATTTCAGCGGTGCATGATTTCCATATTTTCCGAGATGGTGGTTGACTTCCTTGAAGTCTTCCTGGATGACTTCTCGGTCCTAGTGATTCTTTTGACACATGTTTAGTGCACTTTGACCGGGTCCTCAATCTTTGTAGGGTAAATTTGGTACTTTTCTAGGAGAAAAGTCACTTCATGGCGACGAAGGGTATTGTGTTTGGGCATGTCATCTTCAAAAAGGGAATGGAGATTGACCCTGGCAAGGTTGTTGTGATCTAGAAACTTGAGCCACCAACCAACGTTAAGTCAGTGCGGTCATTCTTAGGGCATATATGATTTTATCAAAGATTTATTTATACTTTTTCAAAGATCGCCCGCCCACTACTGAGCTCTTAGGGAAAGGCATCGAGTTCATTATCGATCACAAGCGTCTAGAGGCCTCTGAGATCCTGAAAAAGAAAATATTTGAATCATCGATTTTACAAGCTCATGACTAGTCTCTTCCCTTTGAGATCATGACTGAACCATCAGATTTCATTGTCGGAGCTATGTTAGGACAAAGGCGTGATGGGATATCATATGTGGTTCACTACGCGAGCAAAGTTTTAGATCCTACATAGAGAAATTATATGGTGACTGAAAAGGAAATGCTCGCAATAGTTTATGATTTAGAGAAATTCAAATCATATATATTTGGCTCCAAGGTGACAATTTTTACTAATCACACAATAATCTGGTACCTAATGGAAAAGAAGGATGTGAAGGTGCATCTTCTAAGGTGGATCTTATTAATCCAGGAATTTGATTTGGAAATTATGGATAAACCTGGAATAAAGAATGTTGTGACTGATCACCTTTCCTTAAATTAGCAGAATGATGATAATTATATTGAACCAATTTGAGAGACCTTCCCAGACGAGTCAGTTTGCGCTACTAACTCACTCCCGTGGTACGCCAACATGGTGAACTATCTTATCTCTAAGCAAGTTCACTAAAGTTGGCCTAAGGGCATTATTGACCGACTGAAGTTAGATTCGAGGAAATACCACTGGGACGATTTGTTCCTTTTTTTTGAGGGGTCGGATTGCATCTAGCGAAGGTGTATTCCATTGGAGGAATACCAGAGTGTCCTCACACACTGTCATACACTTGAGGATGGAGGACACCATTCGGGAAACATAACCGCATACAAGGTACTCCAATGTGGATTTTACTAGGCAACCTTATTTAGAGATAACAATGATTTCGTACGGTCATGCCCGATTTGTCAAAGAATGGTAGGGACTCTTGGATATTGAGATTAAATGCCATGCTACCGATGAACTTTCGTGATGTTTTTGATGCACGGGGAATTGATTTTAGGTCCCCTTCCCAACAACAATGGACATAAGTACATCTTGTTAGTAGCGGTTGATTATTTGTTAAAGTGGATGGAGGATATCACGACGCGAACCACAGATTGCAAGACTATCTGTAAGTTTATCAAGGAGCATATTATTATGAGGTTCGGTTTCCCAAAGGGTTTGATTTCTGATGGGGGAAGCAATTTTGTGAATAGAGAAATGAGATCATGGGCTAAGGACTATAAATTCGAGCATAGAGTAGCCAATCCTTACCACCCACAGTCTAATGGCATGCACGAGGTTTCTTATAGAGAGGTGAAGAGTATTCTTAAGAAGTTGGTTTGTCTCGATATGAAGAACTGGTCTTTGTTTTTGGACAAGGTTCTGTGGCCCTCTAGGATAGCCTAAGAGACTCCACTCGGTACTTCACCTTTTATGATAATCTATGGCAAGGCATAACATTTGCCCATAGTGCTAATTCACAAATTAAAATGGGCAATCAAGAAGATTAATTGGGGTGGTCACCTTGGGAAATTGTGCCATGACTTGAATCTGAATGAGCTAATAGAAATATGAAATTGGGCATATGACAATCGTGTGATCTATAAGGACAAGATCAAGAGATGGCATGATATACACATTAGGCATAATAGCTTTGTACCTAGACAGAAAGTGTGGTTGTACAATGCTAGTTGAAGATTTTTCACAGGAAACTAAAATCAAAATGGATGGGTCCTTTGTCATAGATGTGCATAATAATGGAAGTGTTGATGTTGTTGAGCTCAAAGATGGTGCACAACCTTTTTCAGTGAATAGACACATGTTGAAGATGTATGTCGACTCTAAAGAACAGTTAGCCCAAGTCGAGGTCATCAACTTCATGCAGAGCAAGCACATTGAAGAAGGAGATCCTTATGTCGTATGCCTATCCATGAGAAGCAGCTCGATCATACTCTGTTAGATAGTGGTTCCTCGATTAACCTTCTCCTGCCTTCCTTACTCGATCGATTCGAGTTTGGCCCTCTTAAATAGAGTAGGACAGTCCTTGAGTTTGCTGATAGATCTGTTAAGAGTCCGAAAGAGGTTATTAAAGGATGTTGTCATCTCAATTCAGGGCCTGAAATTCCGTGTGGACTTTGTTGTACTGGACATGGAGATCCCTGAATATGTGACCAATAACCCATAATCTTACACCAAATTTTCATGGCCACAACCAAGGCATTATCTGATCATGATAGCGACAAGAATACTTTAGCGTCGAGGGTAAAAGTGTACAAATAGAGACGATTGAGGAGAGTAGAGCATGAGATTCAGCTTGCTCAGAGAAGACTACCAACTTAGAGCAGATGACACATACAGAGTTAGACGTCCACCAAGAGTGTGATTTTGTGATTACAGATGATGAAGAAGTTTGGGCAAATCCAACATCACGAGCACTTGTTACACCTTCAGACATTGCTGAGTTATAGTTGACATCTGATGAGAGTGCGGAGAGCACACTCGTGGCAGATGACACCTTAGATTCTGACGACTACGATCAGGGTTGTGAAGCAGATTTTATTTCATGTGATTTATATTAAGATCCCTTGGACTTGGACTCTAATTTTTATTGGTTGGACATTGATGACTATTTACCGTGTCTAGTGTCCATAGAGCCCACTACTAGGATAGAGAGCGAGCCAGTACAGTTGACAGATTCACCAACAGGGTCGTCTTCGTCAGATTCGCAAAATCAATGAGAGTTCTCACATACAGATCTGGTAGCCTTTACGTAGACTTTACTGAAGCCACATTTGCCAGCTCCCACTTGTCCTGAGTTGGATACTTTGCTGCAGAACATGAAGTATAGGTTCCTTGCAGGTGATCCAGATATGTTTCCGGTCATTATCTCGGCTGATTTGACTGAAGATCAAGAAAATCGTTTGATGGAAGTTCTTGAAAGAAACTATCAGGCAATAGGATGGAGTGTAGCTGATCTCTAGGGGATAAGTCCCGCCTTGTGCTCCCACCACATCTATCTTAAAGAGGATACCAAGCAATCGCGTGAGTTCCAGCGAAGTCTGAACTTAATCTTCGATATGTGGTCATAAAAGAGATATCTAAGTGGTAGAGCATTGATTTTATCTACCCCATCTCCGACTCCAAGTGGGTTAGTCCGTTGCATGTGGTACACAAGTAGACGGGTATCATCATAGTTGTGCGTGAGTCTGGAGAGGAGATAGATACCCGAATACCCACTTCTTGGAGGGTCGGTGTGGACTATAGATGATTGAATCAAGCCACCAAGAAGGATCATTTCTCGCTACCATTTATTGATCAGATTATCGAGTGGTTAGCTGGGAAGAGTCACTACTGCTTTCTTGATGGGTACTCGGGATACAATCAGGTGGTTATACTGCCCGAAGACCAGGAGAAAACAAAGTTTACATGTCTGTTCGGAACGTATGCTTTTAGATGCATGCCCTTTGGTCTATGTAATGCCCCGGCTACATTCTAAAGGTGAATGCTTTCCATCTTCTTGGACAAGGTAGGTAAATGTTTAGAGGTCTTCATGGATGACCTTTTGGTCTACGGTGATGATTTTGATGCTTGTCTTGATTGCTTTGATCGAGTACTTAAGCACTGCATAGAGGTCAACCTTGTTCTATCTTGGGAGAAGAGTCATTTCATGATGACTGAGGGAACGGTCCTTGGCTATATCATCTCTAACAGAGGCATGGAGGTCGATCTGGCCAAGGTCGATCTGGGGCATGTCAGTTTCTATCGACGGTTCATATAGGACTTCAGTAGGATTGCTCGACTGCTTACCAATCTGCTGAGGAAAGACACCATGTTCATTATAGATGATAAGTGTCTCGTGTCATGTGAGATTCTCAAGGGATTAGTTGTGCAGGCTCCTATCCTTCAGCCACCCGGTTGATCTCTCCCATTCAAGATAATGAAGGGCGCTTCTAATTTTTCCATAGGGATTGTGCTTGGACAGAGGAGGTATGGATTTCCTTTTGGCATTTACTATGCTAGCTGGACTTTGGATGTCGCTCAGCAGAACCACATCGTGACTAAAAAGGAGATGCTAGCCGTAGTTTTTGCTTTGGATAAGTTTCGATCTTACATTCTTGGATCTAGAGTGACTATCTACACATTTCACACCGCCATCCGATATCTCATGGCAAAGAAGGAGGCCAAAGCCAGATTGACTAGATGGATCCTTCTACTCTAAGAGTTTTATATAGAGATTAAGGATAAACCTGGAGTTAAGAATGTGATGGCGGACCACCTCTCCTGATTGGAGTATCTTGAGGATTCAGAGTACACCACGCCTATCACAGAGACCTTCCCAGACAAGGTGATTCTTGCCATCACCTCACTCCTGTGTTATGCTGACACCATGAACTATCTTGTTGCCAAGAAAGTTCCACAAGGTTAGTCCAGACCTTGACTGGGGACCTTCCTTGTGAAGGCCAAGCCGTACCATTGGGAGGATCCCACCCTTTACCATGAAGGAGGGGATAGTGTCTTGCATCAGTGTATTCCTCAGGAGGGGCCCCACAGCATCCTCACCTACTGCCACAAGCTTGAGGCAGGAGGACATCATTGTGAGAGACAGACCGCACTGAAAGTTCTCCAATCTGGCCTTTGGTGGTCCACCCTCTTCAAGGATTCAGATAAATTTGTGAAGAGGTGCATTGACTGTCAGAGGATGGGCACTTGTGGACAACGTGATATGATACCGATGTAGCTTATTAACTTCTATGAGGTTTTTGACGCATGGGGCATTGATTTCATGGGTCCATTCCCTAAGAGTCAGGGGACTGAGTACATTCTATTTGTTGTGATTATGTTAGTCATTGCGTTGAGACCATCACTGCCCGAGCCGCAGATGTAAAGACTGTTTGCAATATTTTGAGGAAGAATATCATTTCACGATTCGGGTACCTAGAGTATTGATTTCATATAGGGGGACTCATTTTATCAACGATAAGGTAAGTGCCCTGGCTACAAGTTCAACATTGACAATAGAGTTTCCACTCCACATCATCCACGGACTAATGGTTTTGTTGAAGTTTCGAACAGGGAGATCAAGACTATTTTGCAGAAGGTTGTTTGTCCGGATCGAAAGTATTGGTCACAGATTTTGGACTCAGTCTTGTAGGCCTATAGGACTTCCTTCAAGATACCTCTGTTCACATATCCCTTTCAGCTCGTTTATGGCAAGCCATGCCACTTGCTAGTGGAGAGCAAGCACAAGTCTCTTTGGGCAGTCACTGAGCTACTATTGGAATCGAAGAGTGTAGGAGATCAAAGGAAAGTAGAATTGGCATTCCTGGAAGAGTTGAGAGACACAACCTTCTCAAGTATCCTACATTATACAGATAGAGTGAAGATATGGCATGATTCTCACATCAGCCATAAACAGTTTGAGCCGAACCAAAGAGTATGGCTATTTCATGCTAGGTTGAAATTATTTCCAGGGAACAAAGCAAATGGAAAGGACCATACTTGGTCAGAAAGGTGCACGTCAATAGAAGCATTGATATATCTGAGTTATCATCTATGTCCACCTTTCGAGTTAATGATCAGTGCCTGAAGCCATATCTTGATCATGATTCGTTAATCAATTATGTTGCCCCTATTCATTTTGTATGAGATGTTGTCTTTGACTAACATCATTTGCATATCATACCTGATTATCACTTCTACTCCATAGTTGTATAGATCCATATTGTTTATATCATTCACTCTTTCTATTCAACACCCATTTTCATTTTATGATTATGTTATACTTAGGGTGCGCTTTACCCTAAGTATAGGGGAGGTGTTGAATATATGATTACCCATTTGGCTCAACTACAACTTTATTTGCTACCTTTATATAGTTATATTTTACCCTAAGTATAAGGGAGGTAATATATGTACATCCTACTCTTTAGTTTTCCCTTTGTGTACAGTCTTCTATACTTAGGATCATTTGATCGTAAGTATAGGGGTATCACCGACCTCTATTCATTTGATTCATTATATTCTTTCATTCATCGTTGTAGTATAGCATTCTTTTCACTTCTCCATACTCAGCATGAGTTTTGTCTTCTTTCATCACTCTTTAGTCACTCAGAGGACATTATTCGAGCTATGTATAGGGTGGTGTCGTATATATTGTATATATACTTTAGCCTTAACTTGTACTTTGTGTGTATGTTAATAGTATATCTAAAAATCAGCTAAAAATCATAAAATTTTTAAATTTTTCTCTCACATAAATGGTTGTAAAAGCCTTTTGTAAAAAATATTTTTTTATAAACATTTGTAGAAATGACTTTGATTGTAAAATTTGTTATACATTTTTTATATATCAAAATTATGTATATAGTACAAAATTGTTGGAGAAAAGATATGAAAATAAATGCTTGCAACATTTGTTTGTAAAGGTTTGTGAAAATATTTTGCAAAACCATTCCCTTCTTTCCTACATTCAAAATTTTCCATAAAAAATTCCATATTTTGAAAAATTTTCCATAAGAAGATTTTTGTATATATTTGCATCAAGGTTGACATTTAAACTAGTCTAGAATTAAATTGAAAATGGATCTTGGATAAGACCTTAATACACTTAATTTTAGAGGAACCTTATAGGATTTGGGGTTAAGACTTTTCAGGTCCTTAATGACTTAATTATTTGTGTCCACTAGACTATGTTCACATGTCATCTTGATGAGCCTAAGTAGAACACTTAACAACGCATGCATGACTTTCAGAGACAATGGTTTGACTTGGACACACACCTTACGTAGCTCAACACAGATGAGGTGGTGAGGAGGCAGAATCGTTTGTCATGGGTTAGTATATGAGGGTAGCACTGCTAGCTGGAACCTCTCGTCTTCTCCTAGGGAGGGATGTGCGCATCAACCTGGTCTAGTGGCATTGAGGTCTAACTACAGGAGTTAGTGGGTTACAATAATGCTTCAAAAGAGGGATAGTCTACTGGATCAAGAAGAAAATCTCCTTATGTATATGCTGCATCGTGTAGATATGTTGTACATATACACATCAAAAAAAAGTGAAAATTTTGAAAACCTCCAAAAAGGGGACATGCATGATTGAAAAAAAAATGTCTGTCGGAGTGTATATAGTGAATAAAGCAAAGCTTATGTATTCCACTATCTCATGTCATGGAAGCTTGCAGTTGGAGACTTAGATACACTAGTTAGGCTCCACAGGATATGTGGCTACACTGGTCACAGTCTATTCTCTTCTTTCCCTGTCTTCTTGAGCTGGTTGTACTTGAACTTAGAAGGGAATACCTCGCTCCTCAAGGAAAGAGTTTCTAGACTGGGGGATTAATGTTACCATGTTGAGGGAGGTTGTTTCTTTGCCATTTCTAAGGTGGGGAGCTACATATCACTTACGCAGAACAAGGAAAGATTCATAGTCATTAGAGTTTGCGTATGTAGACTTGTTCTGACCTGGTTATTAAGGAGTCCTGACCATAGAATTGTGGAACATGGTGGTTGTTGGGTCCTAAACCTATTTCCCAATAAGGTTCCGCCCAACTAATAATTTGAAGGTATGACTGAGCTCCATACTCGAAGTCAATGAAGATAAGTTTAATAATCAACCTTGGATCTTTTTCCTTTCTTCTCTATTTTTTTACTTATTTTTCAAATAAGCGTTTGCTAAGGGACTAGAAAAGGTAATGTATAGGGGGTGATGAATATATTATTTTCATTTTTATTCTTTTATTTTAGCTTTATCTTTTAGCAAAACCATTTATAAATACATGTAAATACAATAATTTAACATTGTTCATGTCATTATTAATATCTCATAATTAACGCATATTTTTAAAAAATAAAAGAATAAAGAGAAAAGAAAAAGAAGGATGTAGACCTAAACCCCAAGAGAAGGTCAAGACTTGACTTGATCGACAAGAAAATAAGTAGAGAAGTATAGGTACACTGTGTATTGTACATACCACCTTTACATGTATAAATAATTATTCATATTTATTTTGACAAAGTATAAAGACCTTATTATTTTTGAACATTTGTATATAGTCATATAATAATATAATAATAAAATAAAAAGAAGAAAAAACATAATATAAAAATAAAATCCACAATTCATTGAACAAAGCCCACATGTGTATAACAGAATACCTATTTAGTTTACAATCTTAATTAATTTATAAAAATCTTTTTGTACTCCTTAATTATTTTGTAAATAAATAAAATATAAAATAAAAAGTTTTTTTGTAAAAATAATAAAATAAAAATACTTGTACATAATACATAGGTATAGTATACATGTATATAACAAATTATACTCTATATACCCTATTTATATTTCTCATGAAAAATTAAAAATCACAAAAATTAGTTTATAAAATAATAAACATTTTTCATTTTATACAATTTTTATTTTCAAATCATTTACTATTTTATATTTAATATTCTTTTATTTTTGTAAATTTTGCCATCAGATTGGTCCACGTCAGAAGGTTGACCTCAGTCAACCTTCTCCCCCAGCTATCCCAACATGACAGGACCTTCGCCGGACCCAATTTCTCTGATTTATCTAAACCGAGTCTGACATCCATTTTCCTCGATTCCACTGCCCGACTGTGCTCGTAGGATCTGTGATCCTTGCGGATCTCTAGATGTAGTCAGATCTGCATAGGGTTTTGCGTCCCTCATCGATCCTTATAGACCCTTGATCACGCCTATATAAAATTTCCTCTACCTCCAGTGCACTCTAGCTTGTCCCTCGCGCCACCATTCCTCCCTAGCCACCTTCAGGTGCGTGACAACCACTCCAAGAGTAGCTTTGGAACCGTGGGATATACTTGGAGGCTCACAGCTCACAACAGGGTTAGAGCTCCATTGCGTGAAGCCTATTCTCCCCATCGTAGTAGGATTGAGACCACAACCAATCCGTTCACCTCGCCTGGAGTTCCTGAGTTTGTCAGTACCTCCAGGTATTGCTTATTTTCCCCGCATTTTCCTTCTCACTTTGATCTTTCCATTTCTGCCACTGCTTGTTCACCAGCTCTGACAACCGGGTTTGGAGCTTCGTCACGTACCTTCATCCACACATATCGACTCCCCGAATCAGCATCCATCTCCTAATGCAACCTGACCCCCTTAGACTCGATCTTTAGTCCTATATTAAGGCCTCGCTTCCCTCCTCCACGATCGTCGGATGTCGACACCTCATCCACCACGGCTTCCCTTCTTTATATTGCAAAATAACTGTGGTAGAAGCATGGTCTTCGAGCCGGGAATACACCTGCAAGTTCAAAACATGTAGGGAGGATCATTTAGAGCCCCAACTGCTCAAGCAAAGCAGTTGCAGGCGGAGGACCACCATCCTGTTCATCCGACCGATCATCATCCCATCTGAGCCGCCCACTCGACGCAGAGTGCTCCCATGACCTTGCTGGACTCCTCAGTAGCTTCATCAGAGCCATGGATCATCCTCCACGCTCGGGCGAAGTTCGCAGACACCTATTCTTCCTTCCACCTTTCCCGCTGCTTGATTTGGAATCTCACCCCAGATTTAATCCGAGCACTCTATTAAAATCTTATCCCAACACTCTGATCATTTCTGGGCCCCTCATCTAAGCCGCCCGATAAGTAACCTTGTCTGACGCAATAGATCTGACCGCACGTCCCTGACCAACTCTTATCTATCAGATTCTTTTACAGAAAGCCATCAAAGCTGTCAGAGCCCCCACGCACGCATCACGTGCCCTCGGGGTATACCCCTTGTTATCCTTGCATGTTTTCTTATTTCGCTTTAGTCTAGTAAATAAAATGTGTAGTTAAAAATATTTGCAGTTTGGACCCTCTAGTTTTATTGCATTTTAGTCCAGCTGAATTTGAGTCACGTGCATTCCCACGTGCTGTTTTGGGTTATTTGCAGTTCCTCTCCTGAACTCTTTATCTGTTATGCAATGAAATTCATATTTTGATATTTGCACTTGTACCCTTGTATGTGTGGATCACATGGAGCACATGATTTGTTTGAAATAATTACATGTTTGGCCCCTGAGATTTGTTAATATGTTATTCGTTAGGCCCTAGAAATTAAAATATTTACATGTTGGTTCGTGTAAACTTTTTTTAACTTCCTGTCCTTTATTGGATGAAACAAATAGTAAATTGGCCCTAAAAATTCCACAAAAATACTTGTTAGCTCCTGCATGCTTGTTATTTATGTGGTAATTTTGGTTTGCCAAATTGGTTTTATTTTATATTATTAAAAATCCAAAATCCCCTAAAAAGTGTCATGTTTGTCTTGCAACAATTATAAAAATTTTAAAAATCAAACATTTCTATAGTTGTGTTTTATCTCCAGTACCACTTTTGTTCGAAAATTCCTTATAAAAACCTCAAAAAAATTATAACACTTAAAATCTTAGTATAATTAGATATAAATTAGAGAAAATACAAAATAGTTTGTTTAGTCTTTATTTGTAGATATTTATTTATAGATTATCATAAAAATACCATCAAGGAGTTTTGGGCATTTTAAGTATTTTTAACTTGTAAATTACTCCTGGTTGTGCAATGTTTAGTATTTTTATCACTATTTGATTTTTAAAAATTCACAAAACCATCTTAAAAATCCCTAAAAATTACCAAAAATAATATAAAACCTATAAAAGCCAAAAAAAGTTTCATTACAATTTTCCGAGTATTTTTTACAATTTCGAAAGAAATACAAAAAAGAGTGTTGTGTGTGTCTTTTATATGCTGTGTTTATCGCCTTTATTTGAAAATTAAAAATTTGGAAAAAAAAATAAACCACTAAAATATATATTTTGTTTTCTGAAATCTGACTACTTATTTTTTAAACGTGCTCCTTGTGTTCGACCTTGGTCGTTATACCAGTTAAATAAAATAGCGAAACCGCTTATATTCCTTGTTGATCTTTTGAGAGTGGTTTAATTTTCTTGTTGACCGATTGGATTGCTTGAGGACAACGACACTTGATATTTATTCCACCTTAGTCGATCGTAAAATCCGTGGTCATCAGTATTCTACATACACAAATAGTTATTTTCTTTATTATCTCCCCCTATGTTATTGTCTGTCGACCAAGTCCTACTGACTTGTCTCGAGGGTTAGGTTATATCAATATATCTTATTACTATATTTATATTTTTTTGAGTCATATTGTACATATATACATATTTAGAATATGTCTTTCTTTTCTTCTTTCATTTTATTTTTTTATTTATTTACATGTTTTTGATCCACAACATGAGATTTTTATTCATGAGGATGCTTTTGATATGATGTGAGAATTAATGCATATTTACTTGTATTAGTTAAGGGTTTTAATACAAAATATGATAGGAATGTTAATGAATCATGGATTCATCACTAAACGATGTGTTCATCCTTGTTGAAATGAGATCCTCCCCATGCAGCATCTAACATCCTCTGACTTTCCTATTTCAGACCCCCGAAAATGTTTTGGATTAGACTAATCTTTAGCATCTCAAGGTGATGTCACTTCTCCTGTAGATTTTTGAAGTGTTCCAACACCTTGTAAATCGGCTCGTGGGACAATTGAGAGACGTTAGAAATCATGGCGTGCATCTAATTTAGACGACCCATGGATAATACTTGTGAAGGAAAGCTGACTTTAACACTTCCCAGTTCAACACTAGACTCACTACCTTCTCCAAATGATATTTCTAGTATAGAGACTTATCCTGAAGGATGAAGGGGAAGAAAGTCATCTTAACTACCTCCAACGAGATGTTGTGGCAGTACATGGTCCTGCAGGTGCAGTTGAAATGTTGCTGGTGGACATGGTTCCTCATTTTTGTTCCCATGAAAGGTCGGCAAGTGTGAGAATAGGTGTGGCTTCAACTCAAAGTGTCTGTAGATCTGAGGTATCTTGATCCCTCTATAATTTTACCGGCTCCAGGTTTGTATGTCACCTTGAGAGTCCGTTTCAATGCCTCACACCTCTCCTCATGACCTCCATGGTGTCAAGATGCTTGTTGATCTTCACCTCATCCTTGGTTCTCTCTGTCTCTCCTCATCTCATTCAACATTTCTTGGAATATGGCTTGCGTGTTAGCATGTTCAATCAAATATTGTTGGATAGACTAGATGGAAGCTAGATTTTATAATTTACCCCATTCTAATCAGTTTATTGTCTCTTTCCACTCTGAGGAGGAAGTTTAGAATATGAATTTTCCTATGAATGCAAATCAAGCATTGGGTCTGCAATGAAAAATACACCTAAACTAATCTTGAAATATACAACAGATGATGAAAATATTCAAGATTATGGTCAATCTTGAACTTTACTAGAAATGGGGAGGTAAATGGAGATTGGTCGACATTCATTCGAGAAAAAGGTAACCCGAAGAGAGAGTCATCCCGAGTTATTGCTGAAGGAAAGATCAGGGAGTCCAGAAAGAGGTCTGCAAAGGTCGAACAGAGCTCTCTGGAATCACCCCGCATTATTGGAGATGTTGGCATAGGGAAACCAATGTGGGTGTTCGCAGAGTCAGAACTAAACCCTCCCAGATCCCTCTTCTTGACAGTTAAAAAAATGGGATGATCAGGATACAATTGGAGCACATAAATAAGGAAGAAATGACATGATGAGGAAGAGAAGGTGAATGCTCGAAGGAAGCGAGACGAAAGTAGAAGTGAAGAAAAGAAGTGTGGAGGAAAGGGCACAAGTGCACGATATTTTTGATCTTTGAATTAATAAAAACCAATCAAACAAACTTGAAAATAAATGGATTCACCTACTCAACCCATTAATTCATGAGAGTTCGGTCATTATCTTTGAAGTTTTTGTTGTTGTTTTCAAGCAATCTTGTTAGATTAGCTAAGAGCAACCCCTATAGGAGAGTGAGTACTACATGGCAAGTGTCCTATACTTCCCACTTCCTTTGTAACATGTAGCTTGTAATTTTTGAAGAATCCTTGATAGCATATATGGGCCCACTACTCAGCCAAAGAAATGGGAGAAAGAAAGCTAATAAAGTGAATTAAATAATTCCCCCAAAGGGTACGCGAACATGGCACGCTGAGACATGGTGTCGCCATTGTAGTACCCCTATGCTCATTAATTCAGACCAAACTCACAAGTGAACTCAACCCTACTTGCCCACCCATCGATAGAAGCACTAGTAGTTGTAGACCCAGGCGGTAATAAAGGTAGTACCTAGGTTGGTATTTGGGCTCTAAGTCATAGGATCGTGCCTCACTCAGTCTGTAAGGTATCTGTAAACAATGAGGGCTTTATGAATCCAATATAATGAAATATATTATTCAATTATAATTAGGTCAAAGTTTTCTTAGTAGTTCTTTTTTTTAAAAGTTTTTAAGTTTTCATTTTTTATATATTTTTCATGCAATGCCTGACAAATTTTATGATTTCCTTATCTTAAGTTCAACAAAAATAGGGGAAGAATATAGAAAAGCTGATGCATGAGAAAACTATGAACGCATGCAATGAAAGAAATGTGGTCCTTGCTCCAGCGCTATACATGCAAACTAATCCATGCATATAGTAAAACTAATCTATATGCAATGCAATCGATGAAATCTCCCTAGGAAGGAATTGATATTAATGTGAAGAACATTTTATTTGGTCTAAGTTCAAGCATACTGAAGACTATAAGTACATGATATCAATTAGGCTTTGGACCTAAGTACTGAGAAATCAGCCTAAGTCTAAGGGTTTAATTAATGAAGACATAAAATGAAAATAAGCAGAAAATAAAAATACGAGAAATAAAGTGAAATAGGTAGATAAATAGGGTAATAAATATGAAAGCGATAAAATTCTGAAAACCGATAGGCTCTCCAAAGTGAACCAGCACTTGGCAAAGTAGACCCCATAAATAATCTAAGTGCCCAAGTCTCTAAGAGTTTAATTAATATAAATTAATTAGTCTACCTCTCTTTGACAAAATAAAATAGAGTCTAATCTAAGTAAAGAAAATGCAATTGTTCTTTGGCTATCGATCTTTCTCTACAGCTCTCTCCAACCGACTCAGCTAAATAGCGAACTCTGACTCACTCGGGTGTAGTGTACCTCCTAAGACATGCTCATTCGCTCGATGGTCCCTCACAACAAATTCAAACACGAGATATGTCGGAATAATTTCTGCAAAAATAATAAAAATAAATAAAATTTGAAAATGAAATAAATCAAGCACGACTTGTAAATAGGAAGATAAATATAATCTACCTTCTGTTTCTCCCCAGTAATGACGCCATTTGTTGGGCACAACAATTGATCATGTGTCCTGTCAAGAGGGTAGGGCAGTCAGTCGCTGCAGTGACCGATCCCCAAGCCAAACAACAATCAACCCACAATAGATATATCAAAATGTATGTGAGACAAAATTTATTATAAATCATCAAAACATGTGTATAAGTGCATATATCGAAGAGTATCCAATACTAGGTTGAAGTTGGGATAGATATTTATTATTAATTATTGCGAATTAGTAATGATTTTTAGGTTTTTTTTCTTATTTTAATGACTTTTGTTTGTTTTTTTATGTTTTTATTTGTTTTTAATTATAATCAAATTTTATTATTTTTAAATATTTTATTTTTATATAGTTTCTGATTTTTAAATTTATATTATTTTTAATTTTGCAAATTTTTAGTTCTTTTAAATTCGTAAAACTATTTAAGTAGATAATAGATATTAAGAGGTTAAAATATCTTTTGGGATTTTCTAATATATCAAATACATTCAAAATAAGGGAAATAACATATTTTTGTCTTTTCTTTTAAATTATATTATAACTTTGGAGATTTTTTTTATATTTTTTATATTATAAATGGATTTTTTAATGTTATATAAAAAACACAACACAATAAAAATGAGAAATTCAACAACTTGTGGGGGGTTTTAAAAAAAGATTTTAGTCCAGAAGACATTTGTTATCTTTATCATATAATATAAAAGAAAGAAAATTAAGGTACTGAAATAAATATCTAGATTTTCTAGAATTTTTTTATGATTTTTTATAATATTTTCAATGTTTTAGGTATTATCTTTTGTAATTTTGTCATTTTGGATGTGTGGTAAAATAAGATATATGGTAATTAATAAAATTTTTTGAGAATTTTTGTATAGATTTTTTAATTTTTTAAGATTTTTGTGGTTGAAACAGGGAAATGATATTATTTGTATTTTAAAAAATAGGAAAATCAAGTTAGATGCCACATGAAAAATATGTGTTAGATTTATGTTCCATGCATTTAGGATAATATTCCTATAATTTTTGGAATAATAGAAGAAATTAATAAAAACAAATAATCAAACTAAATAAATGCAACAGAACGAGGACATCTTCATAATTTACATAAACCTAACATGCACTTTATAATAGATCTACAAAATACAGGGGCTACTTACGTAAAAGATCCAATATAAAATGTTTCACATTCTGGGAAGGGTTAAAATGCAATTTTGCAAAAGTTCAATGTCTAGCATGCAAAATTTACCTGAACTATCACAAGTTATTTAATTGTTCTAGGGTTAAAATGAAATAGATAAATAGCAGAGGGGGTCGATGCAAACTACCCTTGATGCATGCATGTCGCTCACGTGTTAACGATGTAACGACGGAGCACGCTCAACTTACGTGATGAGTGGTTTGGGTCAGGTACCACTTCTCCTCAAATCGAGGGCTGAGATTAGAAATGGCAGCTTAGCATCATCGGACGACTAGGGAGGCCAATGGATGAACAGGGAAGAACGTAGACTGGAGCCCCCTTCGATCTGGCCTATCTCTTCTCTTTAGGACCTCGAGCCTAAAGATGGCTTCAAAGATTCATAAGCATCTTCTGCTACTGCTAATGGTGCTATGAAGGTCTGAGCCTCATCGAAGGAGGCCTGGAATTGGAAGACAAACTGAGCACCTGAGAGTTGAAGATCATACTCAAATCAACCCTAGATGGGGTTCTCATGGGATCACACCTGCACGTATAGAATAGGGGCATGAGGGCAATTCTCCTTGACCCTTTTATTGGATGAAATAACTACGGATGAGTGGGAGCGTTGGTCTCCAATGATGGGTGATGGTCAAATATATGGATGGCTCGAGCTTTGCAAGTTGAGGGGATCTGGGCATGTCAATTCGAATTATCGTGCCACCAGGATCCAGATACTCATTAATACACATCCATGACATACAATTATACATTTGAAATACCAAACACTATAATTTAAGCAAGATAGTAGTAAGAATTAAGAACAATCTCTATATTTTTTTCCATTCATAATCAATATCCACAAAATAACTACTTGGCCATTGATGAATATGTGATTCATCACTCTAAAAGTTGAAAACAGAGCTTTGTTCCCGAGTAATTAGCTGCATATTTCCACTTATATTGCATAATTAGCATTCATGCATGCATAAATATAATATGCATTTTAGCATTCATATTTGCATTAAATAAGAGCCCCAATTCACATGTAAAAATGACCTGTAAATACCATATTTTATCGATTTTTTGCTAAATTTAAATCCAATAAAATCAACTCTATACTCTATATATTACTAACACTAATTATGGAAAAATATTAAAAAATACTAACTTGTAAAATTGTCCAATAAAACCCAAATCCAAGCTTGAGACCACGAACCTTAAAAGCACATATCTCTCTCATACAATGTCCGATCTAGGTCTACTCACTTTTAAAGTAATATGCAATCAAAGACCTTCAAAACAAGACCAATTTCATTAAAATTAGAGATCATATGTGAAACTTGGGTTTTGGGCCCCTATTGTATATTGTACATATTGACCTTTTTGCCCTTGTATTTTATCCTTTTATTTTCTTAATTATTAAAAAAAAAGATTAAATTGTAAATATTGCTTTCATATTTTCTCTATTTTTATTTTTATTTTTCTCTTACTTAAAAATGACAAAAAAACGTAGAAGAAAAATGCGGTATTTTATATCTATAAGGTACCACCCAAAAATACACTTTGTACATATGATTTCATTTGATTTTAGGCCCTTCACAAAAGTTATAGATCTTGTTGAGACGAGCAACTTTTTGTGTTGACCACTTTTTGATTTGACCTCTTTTGATATCTCTTTTTTATTTTTTTATTTTAATTTGGATTTTTCTAGGAGCGACTAGCAGGTCCTGGAGCTGCCACGTGTCATCCATTTTTATTATTTTTACTTATTTTATTTTATTTTATATTACTTTTTTATTTAAATTATTTTAAGTAATTAATCCAATTGATTATTTTATTAATTAAATATATGCCATGTGGTCGCTTCTGAGCGTGCCACGTAGTGCCTTCTCTCTCCTAAGGTCACGTGCCTAGCACGTGACCTTCCCCCTCCTTTTTCCTCTCCGCGACTCTGCCTTCTGTGGGGCTACAACGGTCGTGCCCGCATCGTGCGGTGCATGCACCCCTCGCCCCCCTCGATCTCCACCACTTCTCGCTCGCACGGCCACCGGTCATTCTGCAACCGCTTGCCCTGCTTCATGCGGCGGCGCTTCACACGACTCCCTCTCCTGCCTCTTGGCCAACGTCCCCCGCCTCTTGCACCCCACTCCAAATCCCTTTAAAATCCACACTCCTCCCCCATCGTCAAACTATCTGCCAAATCACGAGAGAGGATCTCTAGCTCCTTTTTTTGTCTCCAGTAACAGAGGAGGCATGGGGAAGTTGAGTCACGATGAGAAACCTCCATCTCCAAGCGCGATCTGACAAAGAAACTTTGTCGTTGTTGCTGCCGCATCGCAGCAGCTTGAGCTCCACCGCTGCCCATGGTGTTGAGTTATGATCAGAGGCGCTTTAACCCTCCAAACCCAGGCGATTTCTACTCCCCTTCCAAGTAAACTCTCTTTCTTCTCCGTCGACCTCCTCTACTCCCATGTTATGCATATTTTCCTCTTTTTCTCAATCGAACCACCTATCCACTTCGTCTTTTCTTTGTTTTTCTTCTCTCAACATCTTTGTCGGTCCACCCATGACCATCACTACCAAGCTATAGCAAGCACCACTGGTCGTGGCCCCATCTTCCACACATGGCCAGGCCACACTCGCTCAGTTCCCCCTCGTTCCACTTCGCTTCCAACCGGCCATGTGAGTAGCTGCCTTTAACTAAGACGACGACCCTTCGCCTCACTCTGTGAGACACCTCCATCGATAGACGCCTGCGAGCCCCTGCTCCTCTGTCGCAAAGGAGCAGCCGCCTGCAGCTTCTGCTCCAACACTTCCACCCTTGGCCGAAGGTCTTGACGTTCGCCCACCACCGCTACGGTCCGTGAGCCCACACCCTTCATCTTCATCAACACAGTCTCGCAGCCCAGCTGCCCCTCCGCTGCAGTGCTCCCTCGCGACTACCTACCTGTTGTCGCAAGTCCGCCCCATTACACTTTGCCCCTGCCATCGGTCTGCACCTCCTGCACCACGCGTGGCTGCCTTTCCCCCATTTCTCTTGTACAAGTCCACCAGCAACTCCACCAACCATCCGTCCACTGTCATCCCTCTTTCCTGCCCCGCCCTTGGAGATTGTGCTCACCGTCCCTAGTCGTGTGTCGACCGGTTGTCAACCACGCATGGGGCAACACCACCCGCCGCCTCGAGCTTCTTCTCTGACCACGCTAAAACCATGCCATCTAGATTCATTCTAACCATCGTGTGTGGATGTCCATCTTGCCATGCCTCCAACGCCCCCAAGCTCGACCGAATCTGCGCAGTTGACTTCACCCTCGGTTTGTGTGGAAGCACCTCCCAGACCACTCCTCACATGCTAGGCACGTGAGGTGTGAGGGAAAATTATGTCAACATCCCTCTGTTCTCCGTAAATATCAAGAACATCCCCGCAAGCAAGCATCACACATAAAGCTTGTGCACCCGTGGAATATTGCACAAAGCCCTTCGCAGATCTGATAATCGCAAGAAGGCCCCTACCTATCCAGAGGCACGTGCAACGCATGCCCTCCACTGAGAGATTTGCAGTTATCCCCCCAATTTCTCGGTAATTTAATAAAAATCCTTGTCATCATATTTGTCTTTTTAATTTTCATTTCTGTTTTTGCACATAGAACCTCGCATTCATCTTGTCATTTGAACGTCATTTTGTCATCGTTTTATCACATTCCAAAAATCACATACTGTAGAACAACTCATGCTTAATCACTGTGAATGCTTTTTATATTTTTATGAGAAATATTTTATTCAATACAATTACTTTAGTGGAAATTAGCATATTTTTCCCATCGTTCACTATTGATTGAATATTAAATTCATTGTTGCTCCAAAAATTGCAAAACAAATTTGCGAAAAAATGACAGTAGGTCTACATTAGGTAGTTCTACATTGTGCCCAAAAATCACATCATTTACATGCTTATCTAGGTTACAATAAATTAATTTTTAATTAATTCCACACTTAGTATTTTTAGAAATTGAAAATTGTTCTATCTCTCACATAGACTTATCTTAGATAAATTAGTTTCTGAAAAATATTGATGTTTGGTATTTATTTAAATTAAAATTACGTAAATCACCCTGCATTTATATTTAATTTGAAATTGATTCACATAGAGCCAAAATACTCCCAAAACATAGGGTAGCTTCATTTCATCATAATTGACATTCTGGCCAAGTTTGAGAATTTGTGGACTTAAATTGATCATATTTACATTTCAACCCTCGAATTTGATTTGTATTGCACTTGCATTTTAATTACATAAAAAACCATGAATAAATATTCTCCAAAAAATCTAGCTTCTGAATCGACTTTGAATTAATCTAAGGAGAAAGTCGCCTCCTTGAGTTAGACCTTGGGCTTGCTCAAGTAAAATAAAAAATTACCGCTTGCGTTTAATTGACATATTATTCAAAGTGGTTTTGATAAGTTAGATTTTACCCATCTGCAACGACATCATTAAATTTAATCATTAGTTCGGTTGAATTAAGAAGGGTAATTTAGGATTTTTCAAATGGCATCGTTGCTAGGGAGGCACGGCTTAGGTTAATTTTTAGAAAATTCGGATTTTAGGTTTTCCATCCCCAGGTAGTCTGGTTCACATTTTTCTTGTGAATATTTTTCTGTTATTTCTAGTATTTGTTTATTTTGTGTCGTCCTCTCTCTAACCATCGTTATTTTTTTGCGAGTAACACGAGGAATCGAAGGCGGCTCGCTAGGCGAACTGAAGACCTGCATCGATTTGAACTGAGTGGTTTTTGAGAGAACTTGTAAAAAAGGTTTTGCATTTACAGCGGTTCCCGTTTGGGTCTCGTGCATGTAAGTGAATAATAAAAAGAGTCTCCATGTGTTGTGTGGTTGCTTGACGTAGGATAGGACCTGCACTCGCGGCTCTTAGAGCTTTCTTAGGACTGTTTGTGCTCGTAATATCTAGGACCACACTTCACCATTAAAAGACACACTTAGATTGCGTAGCTTAGCCAAACTTAATTTGTTCTTCACTTGCTAATAGAACTACTTGTCAAGGAGCGGCTTTTCTCGCTTGCATTCATTTAGATAAAATTTTAATTCTGTTTTGCAACCCACACGTAGAGCGCGAGGATCACTGTAAGTCTTCTAAACTTGGCATACATCATCATTTTATCGTGCATCATCTTTTCTCGACTTCTTCTCCCTTGATTTTCTAACTTAGGATTAAAGGAAATTGGGACTGGACGATAAGTGTGCCTTGTGTTTTGGACTAATCAAGTGGTCATCAAACCTAAAATCGGGACTGCTAAATATATTAACCAAATAAATCAACATAAAATCAGAAATTCTATTTACGAGAGAATAACCCCGACCTTGATTTCAGGCTGAGTGAGTGTACAGAGTGTGTGTGCACACCCTAAGGCAGAACCAAAATCCCTGCCTTCCATATTACGTACCCCGATCGTAGCAAATATCACATGCTGAACTATTTAGGGTTCGACTGATCAACGCCAAATAGCCTCCCCCTGCTTCTGTAGGTAGATAGGAGTGAAATAGCGGTGTACTGCGACAAGTTGCTAGTAACCCTCTAGGGTGAAGTTATAAGCCTTGCAGCCTTCACCTACTTCGGTAGGTAGATATGGCAAGGTCCTTGAACTTCTGAGCTGGTGATAGGAGCGATGAAAGGAAGGGCGTTGGTATCTTAGGCAACAGGTTAAACAGGGGAGATGCATAGGGCTTTGAGTTGACTTCAATATAGGTCGTGTAATCCTTGCTATATTCTTGAAAAATTATACTTAAAATCAACAAGATTAATCGGACCCAGCTTCGAGTCCTTCACTGTTTTGAGTGTGAACTCAAGGTTTGTGATTCATTTTCTTGTTTTAGGTAGGATTCAAATCCTATCTTTACAAACTTATGCTTCCGACTCTTATTTCTGCCATCAAAGATGACTGATTGGGGGATACTTAATCGAGCTTCACAAATCTCTCATTGAACCCCTCACTAAGTCCATCTTCATCAGCCCAAGCACAACTTGGGCCAACCCGAGCTCATGACTTTAGTTCGGGATGCCCCACTCTTGGGATTGTTACCCTCAAACCATTCCTTTTCTCTCCTCTCATCTCACCGAGGAAGACCTTCGCCTAGGTGAGAATATTTTCATTACTACGTCATCTAACCTAAACCACATTCTTTTCTCAGGTGAAGAGGACAAACAAGAAACCAAGATGCCGTAGAAAAATCAAAACGAAGAGGAACACGGAGATGATCCTATGCACCAAGTCCTTGCCCGTTTAGATAGAGTCAAGCAGCTAAATGCAGATCTTATGGCTAGGATGGGACAGGAGATTGAGGCAGGTGGAATAGATAGATCAATGGTAGATGCCTACAACCCAGCTGAGAAAGAGATGCATAGTTGGCTCATAACTGAGGTACCCCTAGAGGCATTTGAGCTGAAGTCCCATTTCCTTAGTCTGTTATCGAAGTTCAATGGAAATACTACAGAAGAACCATATGCTTTCTTGAGAGACTTCGAGCTGGTGTGTAACAACCTTAGACATCATAGGGTTGGCCAAGATTACATCAGGCAGAAGGCTACCCTTTTTGCCTTAGGAGATAAGGTTGCCTATTGGCTGAAGAATCTTGGGGTTAGATGCACAATCTAGAGGCAATTCAAAGATTTATTTTTGAATAAGTTTTACCCACTCTACAGAGCTAACCAGATGAGGATGAAGATCGCTAGCTTTTCCCAGGGCCCCCACGAACCATTCCATGAAGCCTGGGATAGATTCAGTGACTTGACACAAAAATGCCCCTGCATGGCATTACTAATACGATCTTAGTCCAGACCTTGTTCTGTGGTATGACCTTGAAAATGCAGGGGTTAGTGAGTGCAGCCTATAAAGGTAGCTATCTCAATAAGAACGAAGATGCCGTATGGAAGATCCTAGAGAAGATGGCATAAACAGACAGATCTTAGGCCACCAGGGCCTATCAGGTGTCTTCCTCAATCCTATCTAATGAGACACCTAGGAGGATTGTAGTGGATCTGACAGATGACCAAATCCCTAGCATGGGGATAATAGCAGATAAGCTCACCATGGTAGAACAGATCCACAAGAGGGTCACTGACCTTGAGGTGCTTTCATGATTGCCGAAGGATATGGAGGATAACTGAGAAGGTAGCCAAGATACGACTACCTTCCCCTTCTACACCACCTGTACCTATACATCGAATTCACCTAGTACTGGAGTAGATATAGGGGCCTCAGAGCAGATGGGTTGAAGAGCAGCAATACACTCAGTAGGAGCAACACACACCCCCATAGGTGGAGTCAGTCTACGAGGAGACTCCGCAAGTGTTTGAGATCAACAGGTTGTGGTCCAACCATGACCCCATCGGCAGACAGTCGGGGATAGGGAATGATCAGCAACACCGACCTTCCCTAGCTTACCAGGAAACCAGCTTGGTCCCCATACTGCGCTTTGTACAGTCCCGACCAGGACAAGGATACCAGCCTAAGTAGCACCAGCAACGGCGCACATTCCACTTGGGGCAGTAGAGCCCTCCACCATCTTACACCGTACTGTCCCAAACAGTAGTACCGGCAAGGCAGTAGGGCCAGTATAGACAGTCGAATCACTCATCCTACAGTCAGCAGCAGCAGGCCCCACCCACTAGTGAATTGGAGTCCCTCACCCTAGCCATCCAGACTTTGACTAATAGAGTTCAATAGATACAGAACGATTGCCTGGATGTAAGAACAAATCTAAACTGTGTCTCACGCCACCGGGATCAATAGATGGCACCAAAGATGCCAATTCCTGCCCAGGTTCATGCTAACCCCAATAGCTTGAACCAGGGACAACATCGACCACGCGATCAGATATATTATTCAGATTACTCTCTATCTGAACATGAGATCCTTTAGTACGATAATGTTAATAATATGTCCCTCACGAGCGGAAGGACCGTAACCATACCTGATCGGGAGCGGATATAAAAGGAAGACACCGCCAAGTCTCTACGTGAGGAGAACTTGGAGGCAGAGGAGCAATATCACCATCTCCTGCGGAATAAGAGGATTTCCAAGTCCTCAAAACACCGTGGCAAGAAGAAGGAGAGGAGCACCAACTATGAGCCAGATGAAGAGCCCGTACCTCCATATGAGTAGGAGCACTAGGAGTAGCGGTAGATGCATCACCTATTTCGTTACACGAATTTCTTTCTAGTCCGAGTCAGTGTCAGAGTCAGAGTCCCAGTCTTGTACAGAACTTAGTTTCCCGTTTGAATGAGAATATTTCAGTTTCAGAATCTGAGTTGTCATCAATAATCCTTTTCCCCTGTTCCCTTAAAGTTGAAAAGAAGAAACCAAAAAAATCCAAAAAGATGGCACAAAGATGGCTGAGTTTTGCAACAAATATATCAAGGTCACAATCCCCTTTGATAAATTTGTGGATATGACACCTGCATTTGAGAAGTACCATAGGGTGAGATGCACACGTACTACTAGGGTTAGTAGGAAAACCAGAAGTCGTGTTGAGAGGCACGTTTTGTTATTGGGCTCTACTTGCACCATCAAGAATGTGTTTCCAAGGAAGCAAAGGGACATAGGTGCCCATTATGTGGTGTGTCATGTCGATGACACTATGTTTGCATGAACTCTCCTAGATAATGGATCCTCAATTAATCTGATGCCCACAACCCTCTATGAGTGGCTAAATCTAGGACCTCTGAGGAAATCCAGAGCCTTACTCTAGTTCGCAGACAAATCACCCAAGAGGTCCATGGGAGAATTGAGGAACATTATCATCAAAGTCGAGGGTCGGGATTACATGGTGGACTTTACAGTCCTTGATATAGAGACCCCTCGAAATTGGAGAGATTCCCAGATCATACTCGGAAGGCCCTTCCTTAGACCAACATGGGCATTATTTGGTTGAAAGATCAGGAAAATCCAGTTCCAAACTAAAGGCGGAGATGAGGATCTTGAGATGAAGCAGAGAAGGTGGTAGAGGCCAGATTCTGAATCAAGCACTGAGTACACTTCATCGGAGGCAGATTGTGTTCAATTAGACACCTTTGGACCATGGAGACAGAACACAGCTAGCACCGATGAGTCCCTCTCCGATGGAGAGAATCTTGTACATGAGACAGTTTGTGAGATCCTTATGAACGAACTTAGCGCAGATCCCATAGAAAATAGATCCCCCTACATCTTCGATGACAAAGAGGCCCAACTAGGTCTATTAGTCCTTCCCTTTTAGGACAATCAGAAGATAAGGATGACGAGTCAAACGTGGCTTTCGTCGATTGCTTGGATACTTTTGACGATCCGACTCCAGAGCTGAGTTAGTTGGTGGCAGTTACTTCAGAGACAGATCCAACGACTACCAACACCGAGCCAGAATCAATTGAGCCAGATTTTCTCGTTGACCACATTTTACCTGAGCTCAAACCCTTACCCACAACTTTGACATATGCCTTCCTTACGGGACAAGTGAGAAAATTTCCGTTCATCATCAGTTCACGATTGACCGAGGAGCTGGAATCTCGCTTGCTAGAGATCTTGGAAAAAACCACAAGGCAATAGGCTGGAGCATCTCCGATCTCCACGGGATAAATCCCGTTCTGTGTTCACACCATATCTACCTTGAGAATGAAGATAAACCCTCTCGTAAATTCCAACACAGGTTGTATCCAAATTTACGAGAGGTTGTAAAGAAGGAGATTGAGAAATGGTACAACGTGTGTTTTATTTACCCCATCTCCGACTCCAAGTGGGTGGCACCTATCCATGTTGTCCCGAAAAATTCAGGGATTCAGACAGCCGCCAATTAGGAAGGAGAGGAGATCGTGGCACGAGTACCCACATCGTGGCATGTCTGTGTGGATTTCAGATGCTTGAATGCCGTGACGAAGAATGATCATTTTCCCCTACCATTTATTGATCAGATCTTAGAAAGAATAGCAAGAAAGGAATTTTTCTGCTTCTTAGATGGGTTCTTATGCTACAACCAAGTAGTTATCACTCCTAAATACCACAAGAAAACGACATTCACAAGCCCCTTTGGTACCTATGCTTTTAGGCGCATGCCCTTTGTGTTATGCAACGCTCTCGGTACATTTCAAATGTGCATGATTGCAATGTTCGTCAAGATGGTCGGTGAATTCCTGGATGACTTCTCAGTCCACGGTGAGTCCTTTGATTCATGTCTTAGAAATCTGGGCCGAGTCCTCAAAAGATGTTGTGAGGTTAATCTGGTGCTCTCTTGGGAGAAAAGTCACTTCATGGTGACAGAGGGCATTTGTTGGGGCATGTCATCTACAAGAGAGGAATGGAGGTTGACCCTACCAACGTGGACGTGTTCAGACGACTCCAGCCACCAATCATTGTAAAACAGTTGCGGTCATTCCTCGGTCATGTTGGATTTTATAGGAGATTTATCAAAGATCAAAAATCGCTCGACCGCTAACTGAGCTTCTAGGAAAAGACATGGAGTTTATTGTAGATAACAAATGTCTTGATGCCTTCAAGCAACTTCAAGGGATGATCATGGACACCTCTATTCTACAAGCCCCAAATTGGTCTCTTCCATTTGAGATCATGACGAACGCCTCAGATTTTACCGTTGGGGTTGTGTTAGAACAGAGGAGGGATGATGTCCCAATTTCTATATACTACACAAGCAAAGTGCTTGATCTTGCTCAACGTAACTATACAGTTATCGAAAAAGAGATGCTTGTGGTAGTGTTCACCTTGGATAAGTTCAGATCCCATGTCATCGGATCTAAGGTGATTGTGTTCATAGACCATACAACACTACGGTACCTAATGGAAAAGATGGACACGAAGGCACGTCTTCTTAGGTGGATTTTACTCATCTAGGAGTTTGACTTGACATTAGAGATAAAGCTGGAAAGAAGAACGTAGTCACTGATCACCTCTCCCATCTCGAAATTCTTGAGACTTCTGATGATACACCTATTTGAGACTCCTTTCCAGACGAGTCGGTTTTTGTTATCGACTCACTCCCATGGTATGCCAATATAGTGAACTATCTTGTCTCCAAGAAAGTTCCTGAAGATTGTCCCAAGAGCAACATAGACCGACTCAAGTCGGATGCAAAACATTATCATTGGGAGGGTCCGATCATTTTCATTGAAGGACCGGATTTTGTTTGGAGGATGTGTATTCCTCAGGAGTAATATTATAGTGTCCTTACTTTGTGCCATAGTCTAGAGGTAGGAGGACACCACTTTGGGAAGAGGACCGCACGGAAGGTTTTACAATGTGGCTTATATTAGTCGACTCTACTTCCCGATGCTCTTACCTTTGCAAAGCCATGCCTAATCTGCCAGCGAATGGGAGGAACCATTGGTTCCATGGATGAGATGCCAATGCAGCATGTCATCATTTTTAATGTCTTTGATGCCTTGGGCATCAACTTCATGGGCTCATTCCTGGTTAGCCATGGTTTTTAATATATCCTTCTTGTAGTGGATTATCTATCAAGGTGGGTGGAGGCTATCCCGACCTGAGCCGCATACAACAAGACTATCTGTAAATTTATCAGATATCATATCATCTCTAGGTTCGGTATCCCTAAAGTGTTGATATCCGATGATGGTAGCCATTTGTGAACAGAGTCATGAAGAAACTCGTAAAGAATTACAACATCGAACACCGTGTCGCTAGTCCTTACCACCCACAGACCAATGGAATGGTAGAGGTGTCAAATAGGGAGGTTAAGACCATATTGCAGAAGCTTGTCTGCCCAGATAGGAAGGATTGGTTTCAGATCTTGGATCAGGTCCTTTGGGCTTATAGGACAGCTTACAAGACACCATTAAGAACTTCCCCATTCAGGATGGTGTTTGGGAAGCCATACCACTTGCCCGTAGAGTTAGTGCATAAATCCGAATGGGAAATCAGGAAGGTCAATTGGAACACACACCCAAGGCAGAAACAAAGAGAAATGGATATGAATGAACTTGTGGAGATCAGAAACCGAGCATATGACAACAGTTTGGTGTACAAGGACAAGGTAAAGCGTTGCCACAAAAGATTTATAAGAAGAAAGACCTTTGTTCCTGAATAGAAGGTATGGTTGTTTAATGCGACGCTGAAGGTTTCTCAAGGGAAGCTTAAATCCAAATGGATGGGCCCGTTCATAGTCCGTGTTGTGCATGACAGTGGATGTGTAGAGATCTCAGATCATACAGATGGAGCACAGACATCCCTAGTTAATGGACAGCTGCTAAAACACTTTGTCGAACCTCATGAACAGTTAGTCCGTGTTGAGGAGATTGTTTTCATGCGTGAGGCAGACTCAGAAGACACACATAAAGCCTCTCATGAGGCCTTGCAACATTAAGCTCTCTCCATCAGCAGCATCGAAAAGATTCAGATCTTGATCCTTGTATATACTCACCTCCTTCTTGTATATATTTTCTTTCCCTCCCTCCCAAGTGATTCGAAGCACTTGCCCCAGCTCCATATCCTTTCATTTTATGGCTATACTTAGGATGACCAGATCCTAAGTATAGGGGGGAGAGTTACCCGAGTCTCTTCACCATTCTCTGTATATTCTCCAGCTCTCAACGGTTCTAATACCCATTCCTATCTTATACTTAGGCTGACCAAAGCTTAAGTATGGGGGGATCGATGCCCATCATGTATATATACTCATCCATTTCCCCTCTTAACCTCGCCTGCCCCACTTTTGATCTTCTTCTACGCTTAGGCTACCATAGCCTAAATAGGGGGGTGGAGCGACTTTTATACTTGTGTGATTTTAGCTCTCCTACGCTTAGCATGAGCTATGTCTTCTTCCTCACATTTCGTGCTCTGAGGATATAGCACATGCTAAGTATAGGTGGGTGTGTATATATTACATATACACTTTACCCATAGCTCGTACTTTCATGTATTTTTGTATATATTATGCAATAAGTACGAGTGGGTAAAAATTTGCAATTTTTTTTTATAAAATTCATGTATAATATATATATTGTATAATACTTATAAAATTCTTTAAAAAAACTTTTGTAAAATTTGTTGTAAAATAGGAGGTATACTAGATTTTTTAAAAAATTGAAAAAAAACAAAATAAAAAAATATTAAAGGCTTTTTATTTACTCTTGCATATCATCTCTGCATTTCAAAAAAAAGTGCCTTGCACTTCATTCATCTACATAGCATGTCATCTACATCTCATCTGCATATTTAGCATATGCAACGTTAAAAGTTAGTGGGTTCTGAACCATGTTATGAATAGATGTCGGGGATGGATTTGATTTGACCTTAATCTACCTATATTCAGAGGAACCTTATAGGAACTGGAGTTAAGATTTTTCAGGTCAAAGTGACTTAATTCTTTTAGTCTGCAAGTCTATGTTCACATGTCATCTTGATTGGTCAAAATAGAATATTTCATACACACGCACGATTCTTTTAGACAGTGACCTAACTTGGACAAGCACCATGCACATAACTCTTCACTGATGAGGTGGTGAGGATGTAGAATCCTTTGTCTTGGAGTAGCACACAAGTGGAAACATCTATCCTCCTCTAGGGAGGGTAGTGCATCTCAACATAGTCTGGTGGTGTTGACGTCTAAGGATGGGATGTTGTGGGTTGCAATAATGCTTCAAAAGAGGGATAGTCTATTGGCTCAAGAAGAAAAACTATCGATGTACATGCTGCATCTTGAATATATGTCAAAAAAGAAAAATAAAAGAGAAAAATGCAAGAACTCCAAAAAAGTGGACAGGCCTGATTGAAAATAAAATGCTTGTCGGAGTCTGTATATTTGCAAGGAATATGCTTCAAAGCCTCATAGCATAGAAGCCTGCAACTGGATGACTTGGCTACATTGGCCAAGCATCCTAGGTTAGGTAGCTACACTGCCTACCGTCCATTCTTCTCTCCACCCGATCTTCTTGAGCTTGTCGCACTTGAACTTAGAAGGGAATACTCTGCTCCTTGAGTTCTCTACTTGTCTACTTGTCTATATTTCTCCTTTATTTATTTTCATTTTTATATGATAATATTTTTGAGTTGTCCAACCCTCCTCCTTGTTTGACTTTGTTGTGAGGGACAGCAAATCAAGGGTGGATTTCTTAGGAGATTCGTTGCATCCCCCAAGACGATGAGTCAACCTTCTGACCTAGCAACAGAAGAGGACTGTGAGGAATTTTGAAAGACAATGACACATAGCATTTTTGTATATTTATTTTTTTATTTTTATTTCAATGTGTGAGAGAGGCATTTATTGTAATAACTTGGACTCTCTAGGACTCTGACAGTTCACGAGGTCCATTGCATGAGTGATTATTCACTTGGGGGTCTCGTCGATTTTTTGCCGTGTTTTCATCACTTTTATTTTTCTTTATTTTTCGATTTTATTTTTTTGTATGATTGAGCCCTAGCTCAGGATTTGCTTGCTTGATAGTTTAAGGTCTAAAGCCCTAATTAAAATTGCATGTACCTATAGATTCGTGCTTGGACTTAGCCAAATCTAATTGTTGACAATTTAGACTTGAGATTGTGCACCAGAGAAGCTCTATACAGTGGTCGCAAGATCCGTTATGGTGGACGTTGGTGGTCTTTCGAGACTGAACCATAGGTCTCTTATCTAGATAGTTAGCATCTGGTGCTTCACGCTAATAGTATATTCTACTCTAAGGTGATTTCATCAGATTACATTTGCATATAGATAGGTTTCAATTCTGCTTAACGTCCTTGCATGAAGAGAGCTGGAGACAAGGTTAGCACTTCTACACAGCATTCATCATCGATTTTGCTTGCCTTGCTTTTCTGACTCTCTCCCTCTGATTTTGTCACTTAGGTTATAAAAGGAATTGACTCCCCGTTAGGATTGTGCATTTTTATAAAAAATACAAAAAAGCGATAATCAATAAAATTGGGACTGCTAAGATTACTTGAACTTGAAATAAAAAGAAAAATCCTTACCTTTGGGAGAGCAACCCCCTCATTGTATTAGCATTTTATTTGATACGTACACACTTAGGACTAGTGCCCCAATCCTAATCCTTCCTACATGTTTTTACAACATTGTGTTTATCACCTAACTCTAAAATTTGAAAAGATGAAAAGACCGAACTTTTGTGGTCCTCATTGTGTCGAGTTTGTGAATTGAGGGGTTTGTTTTGTGTACATTTATGTTTGTTTGTGTGCATACTCAATCTCCTCTATGCATTTGCACGTTATTCTTTACACAACTTGACTTGACCTTCGTGCTCTCTCGATCACCTTCTTTTTGTTTCGGAAATAACCAACTGGAATGATTTTAATCCGAACATTGTGGATCCCTCGCTCCCTCCATCCGGTCCACCTCCATTTTTCCTAGATGACTTTTCTCCTAATTTTTGTTTTTGTACATATCTGCCTCAACCACAATATCATGCCTCCGACCTTTACCCACCTTCACATTTCCCACCATCTCACCCGCCCCAATCTGACCATTTGGAGTCACCTCTCATGGAATCCACTCTTAAGCACTTGACCTAGATGATCGAGCATGTAAAGAAGAGTATTAATGAACTCACTAGTATAAATAAGAGCCATAGTGTTTCTTCACCATTTGATGATGTACGTTCAATCGAGGATGACACTAGTTCCCACCTTTGACCCCGAGGATGGCACTGTACAGACTGCTCTTAGTTATCCTTGTGTAGATGATGATTATGATCTTCTCCCTTATATGGAGGAGATTAAAATCTTAAAAAAATGTTGACTGAACTTGAAGTGGTGGCAGCTATTCATGAGATCATTAAGGCCCTACTTTGCCATGCAAGACCAAATTATTTGCTGCTAAATATAAAAAGAGAAAGCGAAGGAGCATATCGGAGCAACACATTCTGAACATGTCCACTGCCTACGCCATCACTCACCGTCCACACATTATGAAAGGGAACACTGTTACACCTCTTGTGGGATGCACCATTTCCGACTATTCATGTGATCACACTCTCCTTGACTACAGTGCTTCAATTAAAATAATACCCTTCTCACTGGTATAGTTTATTCACTTAGGGCCTCTCAAGAAGACCAAGATGATTTGTCAATTTGATGATGGATCAATCAAGAGGCCAAAGGGGTATTCTAGATAATGTTGTCATTCATATTCAGGGCATGATCTTCACTCTTGACTTTGTCATACTGCCCACGGAGACCTCCAACCCTATGGATCTCCCACTAATCATCTCGGGACGGCTTATTCTTGCCTCAGCAAGAGCCGTTATTGAATATGGGTCTGGAGGGATTCACTTCCATTCTGACATCGAGAGCGATGTGTTGATCACTACATCTACTGTTGATCAGAGATCCGCATCTGACGAGAGCGTTCCTATGTTAGCTGACCCTGAGGACTATGACCTCGATGATGATATCAGAGAGTTTTGCTATATGTTGGACGATATTAAGACCTGAGAATTCCTATCCAATTAGGGAGAGTTGAAAATCATAGACCTTGGAGTTCCCCCTTTCGATGAGTGGCGATGCATTGATGACATCCGAGGCATTTTCACTACAAATACCTTAGAGCAGAGGGCAAACATAGTAGAGATTGTAGAGGCCAAATTTGACCTTATTTCTTTCATCAAGGAATTTGTTCCTTTTGATTTTGACCTAGAATAGACTTCCCGGGATGAGCACGACCACATTACTTCCACTGATCAGTTCGTGCCTTTCCACTTTGAGATTACTGAGCATAGTCATCAGGTTGATTTTGAGCGGTTTGTGTCTGTTGATGACCCTGATATCGACCTGAACCTTGTGAGATCCAATCCTCAGCGGTCACGTAAGAAGGAATGCTTTCTACCTTCTTGATATTTGTATATCTACCTCTTTGTATATCTGTTTTCATTTTATTTCTTTCCATCTACCATTTTTTATCTTCCACCTCATTCTGTGTGTTTTTCCTTGCCTAGGACGTACTTTGTCCTATGTCTAGGGAGGTGGATGAGTTGAGTGATCTTTCTACTTTTTCTTATTTTCATTTTTTTTCTTTTTCTTTCAAAAGTGTCATCCCTTCTTTACTATTATACTTATTGCACACTACTTCCTAGGTATTGGATTTGTATAGCTCGAGTGTTCATTCTTCCTTCTGTTTTTGCACTCTTGTTGTCATCTATACGTAGGGCTCTTTTACCCTAAGTATGGGGGGTGATGCTTATATTCTCCTAGTATATTTTTATTTCAATTGATTCTTTTATTGATCCCCTTCAATGTGTCCCTTCCTTGTCTATACTTTGGTATATGTCACCATAAGTATAGAGGGATACGAGCTAAGTTGTGATCTGTTTGTTCTTATTCCTCGACCCTCCCTGCATACAAATAGAACCTGCTATACTTAGGATTATTTCATCCTAGGTATAGGGGGATGGTCGACTTCACGTTCATTCATTCCTTCATTATTTCATTCTTCATTTCAGTCCTTGTAGTATAGGCTCTTCAATACTCTGTACAAGTTATGCCATCTCTTTTTGTCTCTGATCTATGAAGATATGGCTCAAGCTAAGTAAAGCGGGTCATATATGCTTTGTATATACTTTACACATAACTCATACTTTCATATTTTTAATAATATGGCTAATTAAAAAATAATACATATACATACCCAATTCTTTGTATATATTGATTATTAAATGAGGTTAAAAATATTTTTTTGCAAAATATTTAAACAATAGTTTGAAAAACCTAAAAATCATTTGAAAACTATTTGGAAATTGTTTTGTTAAATATTTTCAACCTTTGAAAAAATGCTTTTGTTTGTAAAAATTTTTTTTCTATGACTGAAATTATTTTTTTGAAAATCTATTTGCAAATAATTTTGAAAAATGGTATCAAAATTAGTTTGAAATATATATACACATTATTTGAAATATTTGCAAAATGATTTTCAAAATTTATAGAATATTTGTAATAATTATTTCTTAAATTAGTTTGCAAAATAAAGTTTTCAAAATACTTATGAAAATCTTTTCAATTTACTTTTTGAGAGTTGGGTACATAATCGAAATCCTTTATAAAACTTGTTTAAACATGTATATTCTTAAAAAACCCAACTCTTGTAAATATGATAGCATCCCCGTGTTAATATTTGTACCTATTCCTTTGAAAAATGTTTTATTTTAAAAATCCCTAAAAAACTGCAAAATGAATAGTCCAAAATTCATTTGAAAAATCGGATTAAAAATATGCATAATAATTTGCAAAACCTTTTCAAAAATAAATAAAAAGTTTGAAATTAGAAAATTGCATCACAAAAATATTTTCCTTGCATTGTGCATAGCACTTGCATTTTTTGGATTGAGTTTGATATTTAAATAAGACTAAGTAAAATCCAAATATTGGAGCTTGGTTGGACCTACTTAATCACAGGAAACTTATAGGAACTGGAATAGAGGTACTTCGTGTTTAATAGACCTAATTCTTTGAGATTACAAGACTGGGTACAATGTCGTCAGGATTTCCTAAGTAGAATATTTCGAAGCACACGCATGACCCTTGTTGATAATGACCTAGCTTGCACACTTGTACCTTTCACTTTGCTCTCCTCATTTGAAGTGGTAGAGGGTTGGATTTGCTGGCATGAGACACAAGCTGATGGAAATATCAGAAGTCATACATTTGTGGCCATTGTACCCCAACCCGATCCAATGGTGACGAGGTCTAACGACAGAAGTTGCGGGTTTGATTTTAAGCTTCAGAAGAGGGATAGTCTACTGGACCAAGAATAAAAAGTTCGTATGTAAATGTTGTTGTATGTAGTATTCAAAAAATGAAAAATAAAAAAAACTCCAAAAAAGTGGAGAGGCCTGATTGAAAATAAAATAGCTGTCGGAATGTACATATTTGTATAGTCAATAAGCAAGCTTGATCTTCAAAGTCATATGTATGTGAGTCTGCAGCCAGATGACTTGGCTACACTGGTCAAGCTACACTGGCTACCATCCATTCTTCTCCCCACCTCCTCTTCATGAGTTGGTTGTCACTTGAACTTAGAAGTGAATACCCTTCTTCTCGAGGAAAGAGTTGTTGGATTGTGGAATTAGGGTCACAATGTTGGATAAGACTGACATATACCGCTTTAGCCGAGGAGAGCCACATATCACGCACACTATCCAACATATATTCATAGTCATAAGGGCAGGTGTACAATTTGATTTATTCTGACCTGGCTATTATGGATACTTAAGCAGGGTTTTGTGATTCTCGAAGGATGTTGTGTTTCAAATCCATGACCCAATAAGGTTCTGACCGCACAAAAAATCTAAAGGTCTAACTTAAGCTCCTAACTTTGATTTTGTGAAGACTAGTTTGAAAGTTAACATCAATTCACTTTCTTTCTTTTCTTTTCTTTTTTTCTTATTTTTTGCACTTATTGATAAGTGTTTTCTAGGGACTAGCTAGGGCAAATATAGGGTGGTGATGAATATCCATGCCATCACCTTTATTCTATCATTTTGGCCATAAAAACCCTAGCTAATGCATGTAAATAGAATTATTTTGTACTAATTAACAGTCTTTTTTTATTCCATTTATTGTATATAAAATACAGTTTTTTAATTCCAAAATTATAGAATAAAGACTAAAACAAAAAAAATAATAAAATGCCAAAGTTATTTTATGGCCATGAACCCCGAGACCTAGGAATTTTGATGATTGCGTCTACAGGAATAAAGTAGGGGGAGGTATGGGCTAATAATACAATAAAATTCCATACATTTACTCATCAATATTATATTTTTGGGACCTATTGTATTTTATATCTTTTATATCTCAAAAAAAGAAACTTTGTACATGAAAATTGTAGATAAAAATATAAAGAAAAATAGAAAAATGAGTTTATACAAAAATAATATACAATATACATTTTATACTCTAAATAAAAAGCCAAAACCCAAACTTCCCAGACACATATCTCCTTAATAAAAACTAAAACTGTATCAAAATTACCCTTAATTATATATAACTTTTAATAAATTATTTAATTAAGGTGGTTTCATTTAATTTGCATTTAAGGTGCATAAGTTAGGTTTTGGACCCTTATTGTATAATATACCTGAAAAATTATTTTGTAAATATTATTTATAGTATGTGCACAGATCTAGAATAAAATAAAACCATAAATAAAACATAAAAATAAATTAGCCTTTATAAATACATAAATGAAATACCTATACTTATACATATATAATTAATATCGTTATTTATTTAAGTGTACATTATATATCAGAATTATATAATAAAAATATATTTATGTATATAAATATAAGTTATAGTTTTATAAATTATAAAATAATAAAAAAATTAGAAAATAAAAATAAAATACTCATAACAAAGGTAAATATATCTATAAATGAAACCCTAAAAAGTGACTTGTAATAAATAAAGTCAAAAAATAAATAAAAATAATATTAAAATACTATAGAAAATAATAAATATTTTCTATTTTATTACTTAAATTTAGTTAAATGACCCAAGATAGATCTGAATGGAGGCAATGTATCCTTGTAGCCGACCCTACATAATTATGGGAAAAGGCCTTGTTGTTGTTGTTTGTTGATTACTTAAATATAAATAAATCATTTATTAATTATTATAATTTTACAAATTATTTAGGGGATAGTTTTTCCTTGTTGGTCCACATGGAACAACCAGATTGCATAGTGGGTTGACCTTCATCAATTGGCTGACCTTCGTCTTAGCCCTGTCAGAACCTACTGCAACCCCTCTCGATTTTCCCCCCACGATATGTCAATCGAGGGGATGTACTTCCTTCATAGCTTTTAATCCAAATTCATACATGAACCACACCGACCTCTCTACTTGGGCCAAGCACCATCGATTTGGTTACTCTCCTTGATCTTTGTACCATATTCATCAGCCTATACAGAAGCTCCCGTCCTTCATTTCCGATCTTTGGTTCCCTTTCTCCCACATTCAACCCCTCGAAAGAGTGCCACGGTGTAGAGCCTCGTGGCAGGAGTGCTCCTCCACCCTTCACAGCAAGGAGGAGAATGGAGAAGGTGGTTTCCTAGACATCTCCAGTGGAGTACCGTTGTGAGGTCCCAACTTGTGGCCCAACATTGGTCGAGGTTCTGTTTAGTGATTTTTAAGTAGCTCTTAGTTGTAGGTTTAACTTCATGCCTTTAGATTAATCTTTAATTGCCTATATAAGAGGTAAATACCCATTTCGTAGTTCGCCGGAGCGGACCATGCTACACTCCTATTATGACCCACCTTCCACTGCCACTTCATTATCCGTCACTTTTCACACATCCTAGGCACCTCCATTTACCTTGGCTCACCCATGAGTAAGATCTTGGGTGCTCCACCTCCGTTGCCTTGCCGGAGCACCTCCATCCCTGCATATTTTGCTTCCATTTCACCCATCTGGCCTTGAGGATTGTTCCTATCACTATGTTTGAGCTAACCACACAGGGCCTAGGAGATGAAGACCCCATCTGAGGGACAATTTTGCCAAGAAAGCCTTCCAAGTGTGTCAAAGCTTATCGAGCTATGGGGGCTTGGTCAACGGCCCCTGGATCTTTTTGAGACTTCATGGAGGCATGGGACGTCGGTGGAAGCGATTAGAGACCTTCAGCAAAGCTTTTGGCGACCGGAGGCACAAATGCTACCTAATTCAAACTCGTCGGTGTCGTGTTCTTCCCTATTCATCCATCGTCTCCCTCTGTCGTTAGATCAAGATCCGAGTTCCAGATCTTGCAGATATTGTCAGATCTAGCCATGCCAAGACTATCAAATAAACGCTAATATCTTATCCAAGTCGTTGGACATTGAAGAGGGATTGTGCAATGTGGTGGCGACATGTGTATAAGTGAAAGCATCCTGACTGTTTCCTCCACGCAGAGTAGGGTATTTTGCATCCTTTGCCTCATCATTTTTGTAACTTACTATTTATTATATAAACTTTCATCTGTCCTTTAAATATTTTGTACAAATTGCAGGAACCCCCTTCCTTTTTTTGTTTTTTACTTTTGGGCCCATGCCATGTCACCTTACGTGTCGTCTCACATAGCCATTTTGCATACAAACCCTCACAAGTTTTTGTAATCCTATTTAGTCCAAGAAATTTTAATATTACTTTACTATTTTTGGAAATATTGCGCGCTATTCTCTACCTTTATTATTATTTACATTTATACCGCTATTAGTTCATTAATTTTTTTGCATGTTTTCTATTTATTGAAAAATATCATGTGTACTCCAAATTTCTCAAAAAATAGAGTTAAGTTCTTGCTTCCTTGTAGATTCATGTTAAATTTTTATTTTGGCATTTTAGGAGTTTTTCCTATTTTATAAAATAAAAAAGAGCACAAAAAGCTTGTGTTTGATTTATAAAATGCTAAAAAAGTAGAAAAAAACTTTGAAAAAATCCCAATAATATATTTTTTATTTATTTTAGTATTTTGATCCTTCAGAGAAAAACACTAAAAATAGAAAAAGAAAACTTATAAAAATTAAAAAGCTCCAAAATCCTTTATAAAAATCTTTAAAATTCCAAAAATACCTTTTTTCTGTATCCGATTTTTTATTCTATATTATTAACTAAAAATAGTTTTGGAAGAATTTAACTTTACTTCCAATTTTTAATTTACAAAACAATTTGGTCTATTTATTTAATCCATATTGGGATATTTTCTATCTTAAAATATATAAAAATTAGCAAAATTATTTAAAAATCACAAAGATAGTAAATAATTATTTAAAACCACAAAACATTTTATTCTTTATTTTTATTTAATTTTATTTGCAATTATAATTAGTTTTCCTTACATTGCATATATAGTTTTATATATTCTTTTTTATGTATTTAAAAAGAAAAAGAAACTTATAATTAAAACAATATATTAAATAATAATAAATAAAAATTTTTAAAATTAAACAATTATAAATATTAAAATATATATATGTAATAAAAAACCCATACAAAATATATAAAAAAGAACACAAATTTTGGATTCATTTTTCCCGATCTATCTAGTTTGATCCCTATGCTCGACACTCTACACATACTTATACTTATACACATATTTATATAGTTATAATAAATTTTAACTCCACAATTATTTTTGCTTTTTATTGTTATATCTATTGTGGGTTAATTGTTGAATTACTTCGAGGTTCTTGTCAGTCGCTTCAATGATTATGCTCTCGCCTTGTGTGGAACACAAGACCCATAGAATTTTTGGCTTTCTGCATGCCTCTATGTGGATCAAAGCGTACTCCATCTTCACGGGTCCTACCACAAAAGGAAAAATGTCAGAAAAAATATCAGTAAATTTAATCAAGAATTTTTGCACAAATAAACACAATGTAAAATCCTAAAGTTTTGAAAATAATTACATCAAAATTGCATCATAAAATGAAATATTAAAAAGGGTGGGTCGTATCCCTATCAATGACAACATTTGGTGAGATCAAAATCCACCTCTTTAATATTTGAAAATTGCAGTGTAGGATGCGGACAACGATTCGTCAAAAAACCACACTCTTTGAATGTTATGTAGTATTTTTACTTGGTAAGATACCAAGGTCGAACATAGGGACACAAGCCTCCTCATTTGTTTATCGAAAATTGAAATTGAGCGATTATATTCTCATCTCTAGGTCTTCATATGTAGACTAAATACACAAATAATATGCAGAGAATAAAAAATGCAAAGATTTATGCTGAGGTAAAACAATATGATGCATGCATTTTTTTTATTTTATGTGATCGAAATGAGATGCGTGTGCACTATTTTGCATGTAGATGATAAGATGCCCTAAAATAATCACAACACTGAGCAATTAAATAAGGGTTGATTTTAGAGATAAATTGAGCAATTAAATGGATTAATAACATCGAGGAATGGAGAGAAATTGACATAATATATATCGAAATATTGCATGTGTATTTAAGTGTCAAATCATCAAATAAAATATGCTACTAGATAAAGAATACAATTAGCAACAAAATGAAACTGAAATCAATTAAATCAAAGTTTGTATGCTCAAGATATGATCATTATAGTTCTTATGTCATAATTATTATAAAAAGTAAGAAATAAAGAGGATAAATATGCATAATAGCCCGTGAGAGGTGTATTTATGCAAAAAAGTAAGTCGGTGGGGTATTTCTGCAAATTACCTAAGCGTCCACGTGAGGAGCACACTCCTGGGAGCGACCAAGTTGCACAACCATGAAGTACGGAGGGCTTATCTACAATTTACCCTACCCTCATGTGCATGGCATGAGTGCACGATGGCTCGGTCCAAAAAAATCAAACGGGGATAAGTGGGCGAGGAGGTTCTTTCAGAGGTGATGAATTGGAACCGAGTCTCCGACCACTGTACGTGGCTGGAGATGAGACATCGCGGGAGAGAATGTGAATGTGCGTCGGGAGATCGAAATTGAGGTGGTGATTAGCAATTAGAAGTAGATCAAATTGGGATGAACAATTATAAATATTAACTACGATTACGAATCTAAAAAAGGACTATGAAATTAAAACTAAAATTAAGCATAAAACTATCTAATTGAAAGATAGAAAATAAAATGGATTTCATCATGGGAGCGGATAAATGTCATAATGGCCTCGACGAAGATTGCCTTACTGTCACAAGACGGCTTGGAGGCTGGGAACCTTTCTATAACAAGAATGCTCTTGGAGATTAGGCTTCCCTCACCAAAAGATTGATCAAGTGGAAATGAGGGAAGAGAAGCAAAACTAATAATAATAATAATAATAAATCTTCATAAAATTGAATAAATAGAGAGGAAAAAAAGGAAATATGTTAGCAGTGAAATTAAATTAAGTAAATAAATAAATAAAATATATTTCAAACTTTTATTAATTAAAATAATAATAATAAATACCAATAACTTCTTAAGCCACCTTAATGGTGGGTTAATTAAGGAATTAATTAAATTATATGCATATGGTATATTATTTACATGAATAAATAAATAAATAAATTATTTTCGTCATTTTATTAATTTGAACAATTAATGTTAGTAATTTAAATTTTTATGGCGGTTATTTAAGGAAATCAATTATATATAATATATACATATGGTACATTATATACATAGCTAAATAAGGAAATTGTGTTATTTTTTGTTTTATAATTTTTTTATTTTTATTTGATAAATTAATTATTAAAAAAATATTTACAATTATTTACAAAAAAATTATGCATAAGAATAAATATGGATAATTATATACAAAAATTAAATGGTAAAATTGCAACAAAATGCCAGAAAACCATCTTTGAAACCATAACTCCAAAAATTATGAAACCAATGACATTTTATAGAAAATTTAATTTAGAATACGATGGAAGTGAGCATGATTCAATTCGAGTTCATATGGAGCCAGAATCTCTTTGCGACTTTTTCCGAATGTGATTTTTTTATTCTGTAAATGATTTTATTTTGTAGTTATTTTTATTATTTAGAAAATATTTTTATTTACAACTTCCATTTAGAAGATTATTGAATTTGAGATCAATTTATGGAAAAATAAAATGGTGTATGTTTTATATAAATATAGACAAAATAAATTCAAAATATACAATGAAAAGTATTTACAAAATATATATTTTTTTGGATTTTCTGATTAAAGACCATATGTCCCCCTACTTTATTCTTTATCGATCAGGTCAAGTCTTGACATTCTGTCGGGGTTAGGGTTATCTTTTATCTATTACATATATACAGTCTTTTAGTTTCTTTATTTTTTCTTTATTTCTTTATTTATTTTTTTTAAGTTATAATAATAACAAATGTATAATATTTACATAGAAATGCAGAAGAATGTGGATTTAGTAATATATAGGTGTTTTATGAGGGATTTTAAGCTAAAATAGCTTAATAAAGATAATGAAATGCATATTCATCATCAAGGCTCGGAGCGAGGCTCTCTAGGTGGCAGGTTAGGTATCCATATGGTCGACTCAAGAGCTTCAGGTGAGTGGCTTGCATCCACCAAGCCTGTAGGGTCGAGGTGGAGGCTAGCATTCAATTAGAATTGTACAATCAAAGATATCATATGGTACATGTACTTCCAAGGTCTTCCTCCTTCGTCGTGCATTGGCGGTGCAAATGGGACTCCAGCGAGACTCCTGGAGCTCCACCCAACCCCTCCGTCGATGCTGACATTCCAAGAAGAACTCTGGAGAGGTGAAGAAGATCTGATGGAGGAGGAGATATTGGACTCTCTTGAAGTCAGTGATGACTCGAGCTCGTCGGACGAGCTGCTCGATAATGGAGATAGTAGTGAGCTCCAGACATTGATGAAGAAAGACCTATAAAAGATAACAATAGCCAAAGCAGAGATGTGTGTGTGTGTGTGTGTGTGTGAATGAATGAGATGAAAGTCTCAATCAAGGTGGAGGATTGGGGGACCAGTGGTTCTTCTCTAGCGAGTCGTCGAAGAAATGGGCGGATGTGAACGGGGATCTGGAGAGGGGAGAAGGTGCTTGGAGTGGTTCACATGGATCGTGGGTGTGAGGCAAAACACAGAGGGTGGTCAATGATTGGCGAGGATGAGTGTGAGCATTGGGAAAAATAAGAGAAAAACAAAGAAAAAAACACAAACCTGGAGTATTCGATGAGGAAGAAGGCGGTCGAAGACAACACATTATGAGCTTCGGATCTTGGGTTGTCATACATTGAGGTCAGCCAGGCCTCGGAGCTCGATTGGTTGTTAGGCGACCAAGGCATGGGTGTCAACGTCGTGGGTCATCACATGGGTAGAAGGTCGTCAAGACCTTGACCATTCGCCCCTCCGATGAGTGAGGCTGGGCCTCCACCCTTGATATGGTGGACCAGAAGGATCAGAGGTGGGGCAGAGGTCTATGAAGGTGGCAGAGCGGAAATTTCTAGTGGTGAACGGGTGAGGTTCATTACCGTCGATGGTGGCCTTGGAGATGGGTTACGGCTGGGTAAGGGCCCCGCGAAGGAGGGGGATGCTTGGGTTTTGTTGGGGATGTGTTAGATTGGGATGAGGTGGCAGAATAATGGAGCTATAATAGCAAGGGGGAGCAGGGTTGGCAAGGCTAAACAGATGGGCGGAGGTCGAAGACGCGGGGTTGGCCATAGGATCTTGTAATCCAACAGTCGAGATGGAGGCACGATGAAGCGGGTGAGATCCAATCAGAGGATGTGATCTAACGGTTGGGATTGTGGTGCAAATGTGTGGTGGAGATGGAGCCAGGGTTTAAACCTATGGCTCAATGAAGAGAGGTGATGTCGTGGGAGCGGAACCGTTAGATGAGGGCTCATCTAGCGGTGGAGATGAAGGCGGAAATGGGTGTCTGAGATCAGATCAGGAGGATGCGATATGAGGGTTGAGGGAGAGAGGGAGATGGATGGAGGAGATGGGAGCAGCTAATTAGATGACCAAGAAGGAGGTCGGTGGAGGGAAAAGAGGCCGATCGTGTGGCGGCCCTAGAGAGTGCCATACGGCCAAATGAAATTATTTGAAAATAGAAAATTAAAAGAAAAATAATAAAGAATTAGAATGGGGTTGAATCAACAAAAAGTCAAAACATGAAAGTTGTATATCTCGATGAGATCTACAAGTTTCATGTTAACCAAGAAGTCAGAGGAAGTCAGCAATGCAAGGAAATATTTTTGGTAGTATTTTTATCTAAATAAAAGCACTTACTTCAGTGGTTTTTATATTTTTGTATTTTAATTTCATATAATTTCTAGGTATTTTTAATAAATAACAAAATAATGAAAATGTTATTGATAAATACACAATAATTAGGGTTAGTAATAAGGGTTAATTACATGGAGGAGGATTATTGCTATGGATGCAAAATTAATGATGATTTCCAATGAAGTTCTTATTCTTTGAGAATAAAAAGAGAGAATAGTGATGATCAACCAGAGATTCATAAGCATGTCCAACAATCTCCCACTAGCCCAAAGAGCCATTAATGGGCTAATCTTTAAACCTACACTCATGTTCTTGTCATAGGCTATTTAAAAAAATAGCTAGGTAAGCTAACTAGTCACTCTATTCCCAAAAGACTACGCCAATGCTTTTACGGTACTTGTATATCTCCTAGTAACAGTACTCGCATCCAATGCGAATGTTGCATCTTATGCAACCAATACTCAAATTTAAGGCAGTTATAGTGTTTCTGACACTATAACTCAATAATTGTCATAACTAGTATGTAATTTCTATCATCCTTAACTAAGACCAGGTCTTATGTCTTATAAGGCATCTTATGTTAAGACATTTTACATCATTATTTATAAAAGTCTTAAGTTCTTGAAGATAATACTTTGATATCACTATCTCAAAAATCTTGTCTTATTTGAAGATGTTGTTATTACTACAAGAAAGTGTTTTATCTCCATACTAGGATTAGTAATAGTTTACTACTCTCACTGCATTGCAAACATCTGGCTTTTTGTACACATCTAGCATACACCAGGCTTCTCGTAGATAATGCACAAGGGAAAGTAGTTTTAGCACTCATATCCTCAACTCTTTGAGGTGTTATCCCTTCAGATAGGTCAATACCATATCTTAAGAGGGTGCTTTACTTGGGATTTTCCAAATATACTACTAATGTTATGGTCCCACTGCCATCTTTCCTTTGCTTCTAACTTATTCAGAACTAAGATATAAGAGGTATCCTTGAGATCTTATCTCAAGGAATGTAATATATAGATTATAAAACACTTTTTTTACTATCCTCATATCATTCCAAAATATCAGGATATCATCTACATTTAGTACGATGAAAACAATGGCACTCCCGCTAAGCTTCACATGGTTCATCAAGAGTCTATCTGAAATCGTAGCCTTTAAAATTTCATAAAATCTGATGTTCCAACTATAAGAAGCTTATTTGAGTCCATAGATGAAGTTATTCAGTTAGCAAAACTTGCTTTACTCAGCTATGAATCCCTAGGGCTACTTCATATGAATATCCTCGGAGAGGTATTCATAGAGGAATGCAATCTTGGCTTCCATCTTGTAGATGTCATACACAAGGTGTGTATCTGTAGTTAGAAGTATTCTGATGGGTTTAAGAATGGTCACTGAAGAGCAAGTCTCATTGCAAACGATGTCTTCTCTTCGTGTGTATCTTGTGGATACGAGCCGTGCCTTAAAGATCTCTACAATTTCATTAGGTTCCCTTTTTCTATTGAAGATCCATTTACACCTTACTGGGTCTTACCCATATAGGTGGATCATCGAGGGTCCATATACAACAGTTGTATATGAAGTCTATTTTGGAATTTATTGCTAACATCCATCCCCCATATCATGATCCTTGGAAGATTCATCATATGAAGTCAGATCATTAACTGACACATGGGTATGAGTTTTCTTCTTTAATTGTCATTTTGGTTTCCGATTTTAGGAACTTCATTATCTTCTCAAGATTCAATGACATCCTTAACTTCATTTTTGTCTTGATTCTCAACAGAGTCATCCTCTAAGAATCGTATCCTTAGAGATGGGATTTTTTAAGAATCTCAAGGTCATAAAAAAGATATCCAATACCATCCTTCATATTCCTAATGAAGTAGCACTCTCTAGTGCTAGATTCCATCTTACATGCATGGAATGTTATTAAGTATATATATTGTAGTCTCTACTACATATATACCTGGAAACTAAGAGATAATTATGCTAAGATTCATCATTTATCAAATCATATCACACATGATCCAATTGCATCTCCCTACAACTCTATTGAGTTTATGTGTATCAGGAGGAGTGAGATATGAATGATATTCCTTTCTCCATAAGGTATTCCATGAATTCATCTAATATGTATTTCTACCTATGTTACATCTTCCTTCAAACTTTTGTTCTAAACCAAAAGTGAAAGCTTTGAAAATTACAAAGGGTTTTATGGTGAAGGGAAGAAATCTCATATCACAAATAATCATCAACAGATATCACATATCATTAATGTTCATTATGGTACAAGTAATCCACATACATCATTGTGTATGAGATCTTGAATACCTTGTCATCTAACACCATTCCCAGAGAAGGGTGTATTCTTTTGAATATAGTATTCATAAGTATGTAAGTTTTAAATCTTCAAATAATCTAAAGTTTAATATCTTACTAGTCTATTAATCTCATCAATAGACACATGTCAAAGGCTTCATTCCATATCATTGTCAATTAATCTTCATCCTCATATTGATCTTTTAGGGTTCGTTTGGTTGCAGGGTTGGGAAGAGTTGGGTACTATTCACAGGACTAGGTGAATAGTAAACTGTGAGGAGGGAGTACCCCTGTGAATAGTACCCAACCCAATCCAACACTGCCCAACCCTGCAACCAAACGAACCCTTAAGGTACAATTTCCAGTATTAGAAATGCTAATGGACCATTCATTAATTTTCTAATTTAGTAGAGTCCTATAGATGTTAGACTACCATCAAAAATATATCCATCATAATTATTTATGATAGGTCTATTCCAGAATGCATGTTTATTCCCAACGTATAGAAATAAACAATGAATGCATTCTAATATCTATGTCATAGAGACATTATCTAAGACTAAGGGATCTTCCATTAAAAATATGAAGTTCATCTATCCAATGGAGTTGTTACAACAATTGCATCAATATCCATGTGGATTACTATTAGACCATAATATCAAAATTTTCGGTCTTCTAAAATATATGCAACTGATTTCAAGTGTTAGTAGAAGAGTAAGATACAATTATTAGACTTTGATCTTATCTAATAGGCAAGTCTTTTTCAATGATTATATGTAGATTATTTCAATGTAATATACGAGTCCTTTATTAAGGATGTTAGATAGTCTAGATAGTCATACTATCAACACATCAGCTTATTGCAGTATTGACATTTATCCGACTCTTTGGATGTCGCGTGTATGGAAACCATAGAAGTATAATAAACTCTTTGACTTTCCTTCTAAATTGGGTCAGACCCATGCTTCCACTATGCTTCCATCATCTATAAACAACCATTGCTTAAGACAAAGGATTTCTTATATGAAATACAAAATATTTCAATATAAGAGTATTTCAACATTTATACATGCTTCACTCTATTCATACAGTATGAATATTATGAAGCTTCATGAATGACTAGAGTGTAGGTAGTAGAATGATGGAACTGTCATATCTACATGCATCTTAACTCAAAAACTTTAGTTCAGGCAGGTACTCAAACATTTTGAGTGGATGATCTCTTATCAAGCCACTATCATGCATAACGCATTGAACCATGTCATTCATGATTAAATGTCGAGATCACATATATATGCCAAAATATCTTCTTAGACTTTACAAGAATTATTTGTCGATTACGATCATCATCGAAATGATACTTTCAAAGCACACTCGATGAGAAATCAAGACTATAGAGACATGTAAACTCTAGCATGTTGTCTTATTTTCTATTTAATTGTCATTCCTCATTATTATGAGGAAACTTTCACATTGCAACCATATACATCATATGTCCAACTGCAAGTACAATATCATGATCATGGATACTATCCATGATGATTTACTGGTTACCATTGAGTATAGTTTTGAGTGGGTTTAATGTAAGTTATCTGAAATAAGATAATTTGCATAAATAAATATTTTACTTTGATTTAGGAATTTTTATATCAAAGTTGACTTTCCTTGTCTACTCTATAAGTTCATTCCCTTGTTCATTATCAAAGTAAGAGATATACTTACCATTATATCTCAAGCAAGATCTGGGATCTCCTTTCTTATCTTTGTTACATGCTAATAATATGAGAAATTGTAACTTGGATAAAAAGAAGCAAGAGCTCATCCGCCTTGCAAGTCCAACTTGCATTTCCCAATTCATTCATTAATATCGGGCCCACCACCCCTAAGGTAATGTTCACCCTCATTAATTGAACCAACTGTCAATAGGAATAGCACTCGTTATGCGCAATCCAATATCGCCCCAAACAATATGAGGAACTAATATTGGGGTCACTACACATACGACCTTACTCTTTCGAGAAGCAAAGAGCCTGATCCAGATGTGCTTGTCTGTAGGAGTTGTCACTTCCGACAGGCATCTCCTACATACAATTTCTAGCGACGGAAGCAATCGCCTTGATTGGAAACCATGGATGTTACTTAAGTGATCCTCTATATCCCATTCAAATTTCAATTAATCATTATGGATCATATTCACATAATTACTTATTCCAATGGAATTAAAACTCTATTCATAATAGAGTGCATAATTAGATCTATTTATATTAATCGTATTAAATCAAATATTAATTCCATAAATTAGACAACAAACATTTTTGGTTATTACTTGAAGGATGGTATAATCTCAAAAATATATATTACTAAAATTTTATTATTACAAAATACATCATTATCTCATCAAGCATTATCCTTTCCTTACCCGTTGTCATGTCCAAATGCACATGATGTGGAACAGACCGCTCACGGACCAACCTGCTACCCCATTGATCCCTGACTAGACACCATATCCGCCTCAGGTCAGGATAATGTAACTTGATAATTTTATATTTAAGATAATAATCGATCTTTCAACCGATGTTATACCATATAATATTTATCAAAACTATTTTGATTAATATTATAAGGAGATTTGCTAAACAAATCCCCAATCCTATTCAAGCATCAATGTTCGTTGGAAAGTTCATTATAACCAATTCAATCAAGATCAATTATCTTATCTTGTTGGTTATGTTCATTCAAAAAAATAATTATCATTATTAAATATTTCACAAATATTTAACAAATAATTATTTCGGGAGATTAACCATTAATTTCCATGAATTAATTTAATGACAATCACAAGATTCTTGTTCACATTTGTTAAGCTTCCAGTAGTGACATATGTTTACTAAAGCTAATAAATTTTGAGCAAATAAACTCCAAATCAAGCAAACTAAATTTATTTGATTTACCAATTTCATTTGCAGCAGAATACAAGTTATAGACACACATTTCTTTGCATTTTAAAATGGTGATTATCTCTTGATTACGTTCTAAAATACAGTGGATACAAGTCCACTAATAAAATCATAACTTGAGCAAACAGATTCCAAATCACGTGAACTCAAGTCCTAAGGTTTGCTAATTTAATGGGGAGCATAAATCAATTAATAAAATCACATTTTATGTCCATTTAAACATGGTGAAAAATCGCACAAAAATGGTTTGCGTGAACAAAATGCAATGAAACTTCAAACAAAAACAATGTTCATGTCAACTTAGGTTTATGGATCATATCCAAAACCTCCAACCAATATGGTTGTGATACCAATTGAAGGATGTGGGAAAATTCTTAAGCGCATCACAGAAGCGTGGAGGTCACATCATATGCGCTTGAGAGCGACTACTCGCACTAGTTTCTCAGGGCATCGGAATTTAAAAATTTTAAACCGATGAAACCACATGATCCGAGAACACTTCTTGGATCGTTTCATTTGAACCACACGTAGGTATTAAGGTTACCTCTTGAAATGTGGTTATGATCGAGTCTCTGAATGAAGAGACCTCCTATCTCAAGTTCGATCCAACGGAGGAGACACTTGCAAGAACGTTGATGAAACATGTGCTCCACGCAATCCATGTTGATAATCCAAACGATGAATCTCTTAATCTCAAGCAAAATCTGACATCTGCTTCCTGAACAAGATGCACCGAAGGAGATGGAGATCCATGAATGGTTGAAGCGGCGGCGAAATAGCATGGCGACGATGATGACCCTCTCTAGGGTTTAGGGTGGACAGACACTCTAAGGAGGAGAGAGAAAGAGGCTTGGCGTGTGTGTGTGTATATAGAGAGAGAGAGAGGGAGGGAGAGAGCATATTATGTATCCTCCTTGATAGATATGGTTGCCTCTTCTTATATAATATTTTAGGAGTGCATGGATCCCAATCCATGGACCAAAATCAATGGTTTAGATTGGTTTGTGTTTCTATCAATGGCCTTGATTTTGTTATAAAAACACAACAATAATTAATTAATTAAATTAAATATATTGAATAATAAAAAATATAAATTAATTTTCATTAAATATATCTTTCCTGGAGAAAAAGGAAGGAGGCAAGCCTCCCTCCATAAGGGGAGTGGACGACCTTCAATTTTCATATGGAATTGTGACCGTCCACCCTCTCCATATGGAATGATGGCTTCATCTATCCATTTTCATGGTATTTTCAATCCCATAAATATCTCCAAAATTTACAACAACATTTGTTGTAAATAATTCCATAAAAATAATTCATAATTTTTTTGTGAACATGCATTCATGGCATGAAAAAAAATCATGAATCAAATTCACAATCCAAAATAAAAAGTAAATTACGTTTTCAATTAGTTGTCCAATGTGAATCCAATTCACATCAACATTTAAATTGTAAATGTTTTTTTACAAATAGCTCTCTCTTATATATTATAAATCACATTTAATATATACATATGATTAATATCGATAGTGCCGTCCACATTATTCATATCCATGATAATTAAATTATATATTGGGTCTCTATTCTTATGTGCCCAAATAATATATATCACATTCGTATTATTCACATCTTTGATAATTGAATCACATTTAATTATCTCAGATAACTCTCCTTAAAAAGCCAAATAACATGAATCAAATTCATATTCTTCATTATAATTAAATCACATTTAACTATCAATTTTCCTTAATACATAGACACATTATCAACAATGAAATTATCCTTGAACTCTTTCAAGAGTAATGCACTTTCTCTACGGATAATTAGAGATAAGGACAGGAAGACTATACGTTCCACGTATAGTGACTTGGAAGTTGATATCATATCTCAAATCCATATCTCGGGGACCTCCCGTAGGTGTTTGGTTAAATCAAAGCTGTAGATATAATCTTCTCATTATATCTGAATCACATTCAGATCAATGTCCAATATTTGGACTAAGATCATATCACTTCTCTATGAGAGGAGTCACTAAACTCCAGACCTATTTTGTCACTCCCTTGGAATGGAAGCGTCATAGTTGTAAAATCATTTATTGATCTCATCACCCACATGTATTCCTAATACCTGTACATCCTGCATACTAGAAGACCTAAAATAAACCTAAAGTTTTAGATCTCTTTTACACTATCTCCTTCAGAGTTTTATCATTAAGTTTCTCATTCGATCATTGGGAGTCGGTATAGATCATATACTTTCCAAAAGAATATATCATACCTTGGTAATGATCATATACTTTCAAAAGGTATATATCAAACCTACAAATTTAGTAAAGCTTCTAAAGCGAGATGACTGTACACGGAATTCGACCCCAATATCTCATGAGTGAGCTCATGTCTTTCGATTCAGTAAATGAACATGTATGATCCCTTTGAGATATCGTATAACTTATATGCCCTTGTATGCACACCAGTGTGTTAGTGTATAGACCTTGATTAGATCATCAACCTATCGATCTGCCAATTTTACATACTTAAACATAAAGTAACACTTATGCCTCCGGTTAGAGGATGCATGCCTATATCGTGACAGCATATGACATAGGTCTTGGTTATCTCCGTCTCATTAAGTTAACTCTTTGACCTACCTCATGTAACACCTCTGAATCTCTACTCTTACGCAGAGGACATACATTAAGAGGTCGGATAGATATCAACCCATTAGGGAAAGGATTGCCATCTCCTACTCAGGCTTTAGATCCTCTCTTAATAGTCACTTGATGGTGCTTGATGAGTCCTCAATATAACTCTTTATATATCCATCCAAGCACCAACATCTATGATTCAACAATTGAATCAATGGTTGTATGATCATTAAGATGGCCATGGAACATAACCCTAATTGTACTAAATGACTGATTATCCGAATTAGTTAATCTTCATTTCAGATTAGGGAATGATATTTGCAATAGCATTTATTGCATAACTGTAGGCTTGCATGTCCAACAGGTACATGGTTCGGACTCCGCGAAACCAACTCAGGACTCCCCGCTTCTTTTACCTCCCTCGTACCGAGAAAAAACTCTCTTCATGAGTTCTGCCCTTTTTTGATGGAGATTGATTTCACTCCTTGCACTTATACATCCCAAATGAAATTCATAATTGACCCTAATTATGAATTATTATCTACATTTGATGCTTGCATGCTGACTGATCGGGAGATCTTTCCCATTGCAGATCTAGACCTCAATCTGGAGCCTGAGATTTCAAGTCCGATACAGAGATGGCTCCGACTAGAAGAGGAAAGGGATCACAATTCGACAGCAAAGAGCTGAATACAGAGTAGGGAACGAACTAGAACGAGGTTAACAGTCAGCTCTTGGCCTCCATCCATGCCATCTAATAGTTGTTGATCGACCAAGCACTTGCCTGGGTCGCTTTCTAGGAAATGTTGAATGATCTGAGCAGAAGGTCAGAAGAGAGAGGAGGAAACCAAAGAGTATGTTTCGATGATCATCATGGTGATGATGAAGATAATAAATATGTAGATGGAACATGCAGAGGAGAGGGAGAAGCAAGGAGAGGCCGACCCAAGCCAACCCTAAAGTGAACATACAACCTTGGGGTCTGCCGCATCATGGAGTGGATCCAGATTCCATCAATCCACAGGCACTTTGATCTAAAGACACAACTATTTCTTCTTCTCCGAACTTCCATGGTAATTCAAATGAGGAATCATACATCCATCTATAGCAGTTTGGCTGCATCTGCAGTACCACTCACTACCCCAACATCCCGTTGGGCATAATCAAGATGACCGCCTTCCCATTCAGCCTTCTAGGTAAATCTCTCTAATGGATAAACCACTTAGGGATGGTGGTGATGACTTGGGAGGATCAGAAATCTGCGTTCCTGCAAAAGTACTATACTCTTGATTCTCTCAATCTCCTGCGGTCCAAGATAGCTCATCTCTCAGGAACCCCAAGAGTCCATCAATGAGATCTAGAAGCGTTTTAGTGATTTGATTGAGAAGTTACCCTAGCAAGACATATCAAAGAACAACTTGGTCTAGCATTTATTTGGGGGCCTAAAAAAAAGGTAAACATATGATTGACGCTACCAGCGGAGGTTCTTAATTCAACAAGGAGGTTCTCAATTCAACAAGGATGAGGATGTAGTATGGTAGATCTTTGAGGAGAAGGTTGAAGGAGAGGTCGTCGTTTCCTCATCTTGTTCCTTTCATATTCAGCCACTGCCACAGATCCTCCGCAAAAATGTTAACATGACTAACACACATAAAATGAATAGGTGTGACAACTTCGAACTGAACATCATCAGGAGTCACCTATCAAAAGTGTACATAATTGAGATGAGGTCTTAGGACCAAGAGAAGCTCGTCAGGATCGAGAAACGAATGAAAGGCAGGGACAAGCTCGACATTATCACCAAGTAGTTGGAGAAGTTGGTGAACACCATCACTTCCTACAACACAGTGACAGCTGCATCTGGACCTCCAGTTAAGAAGGAGCAGGCAACACCACACCCACCTTAATCAAGTCCTAATGCACCTCCAGTCTAGCATGTATACAACATGCAGGACCCCAAGCTGTAGCAGCCACAACCACAAACATAGATGGTTGTCTACCAACCGCCTGAGTTCTAGCATCAGTACCTCGATCCATGTTCCCAACCTCCACCACTCACCCATGAGGTGAATGGCATTTGGAGCAATGATCAGTAGTTGATTGATGAATATCCATTTCAACACCTTTATTCATTAATTTTGGCCTTTAAACCCTAGCTAATTCATGTATATAACATTATTTTGCAAAAATAACATCTATTATTTACACTGTAAATATTGCATAAAATATTGTATTCAAATCCTAAATAAAAAGAAAGAAAAGAAGAAAAAAAGATGAAATACCATAGGAATTCAATGACCTAAACCCTGAGACCTAGCCATCATCATGATTGGGCCAACAAGGAATAGAGTAGAAGCAGATAAGGGTCAAAAATGCAATAAATATCCTATTTCTGAATTCCCCAATAAATAGATTTGGGACCTATTTCAGTATTTTTTAATTATACCTCAAATTAATAAACTTTGTACATAAAAGTTGTAGATAAAAATACATAAAAATACAAAATTTATTTCATATAAAATTAATGCACAATGTAACCCAGATATTTAAAAAAAGCCAGAATCAAAACATCCAAGACCTGTATCTTCTCCAGATTGTATCAATACTAACAAAACTATCTTTTAATTGTTTATAAAATTTAATAACTATTTAATGATGATGATTTCATTCAGTTTGGAATTAAGATGAAAAAGTAAGGTTTCGGCCACTATTGTTCAATTTATCTGAATAAATAATCATTTTATTTATCCTTTATATATTCCATATTTTTCTATTTTTTAATTTTGTAAATATTATTTATAATACATATACATAATTAAAATAAAACCACAAAAAAAAATAAGTGAATTAAAATACATTGATGAATTATACGTACATATACCAATATATTTACAAACCTATTTATTTAAGTGTACATATAACTTCACAAAAATTATAATAAAAATATAATTAAGTGTTTTCATATAAGATATAAATATAAAAATTATGTATATAAAATAATAAAATATAAAATAGAGAATAAAAATAAATTCCAATTATATAGGTTATAATACATATATATATACTTGTAAAAAGTAACTCATAATAAATCAATTTCTAAAAATAAATGAAAATCATCTTAAAATAGTACATAAAATAATAAATATTTTTCATATTATAACCAATAATTAAATAAATCATTTATTATTTTATTTTGATTTATTATTGAATTTATTTTTGGTTTGTCTTATTGTGTGTGACGTGGGCCTATAAGGACCAGTCTTTAGTTGAGCTTCGGTCTACTGACCAACCTACAACATAGGTTGTCTAATATCGTCAACCACCCTCATTCCTCTAGTGTTTCACTCCGATTCTTCCGCTCTTTTTCTTTGATTCTTTCTTGACTTTTGACCCTCGATCTATGGTATTTCATGTTGATTCCACTCCTCGATCGATGGGTCACTAAATCATGTGTTCTTCCCAATTCAAAGTCGTCATGTATATATACTTGTCCTCCAATATCGTTTGATTTTTGATCCCCTTTTACCCTTGAAATCCTTGCCTTCTCGTGCATTCTATCTTCTTTATGACAACGAAAGACTCGCCGGACACATTAGTGTCGAGGAAGAGGAGTGGACGCAGCAATATGGGCATCGCCGACCATCCACGATGGAGCTCCTCTAGGCTCCCTCTTATAGTGAGGTAGAGCCATAGTGTTTCGCTTAATTTGATTCCTAGGACTTATATTAATTTAGCATGTCTTTTCTTTTCAGTCGTTGATTCTTTATTTCTCGATAAATCCGACACTCAAAGTTAGCAGGAGCTCATCTCCGGCCAACATTTCCTCATACTCCGACTATATTCTGCCACATCTATCCCCTCCCCTTCATTCCCCTTTGCTTCAGCTACATTCCAAGCACATCCTGCCCCCTCGATCTTGCTCAGATCGAGGCATCTGCTTTCCACCTCTGTCGCCTCACTACAGAGCTCTACCCAACTACACCTTTATCCATCTCCGCCTAATAACACCCCAAAACCCCCCTTTTTACGTGTTTGTGCTTCTCTGTAGGTTCTAGAGGGCCAAATACCCCCTTCGGGTCTATTTTGACTCAGCCGAAGGTTCTTGGAGCTCTGCGGCTTCTTTGACCTCCGGGGACTCCTCCGATGGCTCTTGGCCCCATCCGACGCACCCAATAGCTGCAGGAGACCATTAAGAACATCTTGGGCCTTGCAGCTTCATTGGAGACCACATGAGGTGGAAGTGATCGTCGATCGAAGGTTGCCCAAGAACTTGTTCTTCTATGTTCTTCCTAGAGAGCCGTAACCATTCGATTGAGGAGCCGATCTAAATCAAAGCACATCCATTGTAACCCATCATCCTCAACCGCCCGATTTGTCATAAGGTTCTAATATGAGCCATCCATCTCCGAAGCACCATCGGTCATTGGGCTTGCAACATGTGTCCAAGTGAAGCCCCTCCAACCGTCTGCCCGGGCCTTAGAGGGGGTATTTTGCAAACTCTACCCCCACGTTTTATCTTTTATTTTTAGTTCAAACACATTTTTCCATTATAATATTTTTGTAAAATTTGTAATAGAACCCATGTATTTGTTTTATTTGCGCTTAGGTCCCACAGCACGTCACCTCGTGTGCCTATATACGTCCATAAAATTTGTATTTCAATTCAAAACTTTTTGGATAAATTGCATGTAGTCCTTGCTGCTTTTTGAAACTTACATTTATACCCCCACCAACATTGTATGAATTAAAAATTCAGGAAAATTTACGCATAGGCCACTATATTGCCCTTTATGTTTTGAATTATATTTGTATTTATTGATAATTACGTTTAGGTCCCTTCAAGAGTTTGCTTTTTTGGGTCTTTTATTTCTTGCATTAAAAATACCGTCTTGCATCCAAAATCCATAGGAAGTTTATTATAAGTGCTTCACATCATATTAATTACCATATATTTTTGCTAGGAAATAAAAATATTTTCTTATATTTAAAATTTAAAAAATTTACATTTATTCCTTGTCTACATTAAAAAATAAAAAAATAGAAAAATATTTTCAAAAATTATAAAAAATTAGGAGCTATTTGTTATTGTATTTTGAACCTACAGAACAAAAATCACTAAAAATATAAAAGGAAAGCAAACAATTGCAAACCCTCTCTAACCCTATAAAATATAAAAAATTCTTGAAAAAATCCAAAATAACATGTTTCTATATATGTACCTTATTTATATTATATATTATGGATAAAAAATATTTTGAACTATTTGACACTTTTATCTACTTTTAAATTCCAAAATAATCTGGGTACATATTATTGTTCACTGTTTTGCTCTTTTTATTCAATTACAAATACAAAAAATTAGCAACAATCTGAAAAATCATAAAAATAGATCAAAATATAATAAAGATAAAATGTTTGATTTTGTCTATTTTGTAGCTATATCTATGTATATATATTAGTCTATATACTATCTTCATATCCATATTTATTCATAGTATTTTTATTAAAAATACCTTATATGCTTTAAAATCTCTTAAAAATAAAAAAAACTGTATTTAAGGTATTAGTCTATTTTTTCTTTATTATATATATATATATTATATATATAATACCTATATAATGATATATATTACACATAATAAAAAGAAAAACTAAAAATCAGAAAATATAGAAAGAAAATAATATTTATAAATTTAAAAACAACACACAAAAAATATATATATATATAAATTAATTTCAAAAATAAATATTAAAACTCACAAAAATTCAAAAATCCCTATAAAAATAAATATTTATTATTCTTTATTGACAATATGTGTGGTCTATTCACGTTGCTCCTTTGTGGTTCGACCCCTACGCTTGCATACTATACAAATCTTTGACTAGGTATCCCCTTAGTATCGATATTGAGGACAATAGAACATGCAGATCACATGACACAAAGGAGGTGGAACAAGTACGGGGATATTTTAAAAAATCCAAGCAGTAAACGATCTACTATAGGGCTAGCCGCGTAAGGATGCATTATAATTTTTTCCTGAATCACAGCTCTAAAATTGAAAAGATAAAAATGAACCTTCTAGGCTTTGCAAGAGTTGAGTTTGTGAATCCATTTTGTTTGTTGTTTATTTGAATTAGGTCAGGTCCAAATATCAAGTCCCATGCACTTATGCAAATTTGACATTTCTCTTGTTCATACTTCCTCTTGATCCATGCTCATTGTGAGCCTTCTACTGTTGTACATTCCATTTATTTCTTTTTCATCATCATATTTTTCATCTATAAGCTACTTCCTTTTTCCTTCAATATGTCAACTCCAAGACAGTTTGGTCAGGACTCTACTGACACCCACAAGGAGTCCTTGAGTGCGACATCTCTGATAATTCCGGGCAATTTCCAGGTACTTGTTTTGGACTCAACGAGACACCCTAAGGACTCCCCGCTTCTTCTACCTCCAACATATAGCAAAAACTCGCTTCCCGAGTTCAACTCCTTTTGGATGGAGATTGATTTTACTCCTTATACATATCCATCCCTAATAGAATTCAGAATTGACCCTAATTTTGAATTATTTTCTGCATCTGGTGTCTGCATGCAGACTGATTGAGGAATCTTTCCCAATGTAGATCTAGACCTTGATCTATAGCCTGCATCTTCCCAATCTGAATCGTAGATGGCTCCCAGAGGCAGAGGAAAGGGACCACATCTCCGTGGTATAGAGCAGAATACGAAGCATGGCACGAACTAGAATGATGTTAACAATCAGCTCTTGTCCTTCATTCTGGCCATCTAGCAGCAGTGGGCCGACCGAGCATTGTCTAAGGTCGCCTATCAGGAAATTCTTAATGACCTGAGGAGAATGTAAGAAGAGATAGGAGTAAATCAAGGAGGAGGTTTTGATGATCAACATGGTGATGGTGAAGATAACCACTCTGTAGATGGACTTTGCGCGGGCAAGGGAGAATTAAGAAGAGGTCGGACCAAGTCCACCTTAAAGCAGATATACAACCCTAGGGCTAGCTGCATTACTGAGTGGATCCAAATCCCACCGATCCACAGACATTTCGATTTGAAACCTCAACACCTTTTGCTCCTCCCCAGTTTCCACAAGAATTCTAATGAGGATCTATATATTCATCTATAGTAGCTCGGTCGTATCTGTAGCACCATGCACTACCCCAACTTTCCTTTGGGCATAGTCAAGATGACCACCTTCCCATTCAGCCTTCAAGGCAAAGCTCTCTACTATGTCAACCACTTGTGGAAGGGGGTGACGATGTGGTAGGATTTGAAGTCCGCATTCCTACACAAATACTATCCTCTCAAACGTCTCAATCTCATGCAGTTAAAGATAACTAGCATCTCCGAGGGACCCCAAGAGTCCATCCATGAGAGCTGATAGTATTTTAGTGATCTGATTGAGAAGTGCCCCCACCACGACATACCGAAGACCAACTTGGTCTAGCAATTCATTGGGAGCTTTACCGAAAACCGTCAACTTCTGGTTGATGCTGTTTGTGGAGGTTCTCATTTCAATAAGGACGACGATGTAGTGTAGAAGATCGTTGAGGAGATGGCCAAAGGAGTGGTCGTGCTTTCCTCATATCATTCCTTCTAGATTCAGCCACTACCATAGATCCTCCGTAAAAATGGCAGATACCTAAGAAGTAGATAGGTGTCACAACTCCAAGCTCAACATTATTAGGAGTCACTTGTTCGAAGTTGACATTATTGAGAAGAGGTCACATGACCTAGAGAAGCTCGTCAGGATCGAGAAATGAGTGATGTGCCTAGACGAGCTTGAAATCATCACCAAGCAGCTAGAGCTGTTGATGAACTCCATCAGTGCATGCAATGCAGTGACAGTACTACCTCAGCCTCTAGTTGAGAAGAAAGAGCAGCCACAACAACCTCATTTGAGTCCCAGCCATCCTCCGGTCCAACACGTATACTTCGTGCATGCCCTGAGATGCAGTAGCCACAGCTGTAGACACAAATGGTTGTTTACCTACTACATGAGTTTCAGCATAAGTTTCTCGAGCCATGTTCCCCACCTCCACCGCTCATACAAGAGATGAATGGAATTTGGAGCAATGATCATCAGCTTACCCATCCTTAGGAGCAACCACTGGGTCACAACCATACCAATGACAATTCCACCAACAGTAAGGAGGGAAGAAATACTAGCCCAACACATCCCATCACCAGAAACCTCCACAATAAGGTTACACCTGGAGGCAGAACAACTATCAGTAGTCTAGATACCACCAACAATATTACCAACAACTAACTGCTCAATATCATCAATACTCCTCCCAGCAGTACCCACAATACCCTTCTCTTCTTCCTCCTCCTCTTTAGTATTCTCAGGGATACTAGCAATAGCCTCTGCACTATCTGTAGTCATAGGACACATCAGATCAAATCCTCTACGGTTGCCCTGATCAACCCCACCATAGACTAGCTGGCCCACCTAATAAAGAATATGATGAGACGAGCAAGAAGATCGGCAACCTGACGACCATAAAGACTGTCATTTTGAAATAGTGATATTTCTAGAAGGTTTTGTTCATCTACAAGGTCGATCAATAGTCATTGCGTTGACCACTCAAGAAGACCGCTAAATTCAACAATTAACCCACAATAAAAATCAAGCAACGAAAATTAAGATGCGGAGTTAACATTTATTATAGCTATACAAATGTGTGTATAGGTGGAAGTATATGTAGAGTGTCGAACACAAGGAACAAATAGTAGATTAAGGAAAATGAAACCCCAAAATTTGTGTTCTTCTTCTTTTCTAAGTGTTTTTACATGGGTTTTTATTTTTTATATTTTAATTTTTATACTTTTGAAATTTTATTTAATTTTATATATTTTTTATTTTCTTATTATATTCTCCAATTTTCAATGATCTTTTTTAACATATATATATATAATATAAGAAGATATATAACTATATATACAATATAAGGTAAAGCAATTATAAATATAGTAAAAAATAATCAAAATACATGAAATAAATTTTTTTGGATTTTAATTTTTTTTACAATTTTTGTGATTTTTTAAATAATTTTGATAAATTTATATGTTTTTTATGTAAAAAATATCCCAAAATAGGCATTAAATAAATAAGTTTAATTGATTTGAAGATTAAAAATAGCAAAAGTGCCAAATTTCTCCAATTCGATTTTATAGATAAAAATTAATATAATATAAAGAAAATATAGAGATAAAAATAATATTTTTATGATTTTTAGGGTTTTTTATGCTTTTATAAAGGATTTTGGAGCTTTTTAATTTTTAGTCTTTTTCGAATTTGAAGGATTTTTGGTCTTGAGATATAAAATATTAAAATACACAAAATATTTCTATTTGGGAATTTTTCCAAACTTGTTTATATTTTTTGGTATTTTATAATTCAAACAGGGACAAAAACACACTCCTTTGATTTTTAGAAACTACTTAATGCCCTAAAATGCAAAAATAAAAATATAGCAAGGAATTAGATGCACCATGCACATAACCTTGTTTTTTTTCATAATTTTTAGATATTTTTAATTAATAGGACACAATCACAAAAATTATTAAACTAGTAGGGACATATTTTAAATTAAAATAAAAGGCAATGTTCTTTTTGTAAAATACCCAAAAAATATTCAACTAATATTTAATGTTTCTAGACCAAATCGAAATTACAAAAGATATTGGAGCTTTGATGCAAAATTGCCACCTCACAAGGGACTGTACATGAGGTGTTATTAATTTGGACACAAATGTAATTAATAGAAAGCTCAAGGTATTCTTTGAAATTTTACTAAAATATTTAAACATTCAAAATAAAATATAGGACTAAAATATAAAGATATAAATATCGAGGGTATAGGATGCAAATCATCCCCTAAAACGCCAAATCCAACAGTTGTGGGCATGTCACTTGCATACTTGTCATCTTCAGGCAGCACGATGACGCTTTGTAGCTGACATCCTAGATTAGATCCGGTGAGAGGATACTACAGCTGAGGGATCTTCAATCTTATGGTAGTTGCTTGATCTAGGAGGTGCTTCTCGATTGGGCGATGGACATGGTAGCTGGAAAAACGAGGGATGAAATCACCTCCTGTGAGTTTGAAATCGATGCAGCTCGAACGTCCGGCCTCCTACATCATCTCTGAAGGCTTCTTACACACCTGCATGCCTCCCGTAGTTGATGGATGCTTCAAAATGCTCCGGGGACAATTGGTAGGTCCATTGAGGTCTAAGGTCTTTCGGTAAACCTGGGAGCTTTATTGTTGGCAAAATCTACCTGTAGAAGGGCAATTCGATACTTGCGCAAGATATACAAGACACTTATGGGGAATGGGGGAGGTGTTGGCCGTTATTGATGGTTGTTGGATGAGAAATGGAAGGAGAAGAGTCGAGGTCTGTCTAAGGGTATAGAGATGGACCTCGAACATATCGAGGTTCAATTTGGGGGGAATCGTGGCATGCTAGGTGGAGAAGCAAAAGGACCAGAATATGGGGTGGCTATGGTGGTCGGGACAGGAGTGTGATGATGGGAAACAGAGGTGGTCAGAGCAGTCGTGCTCCAGCGAAGCTAATCTCTAACCTAAGCTAAAGCGGATGATTAATCTACAAATTAAAATCATAACAAGAAACCTATAGTCTAAATCAACTAGAAAGCGATAGAAAATACCTCGAGTGGTCGAGGGCCATGAGATCGAATGCTAGAAGCGGTACTTCGATGATGGGGCTGGGGACTCCTCTTACATACTTCTCCTAGTTGCGGATCTTCCTAGAGGCAAGTTGTCACCTTGATCATGGAGTTTAAATAGACCCTAGGGGTAAGAGTGGGGGAAAGTGAACCAAAAATGAGAGTATGAAGGTGGAGATCCTATGTACGTGTTGTAAACGAATGATTTTCAAGGGGAGATCTCGGGCACAGGAGGAAGAGATGGTGCAAGAGGTATGCTCAGCAAGAATCAAGGATAAACAATGGTCATTCCTTACGAAGGATGTACAAGGCCTCGAGCCCTGTATCATGAGGGAAAAAGTCGAGAATAATTGGTTGTAGCTAGGTTCTGAAAGGGCTAGGACCTGGGGAGAAGAGTTGACTGGGGTCAAATCATTACTCCCTATGGTTGGTCCTTGTGGACCAACCAGAGCCTAAAGTTATTTGAAATATCAATAATAATTAGTAAATGAATTAATTAAATTTAAGTTACAAAATAAAAAATGCTTATTTTTTTCTATTTTAATATGATTTTTATTTATTTTTTGAAGTTATTTATTTCAAGCTACTCATTGAGGGTTTATTTATAGGTATATTTACATATATTTTTTATATTTTATTTTTATTTTGTTTTTTTATATTTTATTTTTATATTTTATATATTTGTAACTTTTTTTAACCTATAAATATATTTTTATTGTATTTTTTTGATGTATTTTGTAAACCAAAAGAAATAGAGGTATATATCATATATGTATAAGTATAGTATATCCATCTATTTTTTTATTTTACATACTTTTTATTTTTATATTTTCTTTATAGTTTTATTCTATTCTAAATATGTATATATACTATAAATAATATTTGAAAAATTATAAAAATAATGAAGAATAAATAAAATGAATATTTTACCTAGGTAAACTATATAATACAGGTCCAAAACTTAGCTTTTGCATCTTAACTTCAAATTAAATTAAATTACCTTCATTAAATAGCTTATTAAAAGTTATATACAATTAAAGAGTTATTTTGATACATTTTGAGTTCATATGGAGAAGATATCGGTCTTGGATGTTTGAGTTTTGGATTTTTATTTAGAGCATAAAATGTACACTATGTATTAGTTTTGTGTGAAATCAATTTTTTATTTTTTATATATTATTATATACAAATTTCATGTATAAAATTTCTATATTTGATGAAAAATAGTCAAGATTAAAATGGGCCCCAAAAATGCAATATTGAAGAAACAAATTAGGGTTTTATTATTGTTTTTGACCTTTATCTCCCCCTACTTTATTCCTTGTCGACCCAGTCATCAATATGCCTCGGTCTCTGGGGTTATGGTCATAAAATAACTTTGGCATTTTATTATTTTTCTTTTCTTTTCTTTAGTCTATAATTTTGACATTAAAAACTGTATTTTATATCTAATTAATGTAATAAATAAATAAAGTTAATTTGTACAATTTAATGCTATTAACATGCATTAAGTTAGGGTTTTTAAGGCCAAAATGGTAGAATAAAGGTGATGAAATGGATATTCATCACCCCCTATACTTGCTCTTGCTAGTCCCTAGAAACACTTATGCTATAAGTTCAAAAACAAAAATAATGAAAAGAAAAAGAAAGGAATTAGATTGGTTTTAATTCTTAAACTTGTCTTCACAAAATCAAATTTGGGAGCTTAAGTCGGACCTTTAGATTTTAGGTGCGATCAGAACATTATTGGGAAACGGATTAGAAACACAATAGCCTTCGAGAATACAAAACCCTACTTACTACTCCTCAATTGTCGTGTTAGAATAAATCAACTCATATGCCAACCCTTTTGACTATGAATCTATATTGGACAGTGTGTGTGATATGTAGCTCTCCTCAGCTGAAGTGATAAAAGTCAGTCTTCTCCAATATAGTGACCCTAATTCCCCAATCCAACAACTCTTTCCTCGAGAAGCGTGGTATACCCTTATAAGTTCAAGTGACAAGCAGCTCAACAAGAGGAGATGGAGAGAAAAATGGACGGTAGCCAGTGTAGCTACCTATCCAAGGATGCTTGACCAGTGTAGACAAGTCATCTGGTTGCAGGGTCACATATATATTACTTTGAAGCTCAACCTGCTTATTGACTATAAAACTATGTACACTTTGACAGGAATTATATTTTCAATCATGTGTGTTCACTTTTTTGGAGTTTTTCATTTTTTCCATTTTTTTGAATACTATATAAAACAACATTTACATATGGACTTTTTCTTCTTGAGCTAGTTTAACATCCCACTTTTGAAGCTTTATTGCAACGCGTAACTTCTGTCTTAGACTTGATATCCATTAGATCGGGTTGGGGTACAATGGCCATAAATGTGTGACTTGTGATGTTTCCATTGGCTTGTGTCTCATTTTGGCAAATCCAACCCTCTAGTGCTGAGCAAACTAAAAGGTGTAGGTGTGCAATCTAGGTCATTATCAATAAGAGTCGTGTGTGTGCTCTAAAATATTCTACTTAGGTTGTCAAGACAACATTGAACCAGGTCTCGAGATCTCAAAGAATTGAGTCTAGTAGACCTGAAGTACCTCAATTCCATTTCCTATAAGGGTTATGTTATTAAGTAAATTTAAGGTCCAACCAAGCTTAAATCATAGAAGTTACTCAGACATGTACACTTATCAAACTCAATCCAAAAAAATAAAATGCTATGCACAATGTGAGGAAAATATTTTTGTGATACAATTTTCTAATTTTGAACTTTTAATGGGTTTTAGAAAAGGTTTCACAACATATTATGCAATTTTGGAATGGTTTTGCATATGTTTACAAGATTTTTCATTTTGCATTTTTTAGGGATTTTTCAAAACAAAAGATTTTTGGAAGAAAAATAGGTACTATTATTTACATAGGGATGCATCTTGTATTTATAAGAGTTGGGCTTTTAGGAATTTACAAGTTTATACTAGTTTTGTACAGATTTTTTATATGTACCCAATCCTAAAAAATAATTTGAAAATATTATGTCAAAATATTTTGAAAACGTTATTTTCGAAATAGTTTTTACAGATATTTTACAAAATTTTGAAAATCATTTTACAAAGATTTTCATACAGTATAGATTTAATTTTCAAACTAATTTTTGAAACCATTTTCCAAATCATTTGCTAATAGATTTTCAAAATATTGTATTTCACACAAAGAAAACAAACTTTTACAAACAAAACATTCTTACAAAGCTTGAAAATAGTTGACAAAACATTTTCCAAATAGTTTTCAAAGGTTTTTTTTCAAAAGGTTTTTCGAACTATTTTTCAAACATTTTGCAAACAATATCTTTAACCTGATTTATTAATCATTGAATATAAAAGGTTGGGTATTAATATGCATTAATTTTTATTAATTAGCCATATTATTAAAAATACGAAAGTATGGATTATGGATGAAGTATATACGAAGTATATACAAGCCCCTATACTTAGCTTGAGTTATGTCCTCAATGATCAGAGACAAAAAGAGCGACATAACTCGTATTTAGTATAGAAGTGCCTAAAGAATATGGAATAAATAAGAAGTCGACCATCCCCCTATACACAAGATCAACAAATCCTATGTATAACATACTGTACACAAGGCGGGGAGGATCAAGGGTGGGAAAGAACATATCGCACGCAGAGTGTCTCCCCCTATACATAGGGTAAGATATCCCGAAGTACAAACAAGAAGAGGAGACGGTGGAGGGGACAAAAGAATGAACAGCTCAGTGCACACCCTGCCTTATATTTAGGACAAAGTACATCTTAAGTGTTGAAGTGGAGAAAGGGTGACACCTTTTCAGAAGAAAAAAGAAAACGAAAAGAAAAAAAGAAGAATAGAATAAAGATCACTCAACTCATCCACCTCCCATATACATAGGATAGAGTACATCTTAAGCAAGGCAAAACATACGGAATGAGGTGGATCATAAAAAAATAGTAGATAGAAGGAGATAAAATGAAAGCATACAAAGTGGTATATGTACAAAGAACAACAAGGTTGAACGCGAACCTTCTTGTGTGATCAATGAGGAACGGATGGCACAAGATGTAGGTCGATATCGGGGTCATCAACAGATAGAAATCGATCAAGATCGACCTGGTGAATATCTTTGGTAATCCCAAAGCAGAAAGGCGCGAGCTGGTCAGTGGAAGAATTGTGGTCGTGTTGGGCCTGGGAAATCTCTGCTAGGTCATCATCAAAAGGCTTGAATTCCTTGATGAATGAAATAAGGTCAAATTTGGCCTCTGCAATATCTACTATGTCTGCCTTCTACTCTAAAGTATCTACAGTATAAATGTCGTGGATGTCATCAATCCATATCCACTCACCGGAAGTGGGAACTCCAAAGTCTATGCTTTCTGTGTCTTCCTCACTGAAGAGGAATCCTCGGATCTCAATATCATCCATCAAAAAGCAAACCTCTCTAATATCTACATCAAGGTCATAGTCCTCAGGGTCAGCTAACACAGACACACTCTCATGGTATACGGGTCTATAGTCAATAGTGGGTGCAATGATCAATATATCGCTCCTGACATAAGAAAAGAAGCGAATCCCTCCAGATCCATATTCAATAATGGCTCTCATAGAGGCGAGGAAAGGACATCCCAAGATGATTGTAGGATGTTCCACAAGGGTGAGGCTTCCATGGGCAATACGACAAAATCAAGAGTGAAGCACATGCCTAGAAACTGAATGATAGTGTTATCTAGAATACCTCTCAACCTCTTTAATGATCCATTAGAAAATTAACAAATCATTTTGGTTTTCTTGACAGAACCTAAGTAAAGAGACTGTATAAGTGAGAAGGGTATTATATTAACTGAAGTATCACCATCAAGGAGAGTGTAATCACATGATTTGTCAAAGATGGTGCAACTCATAAAAGGTGTGACATTATTCCCTTTCCTAGTGTGTGGATGGTGAGTGATGGCATATGTAGTGGCCATGGTCAAAATGTGATGCTCAGATCTGCTCCTTCGCGTTCTCTTCTTGGGTTTAGGAATAGATAATGGGGTCATGGCCATGTGAAGTGGGGCTTTGATGAATCCTCACACTCTTTATTCTTTTATTTTATCTAAAAATCTTTGCAAAACACCATGTATATGTTTGTAAATAAAATAAATTACCAAATAGCATGCATTGTGTAAATAGCCATAATTATCATGTTTTTGTGCAAAAATAAAAGAATAAAGAAATAAAGAAAAAGAGGGAAATATTTAGAATATATATTTAGTGACCTACACCCAAGGGAAGGCCAATCATTGGCCTGACTGCAAAATAAAATAAGTAGAGAGAGATAGGGCAACTCAACCTTGTACAAAAACCCCCTCTTATGTATATATTTTATTTTCTTAAAATAAAATACTTATGTGATTCTCACATTTTGTATATATTTCTAAAAATAAAATAAAAATGAGAAAAATAAAAGAAAAAAAAATAATTTCTCTCTCCTTTGTGTATATATATACCATGTATATAAGAATAAAAGACTTATTTATTTTACCCTTGTAAATAATTAATAAAAATCAAATAACAATTATTTCATATTCCAAATTTTATGATGTAAATAAATAAAATATTAAATTGGGATAATTATACATAAATAAATAAATAAAAACAAAAATAAAAAATACATAGGTATTTCTACCTGTATCTAATAATATATATTGTATATACGTAATTTATTTTTCAAAAAAAATAAATAAAAATCACTAAAAAATACTTTGTAAATAAATAAACATTTTGTATGTTGTAAATATTTTGAAATAAAACCTTTTTCTATTTTTTTGAATTTCCAAAGAATTTTCCAATGGAATTTTCCCATTAGTCCATGGGGGATTGTTGACCCCCAGTCAACCCCCCTGAGGACCACACCCCTTGTAGATCTTCGCACCGACCCTATTTCGCTGACTTTTCCAGACATGATCCGCCAACCAGTCCCTCAAACCTCGGGCTCTGATTGTAGCTTCTACACCCATGATGTACGCCCGACCTTCTTCCTTGGGATCTGAGTCTCACGATGCGTGCCCGACTCCCATCATCCTGGACCTTCACTCCTATATAGCCTCGCCTACAGTCGCTTTTCCCCCACATTTGTCTCCCGTCTTCGACCCTAGTGATCTCCACCTTCATCCTTGAGTGACAGTGAGTGACTGAGTGTGTTGCAGCGAGGATTTGGAGGCATTTACCCTAGGTCCGGCGACCATCGTCGTCGAGCTCCGCCGTCGGTGCAGCCCGAGCCTCTGAAGGCGTCGCTCCATTGAGGTGAAGATCGTAGGAGACTCAGCTTCTGCTGCCTAGATGCTTCTGACCATCAGTTACCTCTGTTAGCTCCTAGATCATCGTGCAACTTTAATCCTTCCTATCTTACTCCGCCCTAGTGATCGGAGCCTCGTCACTTCATCCTGTCCGTATCGATAGAAGCCTCGACTCATCATCACCCTCCTTCCACTATATGATCACCTCGATCTTGGCTATCCGAGCCAAGATCGGGATTGGTTCCTTCCACCTCCTCCACCGCGACCCCCCTTCGCCAAACCACCCATCTTCCCTTTGCTATTTCTGAAATAACCCATGCTGGAATCTTCCACCAAGCACGAGCTTTCCTTTGCAGGTGAATAAGCGCGAGTCACCCCCCTGAGACGCATCTCGCATACCTCACAAGAGTCGTCCAGGTCTTCCTTCCTTCACCGAAGGATCGGACCGTTGGGAGATCCATTGGTCACCACCACAAGACGCGGAGCGAAGAGGCGCATCGAAGCCCTCTTGCCGATCATCCATCAGAAGCGCACAACCACTCCAGCTTGCCATCGAAGTCCGCCAGGGAGGAGTTCATCCAACCCCTCTCTCCACTTTCGGATCACGCCTCGCATCCAGTCGCCATCTGTGCCGTTCAAGGGATGCTACTGACAGGCCGTTAGATCCATGATATGACGGGAACGTGCACCCCACGTTCGCCCTCTCGTCCGGACCGTCAGATCTGCCAGGAGGCGTCACCAGAGACACACGCCCATCGGCCATTCACAGCCTCACACCTGGCCCCCACGTGCCCCGCACGTGCTTTGGTTGGGTAACATGCGCCAGGCCCCTGCATTTTATTTCAGTTTCCATTTAGTCTATTAAATAAATTAGCACACGTAGAGCATTTACAGACTAGGATCTTTAGTTTATGGTATTTGAATTTTAGTCCTTACGCACGTGCTTCGACACGTGAGACTATAGGCTTTTTGCATGTTTAGGGCTAGGTTTTCTGAATGTTATGAAATGAACTCTATGTTTTAAATATTGCATAAATGCCTCTATGCGTACTGTATTTGAACATGTGTGGAAATTGATGCGTATTTTACACTGATACCCCTATAGTTCCTGTACGTGTTTTATTTTAGCCTTGAAACATAGTTTTTCTTGCGTTTAAGTCCCTGTGTGTTGTGGCTTTTATATTGGTTGAATAAAATAGCAAATCAAATCCAAATTTGGTGAAATTTGGATATGTGGCCCCTGTCTTTGTGTAAAAATTTCACTAATTTTTTGGGACATTTTTTATTTGTGTTTATATTTTTAAAAATTCAAAAACCCTTGTTTTTGCTACTGTTTGGTTTATAAAATAAATTAAAAATATAAAAAACCGCCAAAAATTATAAAAAAATAGGTACTCTTTGTTTTGTATTTTCTTGCTTCGATCCAAATTTCACTTAATTTGGATTTATAAAATCCCTAAAAACTATAAAATACTAAAAACATTATAAAATTATTAAAAAATTTAAAAAAATTAAAAAAATGCATTTTTAGTTCCTGTAGCTTATTTTTTTACTTGTAGTTTGATATAAATTAGTCTCCTGATTTTTATAGGTTACTTATCTATTTTTAAATAACCTTTCAAATATGGATGCACATTAGTTCTCTGTTTTTTCTTTTTGTATTTTTAAAATTCAATTAAAAAATATAAAAATCTGAGAAAATTACTAAAAACACCTGAAAAATTATAAAACCCAAAATAATTTTATTTTAATTTTTTGTTTTGTTTTTAAGTGTTTAATAATTCCTTGATTGTGCTCTTCTCGTCTTTTTCCTTATTTTCTTCATAATTAAAAATCATAAAAAAATTAAAAATCCATAAAATCCACCAAAAATCCTTTTCTTTATTTTATTTGTTTTTTTGACTACTTCATAGGCCTTTTTGGCCAATCCGTGCTCCTTGTGTCTGACCCTGGTCGCTATACTAGGTTAAATAAATAGCAAGACCGCTATTCAATTTCATTGACTTTTTGATTTATTTTGGTGGTCTATTTTTCTTGTTGAGTCTGATTCGAGGGATTGAGGTCGCAAGGACCCGTGGTATTTATCTCCCTTAGTTTCTCGATTTTTCGGGTCATCAGAATGGCACCGTTGCCAAGGAGCACAGCTTAGTAGTCGTTTTTGTTCGGTTTTTAGTTTCGCGGCTTTTTCCACGACTTTTTGTTTTCTTCACGGTTTTTGCGGCTTTTTGATTTCTTTTTGTTTTGTTTTCTTTATGTCTTTTGTTTTCTTTTATTTTCTTTATTTTGTTTTTGTTTTTGTGTAAATTTTGTTTTTATTTTTATTTATATTTTTGCATATTGTTGTCATTTTATTTTATTTTTCATTTTCTCTCGCTTATTTTTATAATAATTGTATCTGATAACTCTTTTGTTCGAACTCTTGCGAGGGATTGAGGACCGAGGTGGCTTTCTTCGGAAATCCAAAGCAACCGTGGAAGCCGGAGGTGGCTCCCTTCTGTACGGAGCCGCAAGAGAGCGCAAGAAGTTGAGCAGGAGAGAGGAGAGGATTAGCTTAGGGTAGTTAGTTTCTTTCCAGTCAGACCATTTGATTATTTTTATAATACAGGGATAGAGACTCTCATAGACTTTGGTGATATCGAGGTCTGTTTCGCTGGGCACCGGTGTGCTCGGGGGACCTCACCGTATTTTCGCCGATTTTGATTTTTATGATTTTTTATTTTATTATATTTTGTTTTCTCGAGATTTGGCCTTAGATTAGAAATTTCTATGCTTGCGACGTAATTAATTAGGACCCCATCCTAATTAGATTGCCTGCTCCTATAGACCGTTTAATTAGACCTAATTAATAATTAATAAAGAAAAAGCTAACCTGGTCACTCGAGGGGTCACGTATCACTAGAGGCCATATACAACGCTGGTAGGATCCGTTGTGGCGGACACCGATCATCATCAGAGATCGTACCACGAGCCCTCCCGTTGACCCTTTAGATATCGTTCTCTCCGTATAGAAATTTCTGTTAAGGCTGCATGCAGATTGCTGGAGTCATGTACGCATCTCTTACTCTGCATGCATCATTGATTTCTTCGTGCATCAGCTTTTTCATCTTCTCCCCCTATTTTCAGACTTAAATAAAATCAGGAGAAACGAAAAATTCGTTAGGCATTTTGTTTTTATTTGAAAAATACCTAAAAAGAGAAAATCATAAAATTGGGACTGCTAAAGCAAATTGGTCTTAAATTCACCTCACCGAAAAAATTGCATTGGGACAACAACCCCCACCTTGTATGGTTTGATTGGGCGAGAGAGTGACACGCACCCTAGGTAGAGCCATATCCGACGCTTCTTCATACTACTGCTTCTGGGCTAGTCCTTCTCCAGTGAGGATCACTCTAGTTTCCGGTAAAGTAGGCTGCGATATCCTTTTAGAGCGAGCTGATCGGGTAGCCGGTAAACGGTCCGCAGCTTGTACTGGCTGGGAAAGATCTAGTTCAGGATTGGGACAATCTCTTGGGGGCGTTGGATTCCCAACAACTTGCTTAATCGCTCTGTTAGACTGTATTATCACCAAAAATAAAAAAGTCAAGATAAAAGACCGAACTCTTACGGTCATTAGCTCGCGTTGCGTTGGTGAATTTGGGGTTTGCTTGTTCATCCTGTTTGCTTTCCAGATCCCATCCTCCTGACTCGCCAGATCACGATGATGGGTCGGAGGTCCCTTAGGCATCCTCTAGATGCACTGCTTACGAGCACTCTAGCCCGCTTATCTAGGTCGGTTCGTGAGAGCCGAGACTGCTCTCCGAACCTGAGTTCGCTTCCATCCTGTTCCCCCCCGACCACCTTTCTTCTAATATTCCTGAGGTGCTCGAGCAGAGAGAGTAGCAGATAAATTACATTTTGGCACTTGAGCTTGGGTCTTTTGCCTTTGCAGAGACCATGGCCGGCAACAGTGATGACCGCACCGGAGGCCCGAGAGCAGAGTAGACATATGTATTGGACCAGGGTGTGATAAACAACACCTTGATAGCTTCCCTCGATACGATGCAGCAACAGATCAGGGATCAGGGAGCTTTCATGGTGCAGATGCGCAGAGAGATGGAGAGGCTTAGTACAGAGCAAGAGCAGCTGAGAGCCGCAGGAGCAGGTGAGATTTCATATCAGCCTGAGGAGCCGGTCCAGTCAGCATCAGCGAGATAGATGCGGGAGTTGCACAACCCCAGATCGATGCTTACATACCGGTGGATCATTCTTCCAGCGATCGTGGGGGACTTCAAGTTCCCCTCGTAGACACTTCATCTTCTTCTCCGCTTCCACGGGCTCGCGACTGAGGAGCCCCATCTTCATCTCTAGGAGTTCTAGATGATCTGCAGCACCGTCCACGATCGCCAGGTGGACGAGGACACTATTCTGATGATTGCCTTCTTGTTCTCCCTTGTATACAGAGCAGCCAACTGGCTGAAGCATTTGGGGAGATTCGTGACTACCTGGGAGCAGCTCCGCACCAAATACTTGAACAAGTACTATCCACTCTGGAAGACCAATGCAGCGAGGTTCTTGATCAGCAACCTCTCCATGCTCCCCAACGAGCAGTTCCATGAAGCATGGGAGAGGTTCAGAGAGCTTACAAACAGATGCTCGCATCATGATATCTCGAAGCCAAACCTAGTTTAGAGCTTCTTTTGCGGGCTGACACCAAAGCTGCAGGGCTTGGTGAACGCTTCTTGTGGTGGTTCCAACTTCGCCAAGGATGAGGATCAGGTCTGGGCCATCTACGAGCAGATGGATGAGAACTATACAGTGATGTCCCAGACCTGTCTCTACACTCAGGGACGCCCCCAGCCACATGCCATGCAGTTTCAGAGGATAGCACGGGTCGATGTTGGTCCTTCCACTTCGTCGGCGGCATCAACATAGGCTGAGTCGACGGCCGTCGACATGGGTATCATCAGCGAGAAGCTAGACCGTATCGAGCTGATTGAGAAGAAGGTGTGCCAGGGTATGACGTAGATCAATCATATGGCACAGACGCTGAGTGACCTGAAGACACGGATCATGTGTCTCCACGAGGCACAGACGGCTTCTCAGCCCTGTCTCAGGTCACAGAGAGATCCGAGCAGTAGTGGTAGCTCATCCTAGCACTCCAGTTAGCCTAGACAGGTTCACCTTGTACAGGCAGAGTCGTACCAGCAACCATGGTAGTATCTTCAGTCGCCACCATCTCAGGACAGACAGATGGTGGTGTATCAGCCGGACCAACCCTTGGCAGTACTCCCCCACCCACCTACGAGCAGGAGCCGTTGATGGATGTCAACGGGATTGGGTTATGACTGACCCCAGTCCTGTATCTGACGAGACCATCTCGGACTCCACCGGTCGGCAGGAGGCAACAGTTCGTAGCAGCAGCCTCCAGTTCAGGGGGGCCAGTATGGCCAGCAGCGTGAGACTTACCAGCAGCCCCAGCCCCCAGTACACCAGCAACCATCCCACAACAGAGAGCACTACGGTCCTCGTCCCTATCAGCAGGGACAAACTTGGAGGCAAGGGCAGCCTCAGCAGCAGTATCATCACCATTAGCCGTCTCACCCTCACCAACGACAGCAGCAGTAGCCTCACTACCAGCAAGGCCACCCGTCGGGTTCTCATGGGCCGACCTATGAGAACCCTACCTTGGATGATTTAGCCAACCTCATGACCGAGCAGCAGACCACCTTCTGACGGGAGATGGACAAGTTCCGTCGAGAGATGAGGGAGTTTGTGAGAGGGAAGGCCGCCATTCCTGCCCAGATCGAGCCGAACCCGAACAGTCTGAAGAGGAAGTCTAAGCAGATAGAGTTCGCAGAGACCACCACTCCTAGTGATTCACTTGGTGATATTACTACATATATATTTGATGCTAATTTTGTCACACTTTGGAGCGGTAGGATGCCAGCATGCGGCACCTCGTCTGAGAGACGACCTGATGCTACTTCAGGAGAGACAGGCAAGGTGGAGAGAGGTGTTGATGTCGCTAGAGATGATGGCGGTGGTGCAGACGCCACCATGGATGATGATCCAGTCGACGGTACTGATCATCAGATGGAGGAGATGGTACTGATGCCACCAGACTTGTTGCTGAGCCAGAGCGTGGTACTGATGGCGCGGATCTAGAAGCTTAGGGTGGTGTTGAGGCCACCATTTCTACTACTGCTAGTCCTGTTGTTTTTCCCTATGTTCATGTACCTCAAGACATTTGTGCAAATAAAGGAAAGGGTTTGATATTTTTCGATCCATATGTGTTGCATGATGATGTATGTGTGGATGCTGATGTGCTTGAGCAGCCCAGACCCGATCCTAGTCCTTCATCTGAGATGGACCTAGCCGTCCCCTTTCCCCATGCACTCTGCTTGGCTAAGGGGCATAAAAAAGAAAACCCAAAAAAGTCTCACCAGCTAGAGTTCCGCCAGCACATGATGGACCGATTTCAGATACAACTGACTCTACAGGAGGCCTTGGAGCACATACCTCTCTTCCAGAGATCACTCAGAGATAGGACCATAGTTTGGAGGAAGAGGCGGAACCATCAGTCAGAGATCCATGTGCTCACTCGCGCCACATGCTTTGTGATCCAGAACCGTCTGCCAATCAAGAGGCCAGATGCAGGAGCCCCATATGTCAGATGCCATGTTCAGGAGCAGAGGTTCGATCGTACTCTATTAGACAGCGGGTCTTCGATCAACCTACTTCCGGCAGCCCTACTCGATCGCTTCGAGTTGGGCCCTCTACGATAGAGCAGGATGGTCCTTCAGTTTGTTAATCGATCTGTCAAGAGGCCGAAGGGGTTGTTAAAGGACGTTGTCGTCACGATTCAGGGCCTGAAATTCCCTGTGGACTTCGTTGTGTTGGACATGAAGATCCCTGAGTCAGTGACCCATACCCCCATCATTTTAGATGCCCGTTCTTGGCCACAGCCAAGGCAGTGTCCGATCATTATAGTGGGAAGGTATACTTTAGCATCAAGGGCGAGAGTATACAAATAGAGACGATCGAGGAGACTAGAGCCAGAGATTCAGCTTGCTCCGAGCCGACTTCAGATTCAGAGAAGATGACAGAGGCAGGGCGAGACATCCACTAGGACTGCGACTTTGTGATCACATATGATGAGGCAGTTTGGGCATATCCAGCAGCACAGGCCGTCCTCTCACCTTCTGAGTTTTGTGATGCACAGATGATAGCAAAGGAGAGCTTGAAGAGTGCATCCATGGTCCATGATACATCTCAGGCAGCAGAGCCTGTTCCCGATCGTAAGGCAGATTTTTGTGATTCTGACACAGATCCCTCGGAGTCAGATATTGACTGGGTAGAGTTTGATGATTTGATACCGTATCTGACTTCCACAGAGCCTACACCTAGGGAGGAGGTTGATTCCATACTGAGAAGAGACACACCAATAGAGAAGCCTTCACCAGATTCAGATTGCGAGTGAGAGTTCTCATTCTCCCATGCAGATTTGGCAGCACTCACTTAGACCTTTTAGAGACCAGATCCACCAGCACCGTGTTGTCCAGAGCTAAAGCCGCTACCGTCATCGCTGAAGTATAGGTTCCTTGCAGGTGAGCATGAGATGGACCCAGTCATTATCTCCACGGATTTGATTGGAGAGCAGGAATCTCGTCTGATGGGTGTTCTTGAAAAGAACCGCAAGGCAATTGGATGGAGCGTAGCCGATCTCTAGGGGATAAGTCTGGCCCTGTGCTCCCACCATATCTTTCTCAAGGAGGACGCGAAGCCGTCGTGTGAGTTCTAGCGGCGGCTGAATCCAAATCTTCAAGATGCTGTCATGAAGGAGATCTTGAACTGGTGGAGCACCGATTTTATCTACCCCATCTCCAACTCCATATGGGTCAGACTATTGCTTGTGGTGCCCAAGAAGACAGGCATCACCACAGTTGTCAGTGAGTCTGGAGAGGAGATCGCTATCCGGGTACCCACTTCTTGGCGAGTCCATGTGGACTACAGACGATAGAACCAGTCCACCAAGAAGGATCAATTCTCGCTGCCTTTTATTGATCCGATTATAGAGAGGCTAGCCGGGAAAGGCTATTACTGTTTCTTAGACGAGTACTTCGGATACAATCAGGTGGCCATTGCGCCCGAGGACTAGGACAAGACTACATTCACCTGTCCCTTTGGGACATATGCTTTCGGACGGACGCCCTTTGGATTGTGCAATGCTCTGGCAACATTCCCGAGGTGCATGTTGTCCATCTTTTCGGACATGGTGGGGGAGTGCTTGGCGGTCTTCATGGACGACTTTTCGGTGTACGGCGATGGATTCGATTCTTGTCTTGACTGCCTAGACCGCATCCTCCAGCGATGCATTGAGGTGCACCTGGTGCTTTCTTGGGAGAAGAGTCACTTCATGGTGACTCAAGGGATGGTGCTTGGCCATATCATCTCCAACAGGGGCATGGAGGTAGATCCGGCCATGGTGGATATCATTAGGAAACTCAGTCCACCGTCCAACTTGCACCAGTTACGGTCTTATTTGGGCACATCGATTTCTATCGATGATTCATTCATGATTTCAGCCGAATTTCCCAACTGTTGACTGATCTGCTGACGAAAGACAACGAGTTCATTGTGGATGATAAGTGTATAGCATCATTTGAGACTCTCAAGAGTCTAGTTGTAGAGGCTCCTATCCCTAGGCCACTTGATTGGTCTCTCCCATTCGAGATCAAGACAGATGCCTCCGATTTTGTTGTAGGAGCCGTGCTGAGACAGAGGAGGGATGGAGTCCCCTTTGCTACTCACTATGCTAGCCGGACTTTGGATGCCGCTTAGCGAAACTACACAGTCACTCAGAAGGAGATGCTAGCCGTAGTCTTTGCCCAAGATAAGTTTTGATCTTACATCATTAGATCTAGAGTGACCATCTTAACTGATCATACCGCCATTAGGTACCTCATGGCAAAGAAGGATGCCAAAGACAGATTGACCAGATGGATCCTTCTACTCCAGGAGTTTGATATAGAGATTAAGGACAAGCCTGGAGTCAAGAATGTGGTGGCAGATCATCTCTCCCGATTGGAGTTTCTTGAGGATTCTGAGCAGATCGAGCCTATTTGTGAGACCTTCCCAGATGAGGCGATCCTTAGTAGCACCTCTCTCCCGTGGTACGCCGATACTGTGAACTTTCTTGTTGCCAAGAAAGTTCCACAAGATTGGCCCAGACAGAGACTTGAGACCTTCCTCGCGAAGGCCAAGTTCTACCATTGGGAGGATCCTATCCTTTATCATGAAGGAGGGGATAACGTCTAGCATAGGTGCATTCCTCAGGAGGAGCACCACAACGTCCTCACACACTCCCACAAGCTTAAGGCAGGAGGACATCAGTCTAGGAGGAGAACAGCACAGAAAGTGCTCCAATCTGGCCTATGGTGGCCTACTCTCTTCAAGGACTCTGATGAGTTCGTGAAGAGGTGTATTGACTGTCAGAGGATGGGCACTTGTGGACAGCGTGATATGATGAAGATGCAGTCCATTCAATCATGTGAGCTTTTTGACGCATGGGGCATCAATTTCATGGGTCCATTCCCTAAGAGTAAGGGATTCGAGTACATTCTGTTGGTCATTGATTATGTTAGTCGTTGGGTTGAGGCCATCCCCGCCCAAATCGTAGATGGTAGAACTGTTTGCAGATTTTTAAGGAAGAATATCATTTCATGGTTTGGGGTTCCTAGAGTTCTGATATCTGACGGGGGTTCTTATTTTGTCAACAACAAGGTAAAGGCCCTTGCTAGCGAGTTCAGCATAGACCATCGAGTAGCCACACCGTATCATCCTCAGACCAATGGTCTTGCTGAAGTGTCGAACATGGAGATCAAGAATATATTACAGAAGGTCATTCGCCCTGACTGAAAGGATTGGTCACAGCTTTTGGGCTCGTTCTTGTGGGCATATGGGACGTTCTTCAAGATGCTTTTGGGTACATCTCCCTTTCATCTCGTTTATGGCAAGCCCTGCCATTTACCTGTTGAGCTTAGACATAGGTCACTTTGGGCAGTCACAGATATTATTATGGATCCAGTGAGTGTAGGAGATTAGAGGAGGGCAGAGTTAGCAGCCCCGGAGGAGTTACATGATGCAACCTTTTCGAGCAACCTACAGTATAAGGAGCGAGTGAAGGAGTGGCATGATTCTCATATTAGCCACAAGCAGTTTCAGCCTGGACATCGAGTATGGTTGTTCGATGCCAGGTTGAGATTATTTCCAGGGAAGCTACTGAGAAAATGGAAGGGACCCTATCTGGTCAGAAAGGTCCACGACAATGGGAGCATTGATATATGTTAGTTGTCTTCTGAGAGTACCTTTCCTGTTAACGGGCAGCGGCTCAAGCCATATCGAGATCATGAGTCGCTGGTCGTTGACGTTGCCCCGATTCATTTTGTGTGAGATGTGGTCTCTTGACTCACATCTATTGCATCTCATACCTGATTATCACTGTTCTTCCGACTTGTATAGATCCAGTTGTCCATAACACACTTTTCTTAAGTGCAACACCCCATTTGCATCTTTGACGTTGCTATACTTAGGGTGCACTTTACCCTAAGTATAGGGGGTGTGAGACTTTTGAGTTTCTTTTGATTCATTTATGCCTCTATTTTGTTGCCTATTCTTAGGGATATTTTACCCTAAGTACAGGGGAGGTAGACCCCGTACATTCTCACTCAGATTTCCCTTTTTGTACAACCTGCTATACTTAGGATTATTTGATCGTAAGTATAGGGGGAAACCCCCGAGATCCTCTTGCATTTCTATTCTTTCATTTGTCTTTGTATATAGCCTTTCTTTTCACTTCCCTATACTAAGCACGAGTTATGTCTTCTTCATCGCTCTTGATTCACTCCGGGGACATCGTTTGAGCTAAGTATAGGGGGTGTCATATATATATATATATTTCATATATACTTTAGCCATAATTCGTACTTTGTGTGAGTGTGTTAATATAAATAAAAATGACTAAAACCTTAAAACTCAAAAACCTTAAAATCCATAAAAATTAAAAATTTTTCCTAGTAAATAAAATTCTTTTATTGCACATACATATCTATTTGTACAAATTATTTTTGTAAAAAATGTTTGTAAAAATCTTTTGTGTAAATAGTTTGATATCAAAATTTTGTATATAGTACAAAATTTTTGTAAAATGTTTTGAAAAACAAAAGTTTGCAAAAATCTTGTGTAAATTTGTGTAAATATTTTGCAAAACTTGCATTCATGCATACATCCATGTTTTCAAAACATTTTTCAAAAATTTTGCACATTTGTAAAAAATTTGTAAATAGCAACCTTGTAAATATTTGTATAGTTTTTCCTAAATCATAGTTGACATTTAAACTAGCCTGGAATTAAATTAAAAAATGGAGCTTGGTTAATATCTTTATCCACCTAATTATAAGAGGAACCTTATAGGGCTTAGGGTTGAGACTTTTCAGGTCCATGGTGGCTTAATTCTTTGAGTCCACTAGGCTATGATCGCATGTCATCTCGATGAGCCTAAGTAGAGAACTTAACAACACACACATGACTCTTACAGACAATGGCTTTACTTGGACCAACACTTTACACCCGAGCTCTCTACGGATGAGGTGGTGAGGAGGCAGTTATCCTTGACTTGGGGTAGCATATAAGGGTAGTACTTCTAGGCGGAACCTCTATTCTTCTTATAGCGAAGGAAGTGCGACTCAACTTGATTTGGTCGCCATGAGGTCTAACGACAGGAGTTGTGGGTTACAATAATGCTTCAAAAGAGGGATAGTCTACTGGCTTAAGAGGAAAAACTCCTTATGTATATAGGCTGCACTTTGTAGATATGTTGTATATATGCACATCAAAAAATGCAAAAAGGAAAGAAAATAACTCCAAAAAAGTGGTTGGTCTGAGAGAAAATGATAATCCCACCGGAGTGTATATAGTGCAATAAGCAAAGCTTGTTATCCATGTTCCATCTTATGAAGCTTGTAGCAGGGAGACTTAGCTACATTGGTTGAGCTCCCAGGGATACATGGCTACATTGGCCAAGGTCCATTCTCTTCTTCCCCCTCTTCTTGAGCCAGTTGTACTTGAACTTAGAAGGGAATACCCCGCTCCTTGAGGAAAGAGTTGCCCGACTAGGGAATTAGAGTTACCTTGTTGGGGAGGGTTGTCATTTTGCTACTTCTGAGGTGGAGAGCTATTCCTCACTTACACAATATAAGAAAAGATTCATGGTCTTCAGGGTTTGTGTATGTAGACGTATTCTGATCTGGATTATTGAGGAATCTTCACTCTAGAGTAGTGGAACTTAGAGGCTGTTGAGTTTCAAACCTGAATCCAAATCAGGTTCCGGCACATTAATAATCCAAAGATCTAATTGAGCTCGATACATCAAATTAATGAAGGCAAGTTTAATAATCAGCATTGATTCATTCTTTTTCCCCTCTTTTTCTTTTTCTTTTATCTCTTTCACTTCTTTTTCGAATAAATGTTTGATAAGGGACTAGCAAAAGTAATGTATAGGCGGTGATGAATCCTCATTCATCACTCTTTATTATTTTATTTTAGCTCAAAATCTTTGCGAAACACCACGTATATGTTTGTAAATAAAATAAATTACCAAATAGCATGCATTGTGTAAATAGCGATAATTAGCATGTTTTTGTGCAAAAATAAAAGAATAAAGAAATAAAGTAAAAAGAGGGAAATATTTAGAATAAATATTGAGTGACCTAAACCCAAGGGAAGGTCAATCATTAGCATGACCGCAAAAATAATAAGTAGAGAGAGATAGGGCAACTCAACCTTGTACAAAAACCCCCTCTTATATATATATATTTTATTTTCTTAATATAAAAATACTTATGGTTTTCTCACATTTTGTATATATTTCTAAAATAAAATAAAATTGAGACAAAAAAGAAAAATATAATAAATAAAACCATGAATATAAGAATAAAAGACTTATTTATTTTACCCTTGCAAATAATTAATAAAAATCAAATAAAAAGTATTTTATATTCTAAATTTTATGATGTAAATAAATAAAATAAAAAATTGGGATAATTGTACATAAATAAAATAATAAAAATAAAAATAAAAAATACATAGGTATTTATACTTGTATATAATAATATATATTGTATATACATAATTTATTTTCATAAAAATAATTAGAAATCACTAAAAAATACTTTATAAATAAATAAACATTTTTTATGTTGTAAATAGTTTGAAATAAAATCTTTTTCTATTTTATTTTGAATTTCCAATGAATTTTCAAATGGAATTTTCCCATTGGTCCACGGGGGATTGTTAACCCCTTGTCAACTCCCCCCCCCATGACCACACCCCTTGTGAATCTTCGCACCAACCCGATTTCGCCGACTTTCCAGACGTGATCCGCCAACCAATCCCCCAAACCTCAGTCTCCGATTGTAGCTCCTACATCCATGATCCACGCCCGACCTTCTTCCTAAGGATCCGAGCCCAGCGATTCGTTCCCGACTCCCATATTCCTGGACCTTCACTCCTATATAGCCTCGCCTCCAGCCGTTCTTCCCCCACCTTTGGCTCCCGTCTTCGACCCCAGTGACCTCCACCTTCATCCTTGAGTGACTGCGAGTGATTGAGCATGTTGCAGCTAGGATTTGGAGGTGTTTGCCTTAGGTCCAACAACCATCGTCGTCGAGCTCCACCGCTGGCGCAACCCGAGCCTCTGGAGGCATCGCTCCATCTAGGCAAAGACCGTAGGAGACTCAGCTTCTCCAGCCTAGACGCTTCCGACCATCAGGTTCCTCTGTTAGCTCCTAGATCATCGTGTAGCTTTAATCCCACCTATCTTGCTCAACCAGCTCCGCCCGAGTGGCCGGAGCCCCATCACTTCATCCTGTCCGTAACGATAGACGCCTTGACTCATCGTCACCCTCCTTCCGCGATCTGATCACCTCAATCTTGGCTATTTGAGCCAAGATCGGGATTGGTCCCTTCCGTCGCCTCCGCCGGGACCCCCCTTTGCCAAACAACCCTGCTTCCCTTTACTGTTTCTCAAATAACCCATGCCGGAGTCTTCCTCTGAGCACGAGCTTTCATTTGTAGGTGAATAAGTGCGAGTCACCCCCCTGAGCCGCATCTCACATACCTCGCTAGAGTCGCCCAGGTCCTCCTTCATTCACCGGAGGATCAGACCGTTGGGAGCTCCATTGGTCACCACCACTAGACGCGGAGCGACGAGGCATGTCGAAGCCCTCTCGTAGATCATCCATCGGACGTGCACAACCACTCTAGCTCACCATCGAAGTCTGACGGGGAGGAGTTCATCCAGACCCTCTCTCCACTGTAAGATCATGCCTCGCTTCCAGTCGCCATCCGAGCCGTTCGAGGGCTGCCACTGACAGGCCGTTAGATCCACGATCTGATGGCCACGTGCACCCCACGCTCGCCCTATTCTGCGGATCGTCATATCTGCCAGGAGGCGTCACCAGAGCCAAACGCCCATCAACCATTCACAGCCTGACACCTGGCCCCTACATGCCCCGCACGTGCTTTGGCTGGGTAACTTGCACCAGCCCCCCTGCATTTTATTTCAGTTTCTTTTTAGTCTATTAAATAAATTAGCACACTTGGACCATTTGTTGACTAGGACATGTAGTTTATAGTATTTACATTTTAGTCCTTATTTTGTGGACACACGTGCTTTGACACGTGAGACTGTGGGCTTTTTGCATGTTTAGGGCTAGGTTTTCTGAATGTTATGAAATGAACTTTATGTTTTGAATATTGCATAAATGTCCCTGTGCGTACTGTATTTGAACATGTGTGGAAATTGATGCACATTTTACATGGATACCCTTATAGTACCTGCACATGTTTTTTTTAGCCCTGAAACTTAGTTTTTCTTGCGTTTAAGTCCCTGTGTGCTATGACTTTTATATTGGTTGAATAAAATAGCAAATCAAATCCAAATTTGGTGAAATTTGGAAACGTAGCCTCTATCACCGTGTAAAAATTTCACTAATTTTTTGGGACATTTTTTATTTGTTTTAATATTTTTAAAAATTCAAAAACCCTTTTTTTGCTAATATTTGGTTTATAAAACCAATTAAAATATAAAAAAACCCTCCGAAAATTATTAGAAAAATAGATACTATTTGTTTGTGTATTTTCTTACTTCTGTCCAAATTTCACTTAATTTTGATTTATAAAACGCCTAAAATCTATAAAACCCTAAAAACCTTATAAAAATTATTAAAAATTTAAAAAAATTTAAAAAAATGTAATTTTTGTTCCCGTAGCTTAGTTTTTATTTGTAGTTTGATATAAAATTATCTTCAGATTTTTATAAGTTATTTATCTATTTTTAAATAACCATTCAAATCTGGCTGCACATTAGTTCTCTGTTTTTGCCTTTTTCTATTTTTATAAATTACACTAAAAATATAAAAATCTGAGAAAATTAACAAAAACACCTGAAAATTTATAAAAGCCAAAAATAATTTTATTTAAATTTTTGGTTTTGTTTTTGAGTGATTAATAATTCCTTGATTGTGCTCTTTTCGCCTTTTTCTTTATTTTCTTCATAACTAAATCATAAAAAAAATTTAAAAATTTTATAAATTCCACCAAAAATCCTTTTCTTTATTTTATTTGTTTTTCTGACTACTTCGTACGCGTTTTTGGCCAATCTATGCTCCTTGTGTCCAACCCTGGTCGCTATACCGGGTTAAATAAATAGCGAGACCGCTATTCGATTTCATTGACTTTTTGATTTATTTTGGTGGTTTATTTTTCTTGTAGAGTCTGATTCGAGGGATTGAGGTCGCAATGACCCGTGATATTTATATCCCTTAGTCTCTCGGTTTTTCAGGTCATCAGGCTTCAATGATCTCATGAATAGCTGCCGCCACTTCTAGTTCAGTCAATAATTTTTTGAAAATTTGGATCTCCTCCATATAAGGGAGGAGATCAGAATCATCATCAACACAATGATGACTAAGAGTATACTATGCATTGCCATCCTTGGGGTAAAATATGGGAACTGTGGTGAATGTAAGTTTGGTCAAAGGATCTAGCACAAGTGACCTCTCCTCACAAGTTTACTCGACTGTGTGTCTTCTGAAATCTTTTTGTAGTTTTAGGGTTTTCGCATTCTTTTTTGTAGTTTGGGCGATTGTTAACTCTCATGGGTGTCCTGAAATGAATCCATAAATCTACCAGGTGAAGTGGTGATGTGGCTTTTATTTAGGCTACCGAGGTCATCTATCCTTGAATTCATGTGCTCCACTAATCGAGTCATGTTTTCAAGAGCAGTCTTTACAAGAGGTGACTTCAAAATCTCAGTATCAGGTGAGTGATATAAGGGTAGTAGTAGTGGGTGAAAATCAAAATTCGAAGCAAAGTCCTCCTAGAAAAGTGGATTATCAAATGTGAGGGTGGTGGTGGTGAGTAAAAATATGCTGCCTAAAATAGTGGATTAGGAGGATATGTACAAAAAGAAGAATTAGGAGCAAAGTCCTCCTATAGAAATAGAGGTGGACCGACTGGAGGGTACGAGGGATCCGAAGAGTCCGGATAAAAATCACTCCTGTCAGCCATAGAGAAGATCTAGAATGCACTAAGACAAACAAGTACCAAACAAATCCTTCAATTTGCCTACTCAACACAGTGATGACTGTGAAAGTTCAGTCTTTTATCTTTTCGAAAATTAGAGTTAAGTGATAATCTCAAAATTGTAGAAGCGTGTAGGAAGGGCTGGGATTGGGGCACTAATCCTTAGTGTATAAGTATGAATAAAATGCACAAACGATGAGGGGGGTATTCTCCCCAAGACAAATCTTTTTTCTTTATGATTTCTATGGTTGAGTAAACTTAATGGTCTTAATTTTATTGGTTATCACTTTTTTTTAATTTTAATAAGAATACATGAACTTAACGAGGAGTCCATTCTTTTTAGCTCTTAGGTGATAAAAACCAGAGGGAGAGAGTTGGAAAAGCAATGCAATTAAAATAGATGATCAATGCTAAGTAGAAATGCTTACCTAGCCTCCGCTCTCTTCATGCAAGGATGCTAAGCGATGGATCGTTGAATTACCCACTTAATTTAATCGTGTCATTTTGTTGTTGTAGTCAGGCAATCAGGATCGATCAAAAATTAACCACACGAATCGATGAATAAAGTGCAATTTTATGTATTTTTAATCTGGGCAAGCCCTATGGTCGACTCAAAGAGGCAAAGGAACAACTTGGAATCAAGTCAGACAAAATAGCTCACAGTTTTCCAACTCTAATTTTTTTGGTATTTGTTTAATGCAAAAGAAATGATAAATGCAATGCGAGTGAATTAAGTAAATATGAAAACACACAACTTAGCGAATCTAATTTTAATGTGAAATTAAGTCAATCTATCCAAGTTATATTTTTCCTGGAAACCTAATCCAATGATGAACGTAAAATTAATTTTTTTGGAATTTTCAAATTTAAAATGTAATGACGAAAAATACGTACTTTTTAGGGCTTTTATGTACTTTTTCATGCAAACAGAATGCAAAAATTATGAAAATTTTTAAGCTATCTAATTTATTTGTAATTTTCTGACAATATATGAATTTTTTATGTTTTTTATATCGAAAACAAAGTGACTGTGAGTATTTAATTCCTAAAAAATCCACAAAATCAATTTATGCAGAAGCAAAATTATATCAAAAATATGCTTTAACGAGTAATCCAAAAGACTTGTTATTTGCAAAAATTATATTCATGGATTTAACTAAAAATAATTTACTGAAATCACTAATCAATTTATTTTAGAAAGAAGACACTCCAATTTAGATGAAATTTGGAAAGTAATTAAATCACAACTAGAGACATCATCTACGATTTTTTCACATTTTTTACAATATTTAATTAAATATGAATTTCAGGCCTTTAAATGGGTAAAATATGCCTAGTTTGGCCAAAATTATTTTAATTAATTAATTACTTCTCACAAAATTACAAATAAAAATCCAAGAGATAAATAATTAAATGCTCTACAAAATGCTATTTTCCATTATAGAAAACATGGGTGTCTGTGCAATTATAGAAAACAAAACCTAATAAATGAACCGTGCCTAAGGGCACTTTTGAAAATATAAAAATCTATGGGGTCGACTAGGTAATATTAACAAAATAAAAAAATAAAAATGGATTTTCTCTCTACTCTTTGTGGGAAACGTGGGTTCCAGGAAAGGAACCCACATTCCCATGCTAGGGCAGGAGTGGGGTTGTATGCGAAGATGTAGGGCGGCACGACAGTGGCACGCACGTGGAGGTGTGGGTTCACAAAGCAGTTGTCGTCAGGCAGGGCAACATCTTGCGCATGCGTGGCGGCTGTAGTGATGTTGCTCCTGCTGGCGGTGGAGCAGAGGATGGTCGCGCGAAGGGAGAACACGTGGCAAAAGAGGTGGCGGACGAGCTATTGTACAAGAGGCGTTGACCTTGGCGGGTGTGTATGTGCGATGCAGCTGCTGGCGGGCGTCGGGGGCCGACGCGGCTGCATGCAAGATGCGGGAGGGACATAGGCAGAGACCGCGGTGCTGTAAGGCACAACGGCTGGCGGACGAGTAGAGCACACGTAGGCAAGATCGTGGCCAGGGTGTTCACGGCTAGAGGGCGCGGCTGACAAGGGAGATGCGCGATGTGTGGCATGACTGAGGAGGGAGGTAAGACCGTGAGCGATGGTAGCGGGGGTCATGCGCAAGGAGGGAGATGCAACAAGAGGGCGGCGCAGCCGCAGAAGTGACTGTGGCTAGCAGTTGCCTGCTACAAGCGGGCAGGAGGTAGCTGATTAAACCCAATTTCATACTCTTAATTCACTGAAATTAACCCCCTAGTTTAGACTATGTGTCAATAAAAGCAAGATTAATCCTTGTATTTATCAGAGTCCTTGAATAAATAAAAAATACAAAAAATGGCAAAATTAAAATTCGTAGTGTTTTTACCTTTAAAAATGCTCACAAAAATATTTCTCACTTTGTTTCATCTCTTTTCAGTTTTTGTCAACATGAAACTTGTAGATCTCATTGAGATCTACAATTTTCATGTTTTGAATTTTTCCAAATTCGGTTATTTTTGCCCTCATTTCTCCATTTGTTCTTCACAATAATCTGATTGGGCCACGTGAAGCCTTCGAGTTGCGCCACGTGGCCCGGTCCCTTGCGCGCCACGCTCCCCACTCCTTCTGTCGTCCGATGGCTTCCTCTCTCTCCAAATCTCAACCTTTCACTCCTACACCTCTTCGTAGCCGTTAGATGATCTCTAGATCATATCACAGTCGCCCGCTAGCGCCTTCACCTCCTCCCTCCACGTGGCGCTCTCCATCACCGCCTGATCCTCTCCAGTCCACTTCAATCTTAACCGCTCAATCCGCTTCGTTTCTTAGTCGCTCGATCGCCACCATCCTCTCATCATGGTCGTTGGTTTCCACCTTCTTCTCCTATTGACATGTGGTGCCTCTTTCGTCCCTTGATCTTGCCTCCCAGATTCAATCCACACCACTTCTTCACACCCATATCTTGGTCGTTGGATCGTGAGATCCAACGGCCATGACCTCATCGTCTTCCTTATGCCACCACGTTCTCCACATCGCATGCACCTCACCCCCTTTCCGTTCTTCCCACCACCTCGGTGCTTCCCTCGTCTCACCAACCACCACACAATGAACCCCACTCATCCCTCTTGCTCGCTGGAAGCCACTTTCTCCATGAAGACCTCTCATCCACTCCACATTCTCCACAAAAACCTCACCCACCATCACTAGTTCCCCAATCATCAACTATAAATACGTCATCTCTGGCCACCATCATCCATGTCCACCTTTACAAGGGGAGAGGCCCAGCCCTCCTCCACCTCCTCGTGACAAGGGGGTGCTCGGATCGAGCAATGACGACCATCAGCCCTGGTGAGACCCGCCGCCTTTCATAGCTGTGTTGCGGCGGAACCGCCCCGCTCGAGCTCCGAGGATCGGCCGCCCTCGACCAGCGAAGACCATGAGATTCCTTAAGAGGCTCAAGCCCAGGCCTCGCTCTGCCATTATTTAAGGTAATCTCTCTAATTCCCCCTATAAATTCCTCTGTCTTCTTCTAATTATGTAGGACTCCACACGTGCTTTCATCCTCCATTGATCATCGACCAATCTTCATCTGATCACCCCATCTTCGCGCTCCATTCCATGACCAGCTCCCCCTCCTCCACAACCTCGACCACCTCCGCTACCATAAGCTTCGCTCAGCTAGAGGATATGACCACCGGGCTCCATATCTTGTCATTCGTAGCCCACCATTCCACTCACTTCACACCCACTTTGCACGAATCAGCTAGATACAAATGTATGCAGGTGTCTATGCTCATTGGTCGGAGCCTTGGTCGGAGGAGCTTTTGCAGGTGTCATCTCCGACATAGAGGAGTCGAATGCCTCTTCCAGAACGGCTAGTATCCTCCACGGACCTCCAGCTTCATCGACGTTCACTCAGAAAGCTCCAGGAAGGTCTATTGGGTCAGAGCTAGAGAGGCGAAGCTGCAGCGTCTTCACCGGAGCACAAACAACTCTGCTGCAGGAGGAGGCAGAGTCGAAGAACTCGACGTACAGGTACCGTCTGATCATCTTGATCGGATGGATCACAGCGAGCCACGTTGCCATCCCTCAGGAGCTACAACGGTCGTATGATCTCTTTGATCGAATGGCCCACGGGCGCCCACGTGTCTCCTCCGAGCCTCTTCCTCGTGCCTTTAGGCTCGGAGCACCCGAGCCTGCATCCGAGCCCGAGCCGCTAGTCGTAGAAGCCCTGAGCCTCCATCGCCATCTGATCCTAGCCTCACTTGCCCAAAACACAGGCGGTATGGAAAAATTGCTTGGAGGCCCTGTCGACTTCTCCAAATTGCAGATAGGTCTGGAAACCACATGCAACCCACATGCGCCTGGGGTATTTTGCACTCATACCCTTGAGAGTTTTAATAATAACAAAAATACCCTCGCACATGTGGGTAAATTACAGGGAAGTCCCCGTATTTACTTTATTTGCATTTTAGTCCTCCCAGGGACATGTTTGCTATTTATCTTTTATGTTTTCTTATATTTATGCCCCAGACTTCATTTGTGAATGTCTTGAGCATCATAGCTCCATTTGAGTTGATTTTGGTGTCATTTCGAAGCTTGTTTGAGTCTCTATCTAATGGCATAGCTTTTGGTTTGTTTTGGATTCTTTGGACTGTGTTGATTATTTCTAATCAAATAGTGTCACTTGTTATTTTTTATGCTGCCATTATTACTTATCACTTCATAACTGGAACTTAAAATGATAATCGTGTATTGTTCATGTTTTTAATCTCACAAGGGCATATTCTCATTGCATTTTCTACGCATCTTGTTGCATGTTAAAAATTAAATAAAAAATGCATGTTTTTGTTTATTTAGGAATTGTGTCTTCAAGCATTCATTGGCCTACGATTCATTAATCCAACACTTAGTTCAAATAATTATAGTCTAAATGATACTAAAGAGGCTCGTGTCCCTGAGTTCATCCTTGGTATTGCCCAAATAAAATATAAACTCGACTGTTTGATTTGATTGTTAATTTAATTAAATGATCTTTAATCGATCCAATTTAGTCCGACTACAATGACAATAGAAGTGTTAATTTCACACTATTAAAGGGTTGAATTTTAGGTTTATCAAATGGCACCGTTGTCGGGGACACGACTCAAATTTTGCCTTGTTTGGATTTTTATTTATTTAATTAAGTGTTTTCTATTCGTAGGTTAATTTGTTCATGTTGTCTTGTATTATTAAAAATTTCTTTCGATTTGATTTCTAATGTTTGCTTTTGTGGCAGGGCCCTTCATGTTCAAAGAGGTGAGGAGCTGGTGCTTCCCCACTGTGAGGAGTCACATCAGCAATTTTGGAGAGGAATCAAAGAAAAAATGTCTCGCATTTTATTCAATTTCATATGCAGGTAATAATCATCATTACAACGGTCTTCGATCGAAGACTCGCGCCTGTAAAAGAATGAGATATATGTGGTTGTGTGGGGATCACCCCACTTGAGTGTCGGCCTAGGACCAGGCACACGACTCTTTGAGCTTCTTTCACATTTTTTTATGTGCTTGCTCGTAGGTAGGACACACTTCAAATAATAGACACACATAAACATCCTTCACTTAGCCAAATTAAAAGATATTCTTTCCCACTAATAGAACCGTGTTAGGTGTGATTTTTCATAGATTTGCATACATATGAATTCGGTTTTCAATTCAGTTCGAGTTTCTCACTTTTTGCAAAGGCACTGCATGTTTTCTCGCTTAGCCTAGATCATGAATTTTATCGACTGCATGGATTTTCTCAACTTCCCTTCCTGGCTTGATCACCTAGGTTAATGGAAAATGTGAATAAGCGGTAGACTATGATTGCTTGACTTATGCTCACCTTTAATCAGTGATAACCTTAATAAATTGGGACTGATAATTGTAAGTTGACATAAAATGGAGTAAAATCTTGTTTTGGGAGAGCAAAACCCATGCTTACGTAAATGGTTTTATTTGACATTTTTTCCACGTAAACTTGAATGTTTTTAATCACCAATAAAATAGACAACTTAATAAACCAACGTCTGTTGGTTTCACTTGTGAGTTGGTGAAATCAAAGGGTATTGCATGCTTGATAGAGCCATGATTGCTCCAAACCCTCCCCTACGTCTCAGATACTCCATCTCATCTCTGAAGATTCATCTGTTCATTTGTACATCCATCCTACTTCTTCGTTCATCTTAGGTCTCCCCCAACATCAATGATCAATCGTTATACTTAGGCTATTCTCAGCCTAAGAATAGGGGGACCTGAGTCCCCATGATTTTCTTACTCATCTCTCCTTGACTCGATACTTAGGTTATTTCTAACCTAAGTATAGGGGGATCCCACCTCAGTTTCTTTATATTCTTCTAAACTTAAATGGACTTATGGCCTTATATCATCTATTTCTATGAGGACATAGCAAAGTTTAAGTATAGGGGGGTATACCGTATACAGAATATTTATACTTTAGCTATATTTTGAAAAAATTGAAAAAATTAAAACTTTTTGGCTAAAGTATAATCTCTTGATCTAAGTGGACAAAATTGTTTTCAAGGCTTTTCTATACTATGTTACACTATTTTTCAAGAAAAATATTTTTGAAAATGATTTGAACAATGAGTTTCTCTTTTTTTGAAAAATCTTTTGAAAATGTTTGGAAAATCTTTATTTGTGTGACATAGTTTGGAAAATTATTTTCTCGATTTCAAGGAAGATCAGTCTAACATGTGCTCTAACTTTATTTCAAAAATCCATAAAAACATCAAATTTCCTTTAAGAGTCAAAAGGTACTACTAAACCCAAATAAGTAGCCGCATTCAGTCAGGGTTCACCCTTAGAAGAGTAGGTGGTTTAGAGGACATCATGTAAGGCTCCGTCCTCAAGCAACGGGCTCCGGTCTGTTCATACACCTATACTGGCTGAATGCAGACGCATCTACTCATTTGAGTATAGGAAGTCATTTTGGTCTCTTAAAGTCTTCATAAAAATTTTAAAAAAAAATCAGAACTTGAATAAAGGAGTTGGATTAAATCCCCTACATTCTCACTTTCACTCAGGATCAGAATTGTCATGAACTATCGGTTTATGAGGTCTTGAGATTTTATGTTAACCATCCTTAGCCATCAAGGTCTTACACTTAATCATCCAAATTTCCCTAGGTTTCTAGATTTGCATGCTATATTGCATGCGTAGTCTCCAACCTTAAGAATATGATCAGTACATCACATGCATGACTACAGTCTCGATGAGATGAGTTGCAATTTCACTTGAGGGACTGGGATAAGGGATTTGAGTTTGGATTTGATTCAATGATGCTCGAGGATGGGATAAAATCTTTGAAGGCTTCATGAAACTTGAGTGTCAGCATTTTAGCCAGTATGAGAACTTGGTTCTTTTGCTTATCTCTTGATTTTGACCAAAGTGTCAGGGTGTGAATAAAAAAAATGTTGATCAGTGTGTGCCAAGTCTTGATAAAAGCAGTGGAGCTAGCCGAAATATTACAAATCAAAGAAAAATCATTATTGAAAATAAAGCTCTCATTCCACAAAGTCAATCATCAAAGAGCTTCCACCAAAGGCGAGCGTCCCAGCCATTTTCAAAGTGTCCACTTGGACCACCACTATTAGGATAAGGAGTCAGGCTTGTACCAAAAAAGGGCTCCGCATCATAAATGCTACAAGTCTCGGTGTAGAAGGTACGATATGTACTCAAAAAAGGCACACCCCAGTGTATTCCCAGGAAAACAAGCGCAGACTGCTCCAACTTCTCTTGACGGACGCATTGTTCAACACCAAAAAAAATTTGTGCTGAGTAATAAGGCACTCGAGAGGATCCTTGTTCCATTGAGAGGGTGAGAAGAAATGACACAATCTGAAATCCTCCATCAATTGGCCTGCCACCAACACTTTTATGTCTGACAAGTTAAGAGATTATGGATTGAACGCAACATTTGATTTATTACCTAGTGTTTAGGATTGGGTCCTTAGGAGAATTTGTTGGTCCAGTACCTTGGGTGACGTTTTGACTCTACTCTCGTAAATGCAGTCAACACTAAATGTCATATCCTTAGTTTATGTGTATACTAGAGAGATTCTGGAATAAAACTAGAGGAATTGGATGCCTCTTGATTAAAGCTGGGTTGAACTCTGAGATTTAGGATCTCTAAAATTAAGAGGACTTGAATAGGTCAGATCCTGTATGCACATGCACAAGTGGGTTAATCCATCTCATTAATTTTTTGTAATGCTTGGGGACGAGCATAGTTTAAGTATGGGTTGTTGATGAAACCCAGTTTCATACTCTTAATTCACTGAAATTAACCCCCTAACTTAGACAAAGTGTCAATAGAAACTAGATTAATTCCTTTATTTATCATAGTCCTTGAATAAATTTAAAATATAAAAAATGAAAAAATTAAAATTTGTAGTGTTTTACCCTTAAAAACACTCCCAAAAATATTTCTCACTTTGTTTCACCTCTTCTCCATTTTTGGTCAACATGGAACTTGTAGATCTCATTCAGATCTACAGCTTTCATTTCAAGTTTTTCAAAATTCGGTAATTTTCTCCCTCATTTCTCCATTTCTTCTTCACAATAATGTGATAGGGCCACGTGGCGCCTTTGGGTTGCACCACGCGGCCCGGTCCCTTGCACGCCACGTGCCCCTCTCCCTCCACCGTCCGATGTCTTTTTCTCTCTCTACATCTCAACCGTCCACTCCTGCACCCCTTCGTAGTCATTAGATGATCTCCAGATCAGATCACGGCCGCCCGCTAGCGCCTTCACCTCCTCCCTCCATGTGGCGCTCTCCATAATCGCCCGATCCTCTCCAGACCACTTCCATCTCAGTCGCTCAATCCGCTTCGTTTCTTAGCCGCCCGATCACCACCTTCCTCCTATCACGGTTGTTGGTTTCCACCTTCTTCTCCTCTCAACACGTGGTGCCTCGTGCATCCCTCGATCTTTCCTCCTAGATCCAATCCACACTGCTTCTTCGCACCCAAGACTTTGTTGTTGGATAGCGAGATCCAACGGCCATGTCCCTGTCACCATCCTCCCGCCAACACGTTCTCCACTTCGGACGCACCTCACCCCGTTTCCATTCTTCCCACCACCTCAATGCTTCCCTCATTTCACCAACCACCCCACGATGAACCCCACCCATCCCTCTTCCTCGCGGGAAGCCACATTCTCCATGAAGCCCTCTCGTCCGCTCCACATTCTCCATGAAAACCTCACCCACCATCACCGGGACCTCCAATCTTCAACTATAAATAAGTCATCTCCGGCCACCTTCATCCATGTCCACCTTTACAAGGGGCGAGGCCCAGCCCTCCTCCACCTCCCCGTAATTGGGGGAGGTGCTAGGATTGAGCAATGACGACCATCAACGCCGGTGAGACACGCTGCCTTTCATGGCTCTGCCCTCGACGTGCGAAGACCTTGAGCTTCTCCAAGAGGCTCAAGCCCTGGCCCCGCTCCGCCATTGTTTCAAGTAAGCTCTCTAATTCCCCATTTTACATTCATTTGTCTTCTTCTAATTATGTAGGACTCTACACGCACTTTCATCCTCCATTGATCATTGGCCGAGCTTCATCAGATCAACCCCATCTTCGTGCTACATTCCATGACCAGCTCCCACTTCTCCACAACCTCGACCACCTCTGCCACCTTCACCTTCACTCCGCCAGAGGAGAAGACCACCGGGCTCCATATCTCGTCATACACAATCCACCATTCCACTCACTTCGTACCCACTTTGCACGCTTCAGCTATATACTAATGTATGCAGTTGTCTATGCTCATTGGTCGGAGCCTTGGTTGGCGGAGCTTTCGCGGGTGCAATTTCCAACATAGAGGCGTCGAAGGCCTCTTCCAGAATGGCCAGCATCCTCCTCGAACCTCCAGCTTCATCGACGTTCACTCAGGAAGCTCCGAGATGGTCTATTGGGTCAGAGATAGAGAAGCGGAGCTGCATTGTCTTCACCGGAGCACAACCAACTACATCGCAGGAGGCGACAGAGTTGAAGAACTCGATGTATAGGTACCGTCTGATCATCTGTATCGAACGGTTCACATCAAGCCACATCACCATCCCTTAGGAGCTACAACGATCATCTGATCTCTTTGATCAGACGGCCCGCAGGTGCCCACATGTCTGCTCCAAGCCTCTTCTCTGTGAGTTTAGGCTCGGAGCACCCGATCCTGCATCCGAGCCCGAGTGGCTAGTCGAAGCAGCCCCAAGCCTCTATCGCCATCCGAGCCTAGCCTCACATGCCTAAAACACATGTGGTCTAGAAAAATTGCATGGAGGCTCCACCGACTTCTTAAAATTGCAGATAGGTCTAGAAACCACATTTAACCCATGCGTGCCTGGGGTATTTTGCACTCATACCCTCGTGGGTTTTAATAATTGCAAAAATACCCCCACATGTGTGGGTAAATTGCAGGAAAGGCCCCATATTTACTTTATTTGCATTTTAGACCTCCCAATGACCTATTTGCTATTTATCTTTTATGTTTTCTTGTATTTATGCCCCTGACTTCATTTTTGAATATATTGTTTTAGCAATGTGAGCCCGAGGCGAACCATTCCTGCAATAAATGTTATTGTAATAAATGATTTATCAATAAAAGTTATTGATTATGTTTCACTCCCTTTCTGATATTGAATGAATGAATGCACTATAACGTCCCTCTGTACAATAAGGGTTATGTACCATGTCCAACTTGATAACCATACAGCTGTTTATTCATTAATTGAATCATAGAGGTTGATGTTTGGATGAATATCTAACGAATTAGATAGAGGACTCATCAAGCATCATCAAATGATTGTCAAGTGATGATCTCCAGCCTGAGTAGGAGATGGCAATCCTTTCTCATTAGGCTGATATCTGATCGACCTCTTGATGCAGGTCCTCTGCATGGGAATAGAGATTCAGAGGTATCAGATTAGTTGAGTCAATGGGTTGACTTAACGAGATAAAGATAACCAAAGACCTATGATGAATTCTGTCACATCATAGGAAAACATCTTCTGACCAGAGACAGATGTATTGTTATATGTCTGAGTATGTACATTTGGCAGACCATTAGGTTGATGACCTAACCAAGGTCTATACACCGACGAGCTGGTGTGCATGCAAGGGCATATAAGTAATACGATCTCTCAAAGGGATCATACAAGTTCACTTATGAATTGGGAGACATGAGCTCACTCATGAGGTATTGGGATTGATCAAATTCCATGCATGGTCGTCATGCTTTAGAAGCATGACATGAATTTGAAGGTGAGATATATGCTTTGTGAAAGCATATGATCTATGCCAAATCCCAAGGACTATGATTGAGAAACTTAGTGATAAAACCATGAAGATGACAGTGTAAAAGTGATCTATATCTTCAGGATGATCATGAGTCTTCCAGTATGCAGGATGTACAGGTATTGGGAATACCTAAGGGTGATTTGATCATAAACGATTGTATAACCATGACGCTTCCCTTCCGAGGGAGTGATGAAACAGGTCCGGATTTTAATGACACCTCTCAGTAGAGAAGTGACCTAATCTTAGTCCATTTGATGGACATCGATCTGAATGAGATTCAGATGCAATGAGAAGATTAGGTTTACAGCCTTGATTTAATCAAGCATCTATGAGAGGCCCATGGGATCTGAATTTGAGATGTGATCTCAATATCCAAGTCACTATACGTGGAACAATACAATCGCACTGTCCTTATCTCCAAGTATCTGAGGAGAAATAGCATTATTTTTGAATGGTTCAATAATAATTCCATAAGATCTAAGCATTGAGAAATTGATAATTAAATGTGATTTAATTATCATGATGTATGAGGAATTATCAAATATAATTAAATGTGATTTAATTATTATGGATAAGAATAATATGGATAGAAGTAACCAATTATTCATAATATATTATAAATGTGATTTATAATGTATTAGAGAGAGCTAATTATAATTTATATTTTATGATTAATTATTAATGTGTATTGGATACACATTGTCTAATTAATTGAAAATGTAAATTATATTTTGTTTTGGGTAGTGAATATGATTCACAATTTTCCAGTGGCAAGATTTCAATATTCCCAAAATTAATTTTAATTTATTTTTTGAGAATAAATCCCAACAAAAGTTGTTGGATTAAATAGTGGAGAATTTCAAGGAGATATGCAATCTCATGGAAATCCATGAGATTGCCCCCACTTGGTAAGTGGTGGACGGCTACCAAATCCTATATGGAATTGGTGGTCGTCCACCCTATTTCTTGGGGAGATATGATCTCCATAGAAATCATCTCTTTAATTGATTGGTTTAGTTTTAGGATTGATGTATATTTGATTTATCAAATAGATTTGATCTAAATTAAATCATAAGTTGTTGGTTTTTACCGACAACAGTCTTGACCATTGGATTGACATAAATCAATCTCATCCATTGACTTTATATGTCCCATGGATTATGATCCATGGATCATAAAACCCTATAAATAGAGAGGCATGCTATGCTCTCTTGTACATGCTATTGGTAGCACATCTCTCTCTCTCTCTCTCTCTCTCTCTCTCTCTTTTCTCCTCATACGCCAACCCTCTCTCCCTCTCCTTGGTGGTCATCCATCAAACCCTAAGGGAGATAGCCATCATCGCCTACGCCACCGTGCCATCGCTTCGACGTTCTGTGGTTCTCCGTCTTCTTGGAGTGCTACGCTCACGAAGGAGATGTTCGATCTCGTGCTACGAGATCAGGAGTTCACCATGCTTGGATCAACTCGTTAGATTGCGAGGACAACGTGACTCATCCCCGTGCTTGCAAGCTTCTTCTCCGATGATCGGACTTGAGACAGGAGGTCTCTTTTCGTAGAGACATGATCAACCACGCTTCAAGAGGTATTGCATTATACTTTTTGTGGTTATAGATGAAATGATCCGAGAATCGTTCTTAGATCATATTGTTTCATCGTATGAAAATTTTTTAAATTCCGCTGCACCGAACAACTAGTACGACTAGTCGTTCTTCATCGTATTCGATACGACGATCACGCTTCCGTGATGCAATTGAGGATTTTACCATATCCTTCAAGTGGTATCAGATCCTTATGTCGAAGGTTTTGGATACGATCCGCAAACCTAGGACAACTTGGGTTCGTGGAAGTCACGAAAGTTTTATCGCATTTGATTTTCGCACTTCTGTTTAGTGAATAAATTCGGCCCTGTTTAAATTGTTTAAACACGAATTAAACATTGGATTATGTTCCCCATTAAATAAGGAAACCATAGGATCTGAGTTTACGTAATTTGAATTCCGTTTGCTAGAGATATGGTTGTTTTAATGAACATATATGCACTGTTGCGGGAACTGCAATTCTTAACATGATTAATGAGTTAATTACTGTTTCGACTTGCCTTGAAATCCGTGAATCATCACTTGGATTCTGTCCTAAATCAAATTAGCAATCTATGAAAATTGATTTTTTCTAATTTGGATTTAATATGATTGAGATATGTTAAATTTAGTAAGTAGGGGTCATTGCTGGAGTTACAGTCCTAATCACGAACCATGTGATTGTCAATTAATGAAATTAATTGTTAATTTCAAGAAATAATTATGGAAAATATTTGAGAAATATTGGAAGATGATTATTTCCTTAATTGACTTGAACTCAACTGATAAATTGATTAGATTTGATCTAGATCAAAATTGGAAACACAATCATCAAACTCCTTGCTTGAACAATGTTGGGAATTTGTATAGCAAATTTACTTATAATCAAAAAATGTTTTGATTATTACTATACTGTATAATTTTGGTTGAAGAACCAATGATCATCTCAAGTACAAATTGATCTATTTGACATTATCCTTTCCGGATGCGGATATGGTATCTAGTCGGAGATCGCTGGGGTAGCGGGTAGCAACGTATGTGGTCTGTCCCACTCTCGCCGGTATTGGCCATGACAGAGGGTAGGGACTTGATAATGCCGAAGAAATCATGAATTTATTTTCTAATTATTAAAATACGAAGTAATACGTACTTTGAGAATAATACAATATATATTCAAGTAAAACAATCAAGTTTGATTGATTGAATTGGATTGATAATAAATTTAATATGATTGAATTAATTATGTCCAAATTAAAATTACTCTATTATGAATAGAGTTGATAATTCCCTTGGAAGAATTAATTATATGAATGTAATTCATGATAATTAATTAAATTTTAATAAGAGGTGGAGGATGACATAAGTGACATCCATGGTCTCCCGTCAAGGCGAAGGGTTTCCGTCGCCAGGGATTGTATATAGGAGACGCTTGTACGAAGTGACAACTCCTATATGTTAGCGCATCTGGATCAGACTCTTTGCTTCTCGTAAGAGTAAGGTTGTATGCATAGTGAACCCAATATCGGATCCTCATATTATTGGAGCGATATTGGATTGTGCATAGCGAGTTCTATTCCTGTTGATGGTTGGTTCAATTAATGATGGGTCAACATCACCTTAGGGGTGGTGGGCCCGGGTATTAAAGACAAAATTGGGAAATGCAAGTTGGACTTGCAAGGCAGAATGTGTTCCCGCTTCTCTTTATTAGAGTTACAGTTTCTCATATTATTGGGATGTAACAAAGATAAAGAGGAGATCCCGAATTCTTGCTTGAGATATAACAGTAAGCATATCTCTTACTTTGAATGTGATTAAGGGAATGAACTTTCAAAGTTGACAATGCAAGAATAATTTGATTTAAAAACCTTAATCAAATATCATAAATTTGAATATATGATTATATGTTCTAATATACTGCATTCTCAGTTTCTGGAAATGAAGACCATGAACCCACTAAGCAGGCTTCTGGAGGTCTACCAGTTGACTGGACCGGATTACTCGGATTGGATCCGTAATTTAGTGCTTGTACTCTCGGTTGAGCGCATAAGTTATGTGCTCTCAAAAGACAAGCATGAAAACCCTAAATCAAAGGAAGAAAAAGCATACAATGACAAGTATGATAAAGATCATGTCTTGGCTAGATGCTACATCTTGGGTTCTCTCTCCAATGTTCTTCAGAAACAACATGTGGAGATGAGTACTTGCCAAGAGATAATGCAGAATCTGAAAGATATGTTTGGTGACATTAACCGCACCCAGCGGTACAACGTTATGAAAGAACTTGTTCGCTGCAAGATGCAGGAAGGGACTTCGATCTGTGAACATGTACTCAAAATGTTTGGGTACTTATCAAAGCTGGGGACTCTAAGGGCAACTATGGATGTAGACATGCAATCTGATTTCATACTGTTATCATTGCCAAAATCTTTCAATAACTTTGTGGTGTCATTCCACATGAATAAGCTGGAGTTGACAAATGTGAGGCTTCTTGCTGCATTAAAGTCCGCAGAAGACGTGATGAATAATGATGGTCCTGCTGGTAGTGCAATGGTTGCACAGGTCAAAGGGAAACGCGGTCGGAAGCATGGTTCTTGGAAGGGCCCGATCCAGAAGAGAAAGAAGGGACAAAGTGTTGGCTCGTCTTCCAATGCATCCACTCTAAAGGCATCAAAGAAAACCGACTTCTATCATCACTGGAAAAAGTCGAGGCACTGGAGGTGTAATTGCCTGAATTACCTGAAGACGGTCAACAAAGGTAAAGCCCTAGTAGGTATGAAATCTACTTTTATCATTGAAACTAGTTTTCTCGTTGGACGAGAAGGAAGTTGGGTTGTTGATTCTGGTGCTTCTGTTCATGTATGCAATTTTTTGCATTTGTTTCAGTAAACTAGAAAACTTGAAGAAGGGGAGATAGTCATCCAGAGGGGATCTGATGCAAGTGTTGCAGTAGTCGCCGTCGGGACTTGTCGGCTATCATTATCTAGTTGTAGAGTCCTAGTACTTAAAGAGTTTCTTTATGTACCAGAAGTTGGAAGGAATTTAATATCTATATCTAGGCTAGTTAGAAGTGGATATTTGTTCCTATTCTATAATTAATTAGTCATAAATCGTTATGATAAATATATTGTGGATGGCATTTTGACTTCTGGAGGACTCTATGAATTGTGCATTGATAAATGTGTTATGAATGTTACAACCACTAATAAAAACCCTAAAAGATCCAGGGAGGATGAAAATCTTTCGAATAAGATTTGACATCAAAGGCTTGGCCATTTATCTGTTGATAAGATCAATAGATTAATAAAGGATGGACCTTTAGATTTTCTACAGGTTCAAACTTTACCTACTTGCAAGAATTGCATTCAAGGAAAAATGACCAGGATGCCTTTCTGTAACAAGGTTACAAGATGCGAAGGTATTATTGAACTAATACATACTAATGTATGCGGTCCCTTCAGTACCGTGACTCGAAATGGATATCTATATTACTTTACATTTATTGATGACCATTCACGATACAAGTTTGTCTTCCTATTATGTCATAAATCTGAAACCTTTGAAAAGTTCAAAGAATTTAAGGCTTTTGTTAAGAACCAAACTGATAGGGAGATTAAACGGATTCGATCTGATCGAGGTGGCGAGTACCTCTCAGATGAATACAAGGAATATCTTAAAGAGAATGGAATTGTATCCAAACTCACTCCTCCTGGAACTCCCCAACTTAATGGTGTTGCTGAAAGACGTAACAGAACCATCATAGATGTGGTTCGTTCAATGATGAGCGAAGCCCATTTACCACTTAGTTTCTGGGGATATGCAGTACAGTCTGCAATATATATCCTGAATAAGATTCCTAGCAAATCTGTACCTAAGACTCCTCATGAGCTCTGGTATGGAAACAAACCTAGTGTTAATCACTTGAGGGTTTGGGGTTGCTTGGTCCATGCGAAGAACATGGACGCAAGTAAGCTAGAATCTCGCTCTCGTGAGTGTTACTTCATTGGGAATGTTAGAGATGGTATTGGATACCAACTCTATGACCCTGAGACTCAAAAGGTTTCTGTTTCTAGAGATGTGAAATTTCTAGAGAATGATTTCCTTAATGGTCAAGATAAATATGAAGTAAAGAAACTCATTGAATCCCCAAAGGATTCTGAGCTTCTTGAACCATAAACTGAAGAGATAAATAAAGATGAAACACCCATACCTCTTATAAGGAGTTCGAGGGTGGTTGCACCACCTGAAAGGTATGGATTCCATGTGTCAAGTGAAACTGACAATGATCCTACTTCATTTAATGAAGCACTCTCGGATCATGCCATGGATAGATGGATGCTAGCAATGAAGTCATAAATTGACTCCATGCATAAGAATGGTGTATGGACCCTAGAGGATCCACCTAAAGGGGTAAAAACCCATTGGGTATAAATGGATCTTCAAGAGAAAGAGGGGACCTGATGGGATAGTAGATACTTTCAAGGCATGGCCCATAGCCAAGGGCTACACACAGAGAGAAGGCATCGACTACGATGATACTTTCTCTCATGTGGCTATGCTTAAATCCATCAGAACATTGCTAGCTATAGCTGGATATCTTGACTATGACATCTGGCAGATGGACGTCAAGATGGCTTTCCTCAATGGATACCTCGAGGAGGATATCTATATGGAGCAACCCCAGGGCTTCATAACTGAGGATGGCAAAGTATGCAATCTAAAGAAATCCATCTATGGGCTCAAGCAAGCTTCTTGTAGCTGGAACATCAGATTTGACAAAACCATAAAGTGCTATGATTTTGTGCAGAATCCTGATGAACCTTTTGTGTACAGGAAGCTTAGTGGGAGCGCCATTGTTTTCATCTTGCTTTATGTAGAAGACATCCTTATCATTGGGAATGATACAGGGATGATGACCAGTGTGAAGGTTGGGTTGTCCCATACCTTTGAGATAAAAGATCTTGGAGAAGCTTCTTACATCTTGGGTCTGAAGTTGTTCAGAAACCGAGAGACGAGGATATTGGGATTGTCACAACATGGATACATTAAGAAGATTCCTGAAGGATTCCGTATGGATAGTTCCAAGAAAGGATTCATACCCTTAAGACATGGTATCCACCTGTCTAAAGGAATGGCTCTGCAAACTGTTGAGGAAAAGAAAGCCATGGCTGGATGCCCTTATGCATCAGCTGTAGGAAGCTTAATGTATGCCATGAAGTGCACTAGGCCAGATACCTGCCATGCAGTGGGAGTGGTAAGTCATTACCAATCCTGCTATGGAGAACAACACTGGAATGCAGTAAAGAACATATTTAAATATCTAAGACGGACGCAAGATTACATCTTGGTCTATGGAGATGGTGATCTCCAAGTCTTGGGATGTAAAGATTTTGACATCCAATCGGATATTGATGATCGGAAGTCGACATCAGGGTTTGTATTCCTGTTGAATGGTGGTGTTGTGAGCCGGAGAAGCAAGAAGCATGACACTACAACTGATTCAATAACAGACGCCGAATACATAGCCGCATCGGATGCTACAAAGGAGGCGGTGTGGTTACGCAAGTTCGTGCTGGAGCTTGGCGTAGTTTCCTCTGATACTCCCATCCCGCTACTCTATGATAACATTGGAGCCATTGCCCAGGCGAAGGAAACCAAATGGCATCAAAAGAGAAATCACATAGAAAGAAAATACCACATCATTCAGGAGATTCAAAAGTGTGGTCATATCATCATCACCTAGGTGGCCTCTGCCGACAACGTTGCTAATCCTCTTACCAAACCTCTGACACAGAAGGTTTTCGACCAGCATGTAATGAGTATGGGTTTAAGGATTGTTCCTGAATGGTTTTGAGGGCTAGTGGGAGATTGTTAGCAATGTGAGCCCGAGGCGAACCATTCCTGCAATAAATGTTATTGTTATAAATGATTTATCAATAAAAGTTATTGATTACGTTTCACTCCCTTTCTTATATTGAATGAATGAATGCACTATAAGGTCCCTCTGTACAATAAGGGTTATGTACCATGGCCAACTTGACAATTATACAGTTGTTGATTCATTAATTGAATCATAGAGGCTGATGCTTGGATAGAGGACTCATCAAGCATCATCAGATGATTGTCAAGTGATGATCTCCAGCCTGAGTAGGAGATGGCAATCCTTTCTCATTAGGCCGATATCTGATCGACCACTTGATGCAGGTCCTCTGCATGGGAATAGTGATTCGGTGGTATCAGATTAGTTGAGTCAATGGGTTGACTTAACGAGATCGAGATAACCAAAGACCTATGATGAATATTGTCACATCATAGGCAAACATCCTCAGACCAGAGACCGATGTATTGCTATATGTCTGAGTATGTACATTTGGCAGACCATTAGGTTGATGACCAAACCAAGGTCTATACATCGGTGAGCAGGTGAGCATGCAAGGGCATATGAGTAATACGATCTCTCAAACGGATCATACAGGTTCACTTATGAACCGGGAGACATGAGCTCACTCATGAGGTATTGGGACTAATCAAATTCCATGCATGGTCGTCATCCTTTAGAAGCATGACATAAATTTGAAGGTGAGATATATGCTTTGTGAAAGCATATGATCTATGCCAAATCCCAAGGACCAAGATTGAGAAACTTAGTTATCAAACCATGATGATGACAGTGTAAAAGTGATCTATATCTTAAGGATGATAATGAGTCTTCCAATATGCAGGAAGTACAAGTATTGGGAATACCTAAGGGTGATTTGATCATAAACGATTGTATAACCATGACGCTTCCATTACGAGGGAGTGATGAAACATGTCTTGATTTTAGTGACTCCTCTCAGTAGAAAAGTGACCTAATCTTAGTCCATTTGGTGGACATTGATCTGAATGAGATACAGATACAATGAGAAGATTAGGTTTACGGCCTTGATTTAATCAAGCATCTATGAGAGGTCCATGGGATATGGATTTGAGATATGATCTCAATATCCAAGTCACTATACATGGAACAATACAATCGCCCTGTCCTTATCTCCAAGTATCTGAGGAGAAATGGCATTATTCTTGAATGGTTCAAGAATAATTCCACAAGATCTAAGCTTTGAGAAATTGATAATTAAATATGATTTAATTATCATGATGTATGAGGAATTATCCAATATAATTAAATATGATTTAATTATTATGGATAAGAATAATGTGGATAGAAATATCCAATTATTCATAATATATTATAAATGTGAAATGTATTAGAAAGAGCTAATTAAAATTTATATTTGTTGATTAATTATTATTGTGTATTGGATACACATTGTCTAATTAATTGAAAATGTAAATTATATTTGCATTTGGGTTGTGAATATTATTCACAATTTTCCAATGGCAAGATTGCAATATTCCCAAAACTAATTGTGCTTTTGGAGAATAAATCCCAACAAAAGTTGTTGCATTAAATAATGGAGAATTTCAAGGAGATATGCAATCTCATGAAAATCCATGAGATTACCCCCACTTGGTAAGTGGTGCACGGCTACCAAGTCCTATATGGAATTGGTGGCCGTCCACCCTATTACTTGGGGAGATATGATCTCCATGGAAATCATCTCCTTATTTGAATTGTTTAATTTTAGGATTGATGTATATATGATTTATCAAATATATTTGATCTAAATTAAATCATAAGTTGTTGGTTTTTACCAACAACAATCTTGACCTTTGGATTGACATAAATCAATCTCATACATTGATTTATATGTCCCATGGATTGAGATCCATGGGACTAAAACCCTATAAATAGAGAGGAATGCTATGCTCTCTTGTACATGCTATTGCTAGCACATCTCTCTCTCTCTTTTCTCCTCACACACCAACCCTCTCATACTCTCCTGGTGGTCGTCCATCGAACCCTAAGGGAGACAGCTGTCGTCGCCTATGCCACCGCGTCGCGGCTTTGACGTTCTGCGGTTCTCCATCTTCTTGGAGTGCTACGCTCACGAAGGAGAAGTTTGATCTTGTAAAACAAGATTAGGAGTTCACCGTGCTTTGATCAACTCGTTGGATTGCGAGGACAACGCGACTCATCCCCGCGCTCGCAAGCTTCTTCTCCGATGATCGAACTTGAGACAAGAGGTCTCTTTTCGTAGAGACTTGATCAACCACGCTTCAAGAGGTGTTGCATTGTACTTGTTGTGGTTATAGATGAAACGATCCGAGAATTGTTCTTGGATCTTGTGGTTACATCGCATGAAATTTTTTTAAATTCCGTTGCACCGAACAACTAGTACGACTAGTCGTTCTTCGTCATATTCGATACGACGATCACGCTTCCGTGATGTGCTTGAGGATTTTACCATATCCTTCATATTGAGCATCATAGCTCCGTTTGAGTCGATTTTGGTGTCGTTTAGAAGCTTGTTTGAGTCTCTTTCTAATGGCATAGCTTTTCGTTTGTTTTGGATACTTTGGAGTGTGTTGATTATTTCTAATGAAATAGTGTCACTTGTTAATTGATTATTATGCCATTATTAATTATCGCTTCATAAGTGGATCCGAAATTAATGATCTTGTATTGCTCATGTATTTAATCTCATTAGGGCATAATCTCATCGCATTTTCTATGCATATTGTTGCATGTTAAAAATTAAATAAAAAAATGCATGTTTCATGTTTATTAAGGAATTGCATCTTCATGCATTCATTGACCTACGATTCATTAATCTGACACCTAGTTCAAATAATTAGAGTCTAAATGATACTAATGACTCTCGTGTCCCTGAGTTCGACCTTGGGCTTGCCCAAGTAAAATATAAATTCGACTATTTGATTTGATTGTTAATTTAATTATGTGGTCTTCGATAGATCCAATTTAGTCCGACTGTAATGACATTAGAAGTGCCAATTTCACACTATTAAAGGGTTAAATTTTGGGTTTATCAGTAGCCTGTGACGACTGGCCCGCTCTGTGTGTTTTCTTTTTTTGTAATTTTTTTAAAAAGAGAATAAAAATGTTGGAGTGAAATGAAGAGGTGGTGATGATGACGTATGATGATAATGATATAAGAATAAAAATAAAATGACATGATTATGAGGTGGTGCATATGATGATGAACAACACAAAAAAATGTTAGATAAAATAAAATAAAAAATGAGAATAGAAGATTTACATGTGACGGGTGGTGGTTGTCGCATGTGGAGGAGGAGATAAACTTCGACTTTGATGATCGTCGCTTCATGGAGATGACGGGAAGCTCCGAAGCATGGCTGCAAGCTTGCACAATTGCTGCTACGTGGCTGCAAAACCACAGATCTTGCCCGAGCCTCGTTGTTGCTCGACCTGTTGCGTTGGCGTTGTCACCAACGACACATCAAGGGGGATGGAGACCCTACTCAAAGAATGGAGGATAATGAGAAATGAAGAGGAGAAGGGAATAAAAAGGAGGAGAGGGAATTTAGAAAAGAGGTAGAGAAAGTGGGAAGAATGGAGATTTGGTGACTTGGAGTGAGGAACAAGTAAAGGGAGAAGAAGTAAAGGGGAAAATAAATAAAATAAGTAGGCTATTAAAAATAAAGAAGAGAAAAGGAAATAAAATGGAAGAGGAAAAAATAAAAATTAAAAAGAAATTAAATTATTTAATTATATACAAAATCATAAATAAATAATAAATAAATAAAATAAATTATGAAAATAATAAAAATGGGGACATGTGGCACCTCCAGAAGCTACTCCGTGTCTCTCCCAGAAAAATCACAAATTAAATGTAAATAAAAATAAAAAAAGAAATAACAAAGGGGATCAAGTCAAAAAGTTGTCAACATGAAAGTTACTTGTCTCAATAAGATCTACAACTTTTGTTGGACCAAAAATTAAAAGAAATCATCTGTATAAAAAGTATTTTTGGGGTACCTTATAGATATAAAATACCTATTTTTTACTTTTGCACATTTTTCTGTCATTTTAAGTAAGATAAAAATCAAAATAAAAATAGAGAAAATATGAAAGTAATATTTACAACTTAATCTATTATTTTATTTTTATAATTAAGAAAATAAAAAGATAAAACGAAGGTTATTTTAGCCAATACGAACAATATACAATAGGGGTGCAAAACCCAAGTTTCACATACGATCTCTGATTTTTATGAAATTAGTCTTGTTTTGAAGTTGTTTGAATGTATATTACTTTTAAAGTGAGTATACATAAATCTGATATTGTATGAGAGAGATATTTACATTTTAAGGTTTGTAGTCTCAAATTTGGAATTGGATTTTATAGGACAATTTTACAAGTTATTATTTTTTTTGATATTTTTTCTTTATTAGTGTTAGTAATATATACACTATAGAGTTGACTTTACTGGATTTGGAGTTAGTACAAATTAGATACAAATAGGTGATTTTCGCTAATATACATGTGATAGTTTACAAGTGAACATGGCTTCTTATTTAATGCAAATATGAATGCTAAAATGTGAACATTAATTCTAGATGCATGAATGTGAATAATGCATAATAATGGAAATATGCAGCTAATTGCTTGGGAACGAATCTCTATTTTCAACTTTTAGAGTGAAGAATCACATATTCATCAACCCCCCTATACTTAAACGTTGCTCATCCCTGAGCAACTGTAATGAAATGCAAAAGTGAAATGATTTTGTGTTCCATACCAAGGTCATGAAAAAAAGTGAAAATGGAGATTGACTCGACCTTTGGATTAATAATGTAGTGAAACCTTATTGGGAATTAAAATTAAGACCAAAAACCTTTAAGTTCCACAAGTCTTCTATTCAGGTCCTCTTAACAGTCAGGTCAAAACGAATCCTCATTTGCAAATTCTGATGACTATGGATCTTACTTGTACTATGTAAGTGAAATATAGCTCTTCACATCAGAAATGGCAAAGAAATAGCCTCCTCTAACAAGGTAACACTAATTTACCTTTCTAGCAACTCTTTTCTCGACGAGCGGGGTATTCCCTTCTAAGTTCAAGTGTAACCAACTCAAGAAGATGGGTGGAGAGAAGAATTGATGATAGCCAGTGTAGCTACCTATCCTGGGATGCTTGACCAGTGTAGCCAAGTCATCTAGCCACAAGCTTACAAAAACTTTGAAGCTCTTCTTATTTTTCTAAAATTCTATATACACTCCGACATGAATTTTACTTTTCAATCAGGCCTGTCCACTTTTGGAGATTCTGTTTTTTTCCTTTTTCTTTTTTTCTGTTTTCCTTTTTTTTCATATATACAAGGTCCAACATGTAAATAAGGAGTTTTTCTACTTGAGCCAATAGACTATCCCTCTTTTGAAGCTTTATTGCAACCCACAACATTCTGTCCTGAGACATCAACGCCACTAGACTAGGTTGAGATGCATTACCCTCCCTAGAGGAGGATGGATGTTTCCACCCGTGTGCTACTCCAAGCTAAAGGATTCTACCTTCTCCACCTCATCAGTGAAGAGCTACATACATGGTGCTTGTCCAAGTTAGGTCATTGTCTAAAAGAATCGTGCGTGTGTGTGAAATACTCTATTTAGAATAATCAAGATGACATGTGAACATAGACTTGCGGACTAAAAGAATTACGTCACTCGACCTAAAAATCTTAACTCCAGTTCGTATAAGGTTCCTCCGAAATTAGGTAGATTAAGGTGAAATCAAATCCACCTCTACTTATGTTCATAACTTGGTTTAGAACACACTAACTTTTCACTTTGCATACGCGAGATATGCAGATGAGATGCGGATGACATGCTATATAGATGAATGAAGTGCAAGACTGTGTTTAATGCAAGGATGATATGCAAGAGTTAATAAGAAGCCCTTTTGTGTTTTTTTTCAAAAAAAAATTTTTTGTTGTATTTTTTGGTACATCTCCTCTTCTACAACTAATTTTATAAAAGTGTTATTTTTACAAGAATTTTATAATTATTATAAAAATTATACAATACACATATAATATAAGTATACAAGTATTTTACAAAAAAACAATTTTTACCCACCCCGAAATTATTGTATAATATATACAAAAATACATGAAGTATGAGCTATGGGTAAAGTGTATATGTAATATATACATGCCCCCTTTACTTAGCGTGTGCTATGTCCTCAAAGCATGAGAAGCGAGGAAGAAGACATAGCTCATGCTAAGCGTAGGATAACAAAAAGTATAGAAGTCCCCCCTATACATAGGCTATGGCAGCCTAAGTGTAGAAAAAGATCAAAAATGGGGCGGGCGAGGTTAAGAGGGGAAATGGATGAGTATTTATACATGATGGGCATCGGTCCCCCCATACTTAGTCTCTGGTCAGCCTAAGTGTAGGACAGGAGTGAGTGTGAGAATCGAGGTATCTAGACAGTGTACAGAAAATGATGAAAAGACTCAGGTCACTCTCCCCCCTATACTTAGGATCTCGTCATCCTAAGTATAGCCATAAAATGAAATGATATGGAGCTGGGGTGAGTGATACGAATAACTGGAGAGGGAGGGAAATGAAAGAAAGAAAACATGGACAAGGAGGAGTGAGAATATACAAGGATCAAGAAGAATTGTGACGATCCTTCTTGCGGGAGCGAGCAGGTGGGTAATATACATATGTGTTGCTACTGGAATCGTCCTTAGATGAATAATAGTAAGGTGAAGGGATCGTCCAACGAAGGTCGACACACGACCGCTTGCTCGGATATGGCTTAATAACAACCGAACTAAGCTCACTCTTATAAATTACCTCATCTGGACTTGATAAGGACTCCTCTGAAAATACCTTCTACGGTATGTTGAAGGAAACTTTCTTAGTCAGATTTTTAGAACCTGAATCATTGAGAGGGAGAGGAGAGTGACGTGTCTTGAGGGGTTCAGGGGAACACCTCGAGGAATCAATTCTTGACTTCCTCTCACTAGATAACTAGAGAGGAGTGAGAAACCGTGTTATTGGGTGGGTCAATTTTGTTCTGGTTGTCTACTTTGATGGTCTGGGATGTGGTGTGTTGCTGACCATGGGTTCCTCATTAGACGAGCCAGCATATAGATTATAATATTCCTAAAGGGTCAGAGCACATCTCGGGAAGGTCCTAATGATCTCAATTAGCTTGGTATTATTAATCACCGATGTCAGATCATCGAAATGGTCAAGACAATCATCAAAAATCGTGTCCGACTCAATGACAACTTCGGGTTGTGAATCTTTTATTGAAGCTAACACAGTGGTGGTGATGCAACCAGCGGGAGTCATGGATGTGTGAGGAGTCTCTAAACCAATGATTGACTAGATAGTCGGTATCGCAGGTGTAGCAGAGAGGTGGGACTCATCTACCTCTCGATGGTCACGACTGTCATCAGCTTTGTGGGTCACCTTCGAGTAGAGTGTGTGAAAGAATGGGTGAGGTCGAAGTGCTCACAATGTTGTAATATCGATTTCCAAGTCTCGTTGTCTATAGTCATCTTAGCCAAGGCTAAGAACAGCTTCTCGAGAATAATAGGAGACTGGGTAAACTCTCCCGGATGCTCAATGTCAATGACCGTGAAGTCTACCTGGAGTAGAGCACCTTGGAAAGTAATGATGACTGAAATGGTTCCTCTCGACCGTTTGATAGATCGATCAGCCTGTTGAACGATCTTTCTCGACTTTCTTATTGGCGTGAGTTTGATCTTGTCAAACACAGAGGTCGAGAGGATATTTATCGGTGAGTCATTATAGATTCTACATGGGTAAAATTAGTTTCTTTGATTTCACAATCAATCTTAGGCAACTGCTTCACTCTGCGGCTCTTGGTCTTTCTCCCCATCACCAAGGAGGTGGCTATAAACACTATGTGTCTCTCAGTCCATGTCCCCTTATTTCCCGACCTCTTAGGCATCAATATACTTCTCACAAATCATTTGAGGTCGGGGAAGTGACTTATGGCCTTTATTAAGGGAAGCTTAAAAATTTGTTCCTCATCGAGTGCTTCCCTTAGGGTAGGATCTAATTTTTTTAGGTCTTTTTCATTTTATTTTTTATGAGATTTTCTTGTTTTTCAATTTTTTTGGACTTTTTGAGATTTTCAATTTTTTTGGTGTTTTTGATGGACGAATGGTCAGACTCTGGATTGAAGTGTAAGTGGTTGGTATAAGAGGAAGGTAGAATAGACTCCAACCATAAAGAGTGTGTGGGTTCCCTAATGTCTACTCGATCTTCAACATCAAATCCACTTATTTAATTTTCCACTTTAATATCCAAGCTAGCAAAAATTGAGTGCAATATGTCGGTGACATTTCTCAACTTGTCACCAAATGATTAATTTTTCGTGATAAGTCAATAAATTTCATCTTCTAAGAAGTCATCGTGACAAATCATGGGAGAAGTCTGCTCAATTGGAAGATATTGCTGAGAATTTGGGGTCTCATACTTAACATACCTAGACTCTGGCTTGTAATGATGGGTTGAGTATGGACCATCTGAATGGCAGATATTGGTCGGAGCCTCATATGATGGAGCCAATAAAGAGAGGGCTCGTAGATTGAATTCATGAGCCCAATCCTGTGAATGCGTAGGCTCTCCGAATGTGTGGTATGAAGGCTGGTCACTGTAGGCTTAATTACTAGGGTCAATCAAGTCAGGAAGATCATAAGATGCATGCTTCTCCATTCGGTATGTTCGATCGACCATGTCATGCCCTAAGGTCAATTGGGATGTGTGAATTGTTGTCTGATCCCTACTTGAGGTGAGAATGAGGTATGTGTGGGCACATAGTTCTTCCATTTTTTTATCTCAGCAGTAGCTTGATCTTCAAATGATTCCCTGACTCTAGCAAGCGTCTGACTTTAAGGTGAACCAACCTAGGGTGGAAGTGGATTCAGGGTGCAAGAAGGTGGGGTAGGTGAGAAATGCGAAGAAGTGGGGAAGTCAGTCGAAGGTCTGACTTCATAATCGAGTCGAGGTGGAACCGACCATGGGTAAGGCTCTCCTGTGGATGGTAGAGGATACATGGAAGAAGGAGAAGGCTAAGATGCACGATATATGGTCGAGGAGGAGTGACCAGAGAGGTCAGGGTATGGGGACCAATATCTCGACATCTTCGAGAGATGAATGTAAGTGGATGGTGATTGAGAAAAGTGCAATTGCACAGAAGGATACACACAAAGACACAAAAACAAACGTAAGAGCAAACCCCTCACCAACTCTGCATGTAAGGGTCATAAAGGTTCGACCAAATTATTTTGTCAATTTTAGTTGGTGTCAAATTCAAGTCTTAAAAGATTAATTAGTTGTTAGGTGCATGCACTTCCCTATAGACTATCATGATTCTTACGAAACCCACTATTAGCTAGTATAGGAGTAAGTGCAGACCGTATAAATATGGCTACCCGTTTCTTAATACAAAGCCTTATGGCATCCTTTAAACCTCCCACTCTGCTTAGGAAATATGGACCGTTTACCGACTACGTGTAGATCCTCACTGAAAAGTGGCTAATTGCTTTGAACCAGTAGTCTATATGAAAATCCTGGCTTTGGCTCTATCCTAGTGTCGTCTCTATCTTACTTGCAAGTAAATTCAGACAATGACGGGGTGTCTCTCCTGCAAACAAGGGTTAATTTTAGTCATTTGTTTTGGGTCCATTTCAATTAGCAGTCCTGATTTTAGAGATTAGTTGTCACTGTAGTTAATTCACACAAGCAATCATGTTTGCCATCCAGTCCCAATTCCTTTATCCTAAGTTAGAAAAACCGAGAGAGGGAATCAGAAAAAGCTGATGCGATCGAGAAAATGATGATGAATGCTTGAGTAAGAAGACTTATAGTGCCTCTAGCTCTCTACAATGCAGGATGTAGTACTGAACTGAAATTTTACACTATATGAAATGCAAACGAGAAAACAGTTCCTAGACAGGAAGTTCTATTAACGAGTGATGAACAAATTAATTTTGACTTATAGCTCTATGGTCTAAGTGTGTCTCATTAAATGTGATGTGTGGTCCTATAAAGTACGAGCACAAGTTAAAAAAAATTCTCTAAGAGCCAAAAGTAAAGGTCCTACTCTACGTCAATCAACCACACAATCATGAAGGATCCAATGTCCAAGGTCTGGGTACACACGCGAGATTCCAAATGGAATCCACTGTAAATATGAAAATATTACAAATTATTTCACAAAATATGAAAAATATCTCTTCTCAAAATTTCTTGGCATCTCAATAGCTGACTCGATCCATGAATCGTCGGCCTCTAATGCACTTCGAGATGCATGACTTCAAGAAAGTCATTCCAAGTACATCGGGCCCTCGTACAAAAATATAGAAATTATGTCAGAGAGAGATATCAAAGTATATTAAAAAAGTAGAGAAAAAATTAAAAAAAAAGAAATAAAAAATGGAATAATTACGAAGTGGTTCGGGGGTCAGACTACCTAAGTGAATGGAAACCTAAATCTAATTTTTCTAAAAGGATCCTAAGGCGTTTGCCTCTCTGCCAACGTTGCCATCTGACGGATCGTTGAATTACCCTCTTAATTTAATTGTGTCATTTGGTTGTTGTAGTCGAGCAATCAGGATCGATCAAAAAATAACCACACGAGTATATGAATCAACGAATTAATTAAAGTGCAGTTTTATGTATAGAACCCACTTAATGGTCTAGTGGTAGTACATTGTGTCTACCACACAAAAGACCAGGGTTCAAATCCCACTCTTGCAGTGGTTGCGTTAGGTAGTCGACGGCCAGTGTAAAAAATAGTCGAATCTTTCAACATGGATTTGAGCAAGAATCCATGTAGCCGACCCTACTTATAGTGGGAGAAGGCTTAGCACTTTTAAGCCTGTGCAAGCCCCACGGTCGACTCAAGGAGGCAAATGAATAACTTCAGATCAAATTAAATGAATTAGATCATAGTTTTCCAAGTGTAATTTTTTTTTGTATTTTTTTAATGCAAAAGAAATGCCAAATGTAAAATGCGATTGAATTAAGTTAATATGAAAAAACACAACTTAGAAAAATTAATTTTAATGTCAAATTAAGTAAATCTAGACAGGTTATATTTTTTCAGGGAAACCTAATCCAATGATGAATGTAAAATGTGTTTTTTTGGAATTTTTGGATTTAAAATGCAATAATGATAAATGCAAACTTTTTAGTGGTTTTTGTGCATATTTTTGTATAAACATAATGCAAAATTATGAAAATTTTCTGGAAGTGAAATATGATGAAAAAAGCTACCTAAATTGCTTTTTTGTAATTTTCTGACAATATATGATTTTTGTATGATTTTTTACTGAAAACAGAGTGACTGAGATTATTTATTTCCTAATAAATCCATGAAATCAAATTATCTAGAAGCAAACTTATCTCATAAAAGTATTTTAATAAGCAAACTAGGAGATTTAAAATTTCGCAAAAATAATGTTCGTGGATTAAACTAAAATTCAATTATTGAAGTCATTAATCAATTTATTTTAGACAGAAGACACCTCCAATTTGGATTAAATTTGGAAAGTAATTCAAGCACAACTAGATACCTCATTTGCTATTATTTCAAAATTTTAGAGCAATATTTAATTAAATATGAATTTCGACCTTGAAAAGGGTAAAATATGTAAAGTTTAGCCAAATTATTGTTAATTAGATAATTACTTCTCGCAAAATTACAAATAAATATCCAAGAGATAAATAATATAATGCTCTACAAAATGTTATTTTCCATTAAAATAAATGATTCAATATTCATGTCCAAATTAAATCTTAAATGCTGGGGTACCCACCCAATTATAGAAAACAAAACCTAACAAACAAACCGTGACTAAAGGCACTTTTGCAAATATAAAAATCTATGGGATCGATTAGGTAATATTCATAAAATTAAAACAAATGGACCTTCTCTATGCTCATTGTGGGAAATGTGGGTTCCAAGAAAGGAACCCACCTTCCCATTTTAGGGCAGGCGCAGGGTGGCGGCGAAGAAGCGGGGTGGCATGGCAGCAGCGTATGCGCGGAGGTGTGGGTTCGCGGAATAGCTATCGTCGGGCGGTGCGACATCCTGCGCACGTGCGGCAGCTGGAGTGTTGTTTCTAGTGTGGGCGGTAGAGTAGAGGATGGCCACATGTGGGGAGAACGCATGGCGAAAGAGGTGGCGGACGAGGTGATGTATAGGAGGCGGCAGGTGCGGTTGTGCGTGGTGGCTACTGGCAGGCGTCGTGGGCTGGCGCGGTTGTGCATGAGATGCATGAGGGACTGAGGGTGGGCGCGCAGTGTTGTAAGGCGCAGCGGTTGGCAGACGGGTGGAGCACGCGAAGGAGAGGTCGTGCCTAGGGGGCACACGACTGGAGGGCGCGGCTGGTCGCTCGCATAGGGGTACTGCTAACGAGGGAGATGCGTGGTGTGGAGAGGCCCGGTAGAAGAGGGCAGTGCGACCGTGGGCGGTGGCGACCGGGGCCATGCACAAGGAGGGAGATGCATTAGGAGGGTGACACGGACGCAGAGGTGACTATTGCTGGAAGCCGCCTACTGCAGGCAGGAGGAGGTGACCATCGATGACTGGCCAGCTCTGTGTATTTTTGTTTTTTTTGTATTTTTTTTAAATAGAGAATAAAAATGTTGGAGTGAAATGAAGAGGTGATGATTATGATGTACGATGACAATAATGTAAGACTAATAATAAAAAGATAATTATGAGGGGGTGTGTGTGATGATGAACAATACGAAAAAAAAGTTTGTTAAAATAAAATAAAATAATGAGGATAGAAGATTTACCTAAGACGGGTGTAGGTTGTCGCATGTGAAGGAGGAGTGGAGGTTGTTGCATCTAGAGGAGGAGATAAACTTCGACTCTGATGATCGTCGCATCAAAATGATGATGGGAAGTTTTGAAGCTTGGTTGCAAGCTTGCACAGTTGCTACTACGTGGTTGCAGAACCATGGATCTCACCCGAGCCTCGTCATTGCTCGACCTGTTGCATCGGCGTTGTCACCGGCGACACACCAAGGTGTTGGAGACCCTTCTCAAAGAATGATGGATAATGAGAAATGAAGAGGAGAAGGAAATAAAAAGGAGGAGAGGGAAGTTAGAAAAGTGGTGGAGAAAGTGGGAACAATAGGGAGTTGGTGACATAGAGTGGTGAACAAGTAAAGGGAGAAGAAGTAAAAGGGGGAAAATAAATAAAATAAGTAGGCTATGAAAATAAAGAAGAGAAAAGAAAATAAAAAGGAAGAGAAAAAATCAAAAATAAAATTAATTAATTAATTATATAAACATTAATAAAAAATAAACAAAATAAATAACGAAAATAATAAAAATGGGCGACATGTGGTAGCTCCAGGAGGTGCCACATGTTGCTCATAGAAAAATTACAAATTAAGTCTAAATAAATAATAAATAACAAGGGAGTTCAAATGAAAAAGTGGTCAACATGTACTTATCTCAACAAGATCTACAACTTTTGTGAAGGACCGGAAATTAAAAGAAATCATCTGTACAAAAAGTATTTTTAGGGGCACATTATAGATATAAAATACCATATTTTTATCTTTTGCGGTTTTTTTTGTAATTTTTAAATAAGAGAGAAATCAAAATAAAAATAGTGAAAATATGAAAGGAATATTTACAATCTAATCTAGTTTTTAGATTTTAATAATTAAGAAAATAAAAAGATAAATGAAGGATATCTTAGTCAATATGTACAATATACAATAGGGGCCCAAAACCCAAGTTTCACAATCGATCTCTGATTTTAATGAAATTAGTTTTGTTTTGAAGGTCTTTGAATGTATATTACATTCGAAGTGAGTAGACCTAAATCGGTACTATATGACAGAGATATTCACAATTTAAGGTTCATAGTCTCAAACTTGGATTTGTGTTTTATAGGACAATTTTACAAGTTAGTATTTTTTTGATATTTTTCCTTATTAGTGTTAGTAAAATATACACTATATATTTGACTTTATTGGATTTGTAGTTAGTATAAAATAGATACAATTGGTGATTTTGGCAAATATACATGTGAATATTTACAAGTGAACTAGGCTTCTTATTTAATGCAAATAAGAATGCTAAAATGCAAACATTAATTCTAGATGCATGAACGTTAATAATGTATGATGGAAATATGCAACTAATTGCTCGAGAATGAAGCTCTATTTTCAACTTTTAGAGTGATGAATCACATATTCATCACTAAGCTGAACTAAATCCTACCTATATGCAAATGCAATCCGTTGAAATGGCCCTAAAGTAGTACTTGCTATTAGCGTGAAGCACCAGATGCTAACTATTCATAATTAAGACCAAAAGTCCAGTTTTTGATGACACACAGTGCCCACTACAGTGGGTCCTGCAAGCATTGTAAGCGACCTCTCTCGGCACACAGTCTCAAGTCCAAATAATCAACAATTATGATTTGACTATGTCCAAAAGTGAATCTAAAGGTACATGCAATAATATTAGGGCTTTGGACCTTAATCTATCGAGCATGCAAATCCTAAACTAGGGATCAATCACAGTAAACAAAGAAAAATAATAAATGAAAAATAAAAATAATAAAATCGATGAAAATACGATAAAAACAACTAGGTGCCCAAGCGAACAATCGCTCAGGCACTGGACCTCATGAAGTGTGAAGAGTCCTTGAACAATAATAGTGACTTCTCCCATTTTAATTACAAATAAAACAAAATACAAGAAAATGGAAGTGTTGGTGTCTTCAAAATCTCCTCCAAGCCCTCCTTCGTCGCTTCCTCTTGTCAGCTACAGCTCGAGACTGATTTTGCTTCACGTAGGTGCGCATGTGCTCCTAAGAAATCCTCCCTCGATCCATGATAATCGCAATAAAGTCAAACAAAGAGGGTGGTTAGAAAATTCCCAAATTAATATCAAATAAAATGGAAAATAAATAAAGGAAAATATATCCAAAAGAGACAAAAAGACATAAATTAAGATATACAGTCTATGTGGTGTTTCTCCCCAGCAACGACACCATTTGAAAATCCAAAAAATGTACCGGTCTTGTGATCCACACAAGGCGAGAACACAGTTGTCAAAGTGACCTATGAGAACCTTAGACTAATTCAAAATTAACCAACAATAGATATAGCAGCAAAAAGGAAAAATAAATGTGGAGTTAAAATTTATTACAACTTTATAAATATGTGTAGAGGTGTAAGTATGTGTAGAGTGTCGAACACTAGGACCAAACTAGATAGATCGGGGAAAATGAATCCAAATTTGTGTTATTCTTGTCTATTATTTTTGTGTGGGTTTTTTGCTATATATATTATGGATTTTAAATTTTTTTTTAAATTATTAATTTTTTTTATTTGTTATTATTATTATTTAGACATTTTTAATTATTAATTTCTTTTTCATTTTAAATATATAATATAAGAATATATAAACTAGATCTGCAATGTAAGGAAAAGTAATTCAAAATACTACTATAAATATATAAAAAATACATAATTAAATGTTTTTAAATTTTAAATATTTATTTACTTTTTTTGTAATTTTTTAGAAATTTTTCTAATTTATATAAATATATGTTAAAAGTCTAAAATATCCCCAAATAGGGATTAAATAAATAGACTGAATTATTTTGAAAATTAAAAATAGGAATTAAAGTAAAAATTTTCCAAGACTATTTTTAATTAATAATATAGAATAAAAAGAAAATTCTAAGATAGAAAAATTTAATTTTAGAAATTATGGGAAGTTTTTATTTTTTATAAAGGATTTTAGAGCTTTTAAATTTTATAAGTTTTCTTTTTCTATTTTTACAATTTTTGGTCTGAAGGCTCAAAAAACTACAATAAATAAAATATAACTTTTGTGGAATTTTTTAAACACTTTTTCTATTTTTGGGTATTATATAAATCAAACAGGGACTTTTTCGGTGCTTTTTGGTTTTATAAAATAGGAAAAAGTCCTAAAATGCAAAACTAAAAATGTAGTGTGAATCCACAAGCAAATAGGTTGAGAAGTTTTAGAGTACAAATGTTATTTTAATAAATAGAAAACATGCACAAAAAAATGAACTGGAAGGGGCATAAGTGCAAAAGAAATAAGGAATTGTTACACCCATTACCTAGAGTAATTCCACATTTACAATCATAACCTTGCATAATAGCAAATTACACATGAAACCCCGGATAGTCAGTCTGTCTCACACTCATAACCCTTCGCATGTTTTCCCCTTAACCTAACCATATCATTGGGTTAATCTAACCCTTACTCTATCCAACGGTTGGTAAAAATATTCAAAAAAAATAAAAAACCTTCTTCCTCCTTCATCTTGCATGCATCATCGCCAACCCCTCCCCTCGTTCCTCCTTTGTCCCTCCGTCTACAGCCTCGCCCCTCCTCTTCCCACAACTAACCCCCTCAGTCTGCAGCCAACACCTCCACCCCTCTGCTTGCATCCTCGCCCTCCTCCATACTCAGCCACCCCTCCGCTTTAAGCCCCAACACTCATCCGTCAGCAGCCACCCTCTCCGCCCCTCTACCTGTAGCCTCCGCCCCTCTACAGCCAACCCCCTCCACCCCCTCTCCCCTCGGAGCGATCGCTCCACTACTAATCTTATCACTTTCGATTCTGATCTGACGCTCGAATTGAGGGAAGAGAAGGACGAGAAGGATACGGAGTTGATCTCGTTCTGCTGATGAATCTGCATTTTGTCATCTTTATTCATTTGTTTTAGCGTAAAATCCTTATAATTATATAACATTAACTCCGTATTCTTACTAACTTGCATCTGTGTGTAAATATTGTACACTTATTACGATTTTAACCTGAAATAAATAAAGAAAGAAAGGAAGGAAAAATAAGAAAATGTAAATAAGAAAAGAATAAGACTATATATATGTAATAGATACAGGCTGACCCAAACCCCGAGAGCATGTCAAGACATGACCTGATCGACCTGGAATAAAGTAGGGGCAGATAGGGTCCTTAATAAAAAATCCAAAAAAATATGTGTTATATATATTTGTGTAGTACATTATTTTATTTGTACATAAATTGACCCTAAACAAAATAATGTTCAAAACAAAAGTTGTAAATAAAAATGAGCCCTAAATAATAAAAATAATTGCACAATCAAATCATGGACAGAACAAAAGCAACCACACTTGGAAAAAAGCCACTAAGAAATAATTGAAAGACCAATTCCGGATTCATATTAAATCAAATTGAACCAAACTTACTTCCAATGTATTCTAAATTAAATTATCTTTAAAATGGCTATGATTTCATAATTATCGGAGTTACGGTTGAAAAGTTGATTTTCTGTGGTGGTTTGTGCAATTTCACCATTTATTTGTACATATTGTAATTTCAAATATTTTTACTAATTATTTAAATAAAATAATAAATTTAAATTTTTAAAAAACAACTAATTTCCTTAATTGAATATGTATATGATGTACCATATTTATATAGTATATGTATATAGTTGCTATTCTTAAATAACCACCACAAAAAATAAAAAATTAACTTTTTTTATTCAATTTAATTAAGTGACGAAAATACAACAAAATATTTTTTTGTAAATACTTTTAACATTTATCTCTTTCTTATCTCTATCTCATTTCAATTTTTTTTCGTTATCTCGTTATATCATTTCAATCTTTTGAATTTTGAATTCTTATCTTTTCTATTTATATGACTCCTTCTCCCTCATTTCAACTTGATCAATCTTTGGTGAGAGGAGCCTGATCTCTGAGAGTATTCTTGTCACGGAAGGGTGCATAGCCTCCGAGCCGTCCGATGATATCGAGTCAGCCTTCATCGAGGCGATCACGATTTTTTCCGCTCCTAAGGTGAGATCCATTATTTTCTTCTTATTTTTAAACTAATTAATCTTAGTTTTATTTCTCGCCTCTTTATTTCATCTTTTTTTATCTTGATCTTAAAATCCATCACGTTCTGATTCGTCGTTGATCTCGAGTTTTCATCTTATTTTCTCGATCTCTCCACGTTCACGTTCTATCCCCTGTGATCTCTCAACCCTGGTCACGTACGGTGGCTGGAGACTCAGATTTGATTCTTCCATTTCATCGGATCCCCATTCATGAATTGCATTTTGATTTTGAGATTGAGTCATCATGCTTGTGTCCTAATTTGTTTATTAATTAAAAAACAAAAAATGTTTTCTTTCTTTCTAACATTTGTTTAATGGGAAAAATAAAAAAATAATAAATTATTAGAAAAAGTTATTTACAGTTTCTGTTCTTAAAAAAAATCTCTATCACACATCCAGGCCTAGCCCGACCGCGACCGCCCAGCTGCGTGTACTGCCACCCGTCCAAGCTAACCGCTCGTCTCCTTCCATGCTGTCAAGATACGCATGCGAGTCACCTAGCTCGACCGCGCGACATGTTGCCTTGCCCCCATCACTGTCACCTCCGACTCTAGCTTATCGTGAGCCCGCACCAACCTTACGCCGACCAGCCCCGCTCTACGTGTCCCAGCGCTCCATCATCCCGATGGCGTTGTGCCCCTACATGCGAAGGAATAACAAAGGCGGTGGTCCCCTTTGCTTTTGGAGAAACGAAGAACATAAACAGGGAACCCTAAAGGGGGTTTTTGAAAAAATGGAAAAAAATTGCAATTCAACCCTCCGTTGTTTCCTAAATTGCAAAAAGACCCTATACATAGTCCAATCACGTGCGTCGCATGTTTCACCTGGGTAATTTTCACTTTATGCCCTTTGTTATATCTCTATTATTTATTTCATGCAAAAACATTGAATGTTTGTGTTTCAGTCTATGTTTGTCCAGATAATTTATTGGCTCATCTTTTCATTTAAATAAATATGGCATTTGCTCTTAAAATTCTACAAAAATTTATATAGTCCACTTATGTGCATGTTCATTGTGTAAAATTTTCATTGCATTTTAAATTCATTTATTATTATTAAAAATCAAAAACATTGTCTTTTTCTCTTCCTGAAATTCAAAAATCCATAAAAATTTGAATATTAATCTAAAAACTCCAAAAAAAATAGATTAATTCCCTTTCAATGTCTTTTAATTTCTACCCAATTTTCATGCATTAACTCTTTTCAAAATCCAAAATTTTTTTGAAAATACTGAAAATATTTGAAAAATGACATTAAATTATAGAAAAATCCAAAAATAGTGATTTTAGTTCCGGTATATAGATATTTATCTATATATTAGCATAAAAATAATTGCTAGGAGTTTTGGGCATTAATTTTTTTAAGTGCAAATTACTCCAGGATGTGCACTGCTTATCATTTTTGCCACTTTTGGATTTTTAGAAAAATACAAAAACATTTGAAAATTCTACAAAAATTCCCAAAAGTATTTCCAAAAATATTTTCTCTCGAATTTTCTGAGCATTTTTTACTATTTTGATAAATATAAAAAGAGTGTGGTTTGTATATTTCTTTCCTTGTGACTATTGATCCTTATTTTTGAAAATTTACAAAAAAAGATTGCAAAATTAAAATCACTAAAAATATGAAAATAAAAAAAAATAAAAAAATAGAAATAAAAAATTTAAAAAAAGATAAAAATTGACAAAAAACCAAGATAGTTTGCCTTTGAGATTCCCTTTTTCTTTTAATTGATTTTCGATTAATTGAATAACCTTTGGGAATTGCAGCCTCCCTGAGTTCGATCATGTCCTCTATACTGGTAAATAGTAGCAAAAACATTTTTCTTTCTCTACCTTATTCTTTGTAATTATTTTGCAGCGAGAGAAGAAAAAAATCTTTGTTGAACCGGGAACTTTGGGGATTGTGATGACTTCATATCCATTATTAATTATCAATCCTCAAAGATCCAGGAGCAACACCTGCTGTGTGAGCGATCATCGATCTTCTATGCTTTTCTTGTGGATAGTTCATGTCAATTTGTTTGCGGTATGGTATTTATGGGATTGCTGGTGCAGGCGGCTTGGTTGCTGGCGGGGCTCAGGGGCGCAGGGGTTCGAGAGATGGGTGGTGTTTGTGATGAAGCGTAGCAGCAAGTACAAGTACTCAAGGTTCCCCAACCTCCAACCTAAGTTGTGCACATCCCCAATGAGTTCGATTCACTCGCTCTCGCCACCTTCATCTTTCTCCGCAATGCCTGATGTTCTCATTGTTCCTCAATGGTATGCTTTGCTTTAACATCTGCCCCTCTGCATGTAGCCTTGGCTTTTTGACAACCCTATGCCCGCAGCAACCCTTCTCTGCTCGCAGCGAACCCCCTAAGGCCTCGCTCCTTACCCACCCGCAGCCACCCCCTGTACCCCTCCGCCTGCAGCCTCCACCCCTCCTATGCTTGTGGCAACCCCCTTCACACTCTCCGCCTACCGCCCTTCTCCCTTTCTGCTTGTAGTCCCCCCATTAGGCCCCTCTGCCCGCATCCCCCATCATCTAGCCCTTCACTCGCAGCTCCCTCCTCTCCTCTATCTGCAATCCCCGATCTTGCAAGCATTTGCCCACCTAATCTCTGCCACGATGATGGGGATTTTTCACGTTTTATGGGTTCTACGCCCAAACGAAGTAGGTTGGGCATGGAGCAGATGATGGGGGTGGGGCAGAGGTTGGACATGGCGGATGGCGAGGGCGGTGTGGATTCGATATTGTTTTAAGAGTAAAATTGTAAAATGTAAATTTTTCTTTGAGAGTTAATAGATGGAAACTAACACAGGTTTATGTCATGTAAGAGTTAAGAATTATTCGGGATCTTGGGTGTAGTTCGCTATTACGATTGTAATTGTTAAATTACTCAGGGTTATGGGTGTAAAATCCCTAAAAATAAAGGTAGGGAATAAAATGTAATTTGCCTAAAAATATTCAACTAATATCAAAATTTCTTAGACTAAATAGAAATATAAAAACCTGTGAGGGTTTATATGTAAAGTGGCCACCTCACATGGGACATCATGTGAGGTGACCTAGCATGGACCCAAAATCAAATAGTAGAAAAAGAAGGGGGTTCATTATAGTTTATACAAAATATTTAAAAAAAACTTATGAAAGTTTATATACTAAACAGTAAATTATAGAAAAGAGGGGGCAATGAATGCAAAATACCCCACTCAACGCGGAGGCAGACAATCAGGATGCTTTCACTTATACACATGTCGCCACCAAGATGCATGATACCGCTTCAATGTCCAACCGCATGGATTAGATCCAAGCGTGTATCTGATGGTCCTGGCCAGGCTAGATCAGGCGGTACCTGCAAGATCTAGAACTCAGTCAGTGGGAGACAGTGGACAAACAGGGAAGAACTCACCGCTAGTGAGTTTGGATTGGGTAGCACTTGCGCCTCCCGCCACCAAAAGCTTTACTGAAGGTCTCCAATCTCTCCTATTGAGGTCCCCCACCTCCCTAAAAGTTTCAAAAAGGTTTAGGGGTTGTTATCCGAGCCACTGGAGCTTCATAAGCTCTGGCGGACCTAGAAGGCTTTCTTAGCAAAATTGCCCCTCATATGGGTCTTCAGCTCCTAAGTCCTGCATGGTTATCTCAAAGACAAAGATACGAATGGTCCTAGGGGCCAAATGGGTGAAATGGAAGTGAAATGGGAAGGGACGAAGGTGCTCTAGTGAGGCGATGGAGGTGGAACACTCAGATCTAGCTCTAGGGGGAGGCAAGGTGAATGGAGGTGCCTAGGATGTGGAAGAAGCGACAGGGAATGAAGTAGCGGTGGAAGGTGGGTCAGAACAGGGGTTTAGCACAATGGAGGATTCGCCGAAGCGGAACTCCGGCGAACTACGAAATGGGTATTTACCGCTAATATAGGCAATAAAAGATTAATCTAAAGGCATGAAATTAAATCTACAACTAATAGCTACTTAAAATTCACTAAAAAGAACCACAAGTAGTTCTGGGCCGTGAGATGGGACCTTATAACGGTGCTCTTCCGACGATGGTTGGGAAACCACCTTCTCAACGCTCCTCCTCACTACGAAGGGTAGCGGAGCACTCCTATCACGAGGCTCTACATTGTGGCCCTCCTCCGAGGAGTTGAAAGTGGGAGAAAGGGAACCAAAGATCGAAAATGGAAAGATGGGAATCTTATGTACAGGTTGATGACCGTGGTGCAAAGATCGAGGGGCAGCAACCGAATCGATGGAGCTCGGCCCTAGGAGAGAGATCGGTGTGGTTCCTGGATGAACATGGGTCAAAATCTATGAAGGAAGTACATCCCCTCAATTGACATGTTGAGGGGGAAAATCGAGAAGTAAGGGTTGCAACAGGTTCTAACAGGGTTAAGGCACAGGTCGGCCAGTTGACAAGGTCAGTCGACGGTGCAATCTAGTTGGTCCACGTAGACTAACCAGGAAAAACCAGCCCCTATATCATTTATAAAATTATTACTAAATAATAAATGATTTAATTAAATTTAAGTTTTAGAATAAAAATGTTTATTATTTTCAATAGTATTTTAATATGATTTTTAATTATTTTTAAAACTTTATTTATTACAAGTAACTGTTTAGGGTTTCATTTATATGTATATTTACATATGTTTCGAGTATTTTATTTTTATTTTGTATTTTGATTTTATTATTTTATTTTCTTGTTTTATAAAATTATAACTTATTTTTATATACATAAATATATTTTTATTATATTTTTCTGATATATTATGTGCACTAAAATGTATAAGGGTATTAATTATATAAATATAAATATAGGTATTTCATCTATGTATTTATATTGTCTATTTTAGTTTTATGTATTATTTACAGCTTCATATTATTGTAGATATGTGCATAAAATATTTAAAAAATTATTAAATTATTAAATTATAAAAAATTATAAAGAATGAATAAAATGATTATTTTATCCGGATATACTATACAATAGGGGTCCAAAGCCTAAATTTTGGATATTAACTCCAAAATAAATTAAACCACCTTCAATAAATAGCTTATTAAATTTTATATACAATTAAAGATGATTTTGATACATTTTGATTTTTATAAAGGAGATATCGGTCTGGGAAGTTCGGGTTTTGGCTTTTTATTTAGAGTATAAAAAGTACATTTTATATTATTTTTTTGTAATCTCAATTTTGTAATTTTCTATATACTATTATCTATAATTTTCATGTATAAAGTTTCTTTATCTAAGGTATAACAGAAAGATAATAAAATAGGTCCCAAAAATGCAATATTGATGAATAAATGAATGGAATTTTATGTATTTTTTCCCCTTATATCTCCCTATTTTATTCCTTGTCGACCCAGTCATCAAGATGCCTAGGTCTCGAGGTTTAGGTCCATAAACTACTTTTGGCATTTTATTCTTTTTCTTTTGTCTTCTTTGTTCTATAATTGTGAAATCAAAAAAGTATATTTTATATACAATAAGTGGAATAAATAATGGATGTAATTTGTACAAAATAATGTTATTTACATGCATTAGCTAGTTTTTTAAGGACAAATGACAGAATAAAGGTGATGAAAGGGAGATTCATCAACGTGGAGTTGGAAGCTCTCGCTATGAGGAGTCACAGAGGAAATTCAGGAGAATTCAAGGAGTTCAATCATCATTCTGTTCATGTGTTTTTGTCTTGTATATACTTGTGTCGGTGCATTTCTAGTGGTCCTTCTTCGAGGGCTTGCGTTTGTATAAAAAAGATGAACATATCATGTGGTGTGGGAAGTCTCACCCTTGTCCGTGTGAGTCTCCACTTGAGTGTCTACCTAGGGCTAGGCACATGGCTCTTTGAATTCTTTTATCTTTCTATCATTTGTTCTTGCCAAGTACGTTAAGACACACATAATTGTAAGGACACCCATAAACATCGATAAACATAGCCCTGAATCAAATTCTCTGCGCTAATAGTATCATGTTCAGGGTACGGTTTCTTCGACTTGCATGTATATAACAAAATATTTTAGTATAGTCTTGCATATGCATGAAGATTGCTGGAGGCATTGTAAGTTCTTTTTCTCAAGAATGCACCATGATTTTCACAAATGCACTGGCGCTTCTCAAATCTTCCCCTGATTTATCACGTAGGAAATGAAAGGAAATTGGGAATGGTCGATTAGACGATGATTTCTTGATTTATTCTCTCACATTATCACAATGACAACCTCAAATTAAAATCAAGATTGTAATGCAAGTTGATGAAATAAATTGGAATAAAATTCACTTTTGTATTATGGGAGAGCAACCCCCGCCATTATACATAGGATGTTTGATTGCTGAGAGGTGAGAATGTATCCCCAATATAATGCTCAAAATGTAGCCCTAAAACCTAATAATGAACTTCAATTTTGTATGATCACCAACAAAAATGAAAAGATAAATGACTAACCTTTGTTGGTCTTCGTGTGTGTTTTGATGAATCTAGTGGTATTGTCTGCTTGGTTGAGCCTACATGTGTCTTCTCTCAACCCTCCTATAACCCAAGATGTTCTTCCCCCCCCCCCTCCCCCATCTCCGCACATCCAATTATCTATGTATATTGCCCCCTCTAACCCAAACTAATCTCCAGTTCCCCATCCTAAAATCCACATCAAATTACTTAGGCTACTCTTCATCCTAATTATAGGAGCTAACTTTGTATAATAACTGAGTATTCACCGCGGTACCCCTCCATTCTTATTGCGTACCCAATACTTAGGATATTTTCAGTCTAAGTATAGGGAGAAGCTGAGTCATTCATTCTTCCATCTTCTTGCCTTCTTATAATTAAGTTATTTTTAACTTAAGTATAGGGGGCCATCTGAGTGAACTCTGCTATATCACCATGTATTTGACCTGAGCTATTGCTTCATATCAATTTGTGCTATGAGGAGATAGCAAAAGTTAAGTATAGGGGGGGTATACCATATGTATTATATATATACTTTAGCCGTAGATCGTATTTTGAAAATTTTGAAACCTTTTTGGGGCTAGGGATAACTATCTCTTGAAATAATTTTTGTAAAGTTTTTTGTAAATGCTTGGGAAAATTTCTAACTATATTACACTATTTTGAAAAATGTTTGACAATTGTTTGAAAATTGAGGAGTATACTTGTTTTGAAAATTATTTGAAAAATGTGTTATATATATAAATATATATATTATGTGACATAGTTTGAAAATTTTGTTAAAAAATGAGGGACTAACTTCTTATTTTGTAACTATAATTAACCTTTCTCAAAAATTCCATAATAATCTAAAAAATTAAAACTTTTCTTAAGCAGTTATTCTGACTACTAAGCTTAGAAATGAGTAGCCATTTCTCAGTGAGGGAATTACGGTCTCCCTTATCTGAGTGGGTGGTTAAAAGACAATGCTAATGGCACCGTATTGAAGTAGCACGAGTAGCCGTCTAATGGTCCATACTTGCACCAATAGTAGCTGGAAATGGATGCAAGTATTCATATGAGATTGGTCCAGGCATTATTTCTCTTGAGATTAAAAAAATCCCATAAAATTTGTGAAATTCGAAAAATACAAAAAATCACTAATGTCTGGAGTTGGTGTATTCCTGACACATTCACTATCACTCAAGGCTTAGGGAATTGAGGACACAGTTTTTGAGACCTTGAGAGTCTAAGTTAACCAGCCTTAGTCATTAGGGTTTGAAACTTAATAATCCAGAAGTCCCTGGTTTGAAAGATTTGAGCATTACATTGCACTCTTCATATCTACCTTCTAAAGAATATGATCAACACATCACTTCAACAACTATATGATTGATGATATGAGTTGAGTTATCACATGAGGGACTGGGACTGGATATTTGAGTTTAGACCTGATTTAATGATACTCGATGATGGGATAAAGTCAATGAAGGCTTCAAGAAACCTGAGTGTCAGCAAACCCTAGCCAGTATGCGAACAAGTTAAAATGATATCGTTTGGCATTTACATATGCGCCAGGTGTGATGAAATTAAATAATTGTTGATCAGTGTGGTCCAACTCGTGGTAAAAGCAGTGGAGCTAGCCAACCTTTAATGAAATAAAACTCGAGAGAAGTTCTTTCATATAAGGAAAGGGTCTCTCAATACAAATACAAATTCAAAATAGCTTCCACCAAAGGCGAGCACTCCAAACTTTTCAAAATGTCCACTTGGCCAAAAGCTATTAGGACCAAGGAGTCAGGCTAGCACACAAAAAAGGCTCTGCATCGTATAGTGATACAAGTCTAGGTGTCGAAGGTATCTTAGATACTCAAAAGAGATACACCAGTGTACTCCCACGAAAACAAGTGTAGACAACTCCGAACTCTCTTGATGGATCCATTGATCAACAAACAAAAAAATATGCATGTGTTGAGTAATACGGAACTCGAGAGGACCTTATTCCAATGTAAGGGAGAGAAGAAAAATACAAAATCCTATGCTCTCCATTATCTGGACTTCCATCTACACTTCCAAGTCTGATAAACAAATGGGATGGTGGATTGAATGCAAGAACCAACTTATTCCCTAGTGTTGAGGATTAGTCTAGAGGAGAGTCTCTTAGACTAGGATCTTGGGTGACATATCGACTCGACTCTCATGAATGCAATACACTAAATGTCATATCTTATATGTTATATATACAAAACAGAGAGTCTAATAATTAGAGAAGTTGGATTCCTTTTTACTAAAGCATGGATGAGCGTAGATTTTTTGGATCACTTAAATTAAAGGTCTTTGATGAATTGAGCTTTGAAAATTCACATGCACTGTCAAGAATTAGTCTGACTCCTTCATTCTTTAGATGCTCGAGGACAAGCATAGTTTAAGTATAGGGGTGTGATGAATCACTGATTGATCATAATTATTTTCACTATTTATCGTCGAAGCATAAGAACATCATTGGAAATATTCACTAATTCTGCATCTATAGCAATAATCCTCTTCCCTCATATTAACCCTGATTAATAACCCTAATTATTACTAATATTTTCTTATTTATTAGAAAATTCTAAAATTATATTAAATATTATATATATTATTTTTTCCTAAAAATAAATTAAAATACATAAAAATATCAAAACCACTAAAATAAGTGTTTTTAATTACATAACAATACTACCAAAAATATTCCTTCCATTGCTGACCTCCTTTGACTTTTTGGTCAACATGAAACTTGTGGATATCATTGAGATCTACAACTTTCATGTTTTGACTTTTTGTTAATCCGACCCCTTCTAATTCCTTTTTTTCTTTTGTTTTTCTATTTTCAAATAATCTCAGTTGGTCATGTGGTGCTCTCTAGGCCCACGACGTGGCCTGTCTCTTCACCCTCCACTCGACCTCCTTCTTAGTCACTTATCAGCCGCTCACATCTTCTTTGTCAATCCCGTGCTCTTCCTCAGTCCTCAGATCGCATCCTCCTGATCTGATCTCATCCACCCGCTTCTGCCTTCATATCAACCGCTAGATGAGCCCTCATCTAACAGTTTCACTCCATCCACATCACCTATCTGCTTCAAGCCGTTGGATTAAGCCCTCGCTCCATCTCCACTACACATCTGTGCCACAATCTCAAATGTTAGATCAGATGCACTGATCGGATCTCACCTGCTTCCCCGTGCCTCCATCTAGACCATTGAATTACAAGATACAATGTCCACCCCCATGTCTTCCACCTTTCACCTTCTGGGCCCACCTATTTAGCCTCACCAACCCTACTCCCCTTCCTATTCTAGCTCCATTTTCCGCCACCTCATCCCAATTCAATGCCTCCCTAATTTATCCCAAGCATCTCCTCCTTCACATGGTCGTTACCCTACCATAACCAATCTCCAAGGCCACCGTCGATGGTTACGAACTTCACCCATTCACCACCCGAAACTGTCGCTATGCCACATTCAAATACCCCTACATCACTTTTGATCCATCTGGTCCACCATTGGGAAGAGGCACATCCTCCCTCACCCCTCTGGTGATAGCGGAGGGGCAGATAGTCAAGGCGATGATGACCTTCTACCCAGGTGACGACCTACGACATTGACTGTCGTGCCTTGGCCACGTAGCGTCCAATCGAGCTCCGAGGCCCGGCTGACCTCGATGTTCAGATGACCCAAGCTTTATCTGAAGCTCAGCCAGAGCCACCTTTGGCTGCCTTCTTCCTCCTAGATTCCTCCAGGTTTGCATTTTTACTTTTCTTGAATTTTCTCTTATTTTCCCGACGCTCATGCTCATCCTCACCAATCACTAACCACCCTCTATGCTTCGCCTCACACCCACGATCCATGTGAACCACTCCGAGCACCTTCTCCCTTCTTCTGAGCCATGTTCACATCTGCCCAATTCTTCGACGGCTCGTTGGAGAGGATCAATTGTTCCCCCACTCCTCCACCTCAATTGGGAACTTCATCTCATTCATTCATACACGTATAAATCTCTTCTTCGTTTATTCCTAACCGGTGTAGGGTAAATTGTATAAAATCCCTCCATATTTCATGATTTTGCAATTTGGTCCCACCAATGTGCGTTATCCTCAAGTGTGTGATGGGGTAATTTGCAAAAATTACCCTGCCTACTTCCTCTATTTGCATAAATACCCCTCCCAAGGGATATTAAGCATATTTATCCTCTTTATTCTTTCTTTTATAATAATTATGCCCCTAGAACTATAATGATCATATCTTGAGTATACGAACTCTGATTTAGTTGATTTTAGTTTCATTTTCTTATTAATTATATTCTCTATGTAATAGCATATTTTATTTGATGATTCAACACTTAAATACACATGCTATATTTTGATATATATTGTGTCAACTGCTCTCTATTCATTGATGCTAATAATTCATTTTATTGCTAAATTTGTCTCTGAAATTGACCCTTATTTGGTTGTTCATTGATGTGATTATTTTAGGGCATCTTATCATCTGCTTGCATAACACTATACATGCATCTCATTTCGATCACAAAAAATCAAATAAAAAATGCATGCGTCATATTGTTTTGTCTCTACATAAATGTTTGCATTATTCATTACTACATATTATTTGTCCATTCTGTCTGCATATGAAGACCTACACCTGAGAATATTGTCGCTCAATTTTAGTCAATGATTTTCGATAAATAAACGTGGAGGCCAGTGTCCCTGTGTTCGACCTTGGTATCATGCCAAGTAAAAATATTCCACAACATTAAAAGATTGTAGTTTTTGATGAATTATAGTCTGCCTCCTATACTACGATTTTCAAATATTAATGAGGTGGATTTCGAGCATCACATGTGAGCCCGCAGTGAGACACCATGCAATAAATGTTATTGCAAAACCAATCCCTAATCTAAAATGAAGAATAACTAGTTTGCATAATACGTCCCTTAGTACAATTAGGGTTTTGTACCATGGCCATCTTAATGATCATACAAATGTTGATTAAATTATTGAATCATAGAGGTTGTTGCTTGGATGAATATGTAAAGAGTTAGATTGAAGACTTATCAAGCACCGTCAAATGATTATTAAGAGAGGATCTTCAGCCTGAGTTAGAGATTGCAATCATTTCTCTAATGAGTGATATTGACTGACCTTTTGATGTAGGTCCTCTGAATAGGAATAGAGATTCGGAGATGTTAAATAAGTTAGGTCAAAGATATGACTTAATGAGATCGAGATAACCAACACCTATGTCGTATGTTGTCATGATATAGGCATGCATCCCATGACCGGAGACAGATGTGCTACTTTATTTTTCTCGACACACGCTCATCCTCACCAATCACTAATCACCCTCTGAGCTTTGCCTCACACCCACGATCCATGTGAACCAATCTGACTCCTGAGCCCTGTTCACATCCGCCCATTTCTTTGACGGCTCGTCGGAGAGGAACAACTGTTCCCCCACTCCTCCACCTCAATTGGGATCTTCATATCATTCATTCATACACGTACACATCTCTTCTTTGGCTATTCCTAACCCTTACAAGTCTCGTATTCATCAATGGCTAGAGCTCTCACTGCATCTCTATTCGCGAGCAGCTCCTCCAACGAGCTCGAGTAGTCACCGACTTCAAGAGAGTCCATCATCTCCTCCATCGGATCTTCTTCGCCAAACAACCATCATTCTTCCTGGAATTTCAGCATGGACAGAGGGGTCGGGTGTAACTCCAAGCATCTCACTGGAGTCCCATTTGTGCCGCTAATGCATGATGGAGGAGGAAGACCTCAGCAAGTAATGGTACCATCCGATCCATTTGATTGGATGGTTCTGATCGAATGTTAGCCTCCGCCTCGACCATGCAGGCTGGGTGGATCCAAGCCACTCACTCGAAGCTCTTGAGTCGACTACGTGGCTCTCCAACCTACCTCCCACCAAGCCCCGCTTCGAGCCTCGCCCACATGCATGCCATGCGTGTGCAGAGTAAATTGTAGAAAATCCCTCCATATTTCATGATTTTGCAATTTGGTCCCTTTAAGGTGCGTGCTTCACAAGTGTGCGCCGGGGTAATTTGCAAATATTACCAAGCCGACTTCTTTTATTTGCATAAATACCCCTCCCATGGGATATTATGCATATTTATCCTCTTTGTTCTTGCTTTTATAACAATTATGCCCCTAAATAATGATCATATCTTGATTATATGAACTCCGATTTAGTTGATTTAAGTTTCATATTCTTACTAATTTTATTCTCTATCTAATAGCATATTTTATTTCATGATTCGGCACTTAAATACACATGCTTTATTTTGATATATATTGTGTCAATTGCTCTCCATTCGTTGATGCTAATAATTCATTTTATTGCTAAATTAGTCATTGAAATTAACCCTTATTTGGTTGCCCATTGTTGTGATTATTTTAGGGCATCTTATTATCTGCTTTCATAACACTGCATACGCATCTTATTTTGATCACATAAAATCAAATAAAAATGCATGTGTCATATTGTTTTATCTCTGCATAAATGTTTGCATTATTCATTACTACATATTATTTTTGCATTATGTCTACATATGAAGACCTAAACTTGAGAATATAGTTGCTAAATTTTAGTCAATGATTTTCGATAAATAAACGTGGAGGCTCGTGTCCCTGTGTTCGACCTTGGTGTCATGCCAAGTAAAAATGTTCCACAACATTAAAAGATTGTGGTTTTTGATGAATTGTTGCCTTCCTCCTATACTACAATTTTCAAATATTAATGAGGTGGATTTCGAGCATCACATGTGAGCTCGTAGTGAGACATTATGCAATAAATGTTATTGCAAATACCATTCCCTAATCTGAAATGAAGAATAACTAGTTTTCATAATAAGTCCCTTTGTACAATTAGGGTTATGTACTATGGCCATCTTAATGATCATACAAATGTTGACTAAATTATTGAATCATAGAGGTTGATGCTTGGATGGATATGTAAAGAGTTAGATTGGGGACTCAACAAGCACCGTCAAGTGATTATTAAGAGAAGATCTCCAGCCAGAGTTAGAGATGGCAATCATTTCTCTAACGAGCTGATATTTGACCGACCTCTTGATGTAGGTCCTCTGAATAGGAATAGAGATTCTGAGGTGTTAAATAAGTTAGGTCAAACAGTTCACTTAATGAGATCGAGAAAACCAAGACATATGACGTACGTTGTCTTGATATAGGCATGCATCCTCTGACCGGAGATAAATATGCTACTCTATTTTTCCCGATGCTCACGCTCATCCTCACCAATCACTAACCACCCTCTGAGCTTCGCCTCACACCCACGATCCATGTGAAACACTTCGAGCACCTTCTCCCTTCTCCTGAGCCCAGTTCACATCTGCCCATTTCTTTGACGGCTTGCCGGAGAGGAACAACTGTTCCCCCACTCCTCCACCTCAATTGGGACCTTCATCTCATTTAGTCATACACGTACTCATCTCTTCTTTGGCTATTCCTAACACGTGCAGGTCTCTTATTTATCAATGGCCAGATCTCGCACTTCATCTCTGTTCGCGAGCAGCTCCTCCAACGAGCTCGAGTAGTCACCGACTTCAAGACAGTCTAGCATCTCCTCCATCGGATCTTCTTCACCAACCATCCAGACTTTCTTCCTGGAACTTCATCATGGACAAAGGGGTCGAGTGTAACTCCAGGCATCTCACTAAAGTCCCATTTGCACCGTAAATGCACGGTGGAGGAGGAAGACCTCGAGAAGTGTTGGTACCATCTGATCTCTTTGATTGGATGGTTCTGATCGAATGTTAGCCTCTGCCTCGACCATGCAGGCTGGGTGTATCCAAGCCACTCACCCGAAGCTCTTGAGTCGACTAGGTGTCTCTCGAACCTACCACCCACCGAGCCTCGCTCCAAGCCTCGCCCACATGCATGCCATGCATGTGCAGGGTAAATTGTAGAAAATCCCTCCATATTTCATGATTTTGCAATTTAGTCCCTCCAAGGTGTGTGCTCCTCAAGTGTGCACTAGGTTAATTTGCAAATATTACACCGTCGACTTCCCCATTTGAATAAATACCCTTCCCATGGGATATTATGCATATTTATCCTCTTTATTCTTGCTTTTATAACAATTATGCCCCTAGAAATATAATGATCATATCTTGTGTATACGAACTCCGATTTAGTTGATTTAAATTTCATTTTCTTACTAATTTTATTCTCTATCTAGCATATTTTATTTGATGATTCGACACGTAAATACACATGCTATATTTTGATATATATTGTGTCAATTGCTCTCCATTCGTTGATGCTAATAATTCATTTTTTGCTAAATTTGTCTCTGAAATTAACCCTTATTTGGTTGCTCATTGATGTGATTATTTTAGGACATCTTATCATCTGCTTGCATAACACTGCGCATGCATCTCATTTTGATCACATAAAATCAAATAAAAAAATGCATGCGTCATATTATTTTGTCTCTGCATAAACATTTGCATTATTCATTATCTACATATTATTTGTGCATTATATCTGCATATGAAGACCTAGACCTGAGAATCTAGTCTCTCAATTTTAATCAATGATTTTCGATAAATAAACGTGAAGGCTCGTGTCCTTGTGTTCGACCTTGGTATCATGCCAAGTAAAAATTTTCCACAACATTAAAAGATTGTGGTTTTTAATGAATCGTTGTCTGCCTCCTATACTACAATTTTCAAGTATTAGTGAGGTGGATTTCGAGCATCACATGTAAGCCCATAGTGAGCCACCATGCAATAAATGTTATTGCAAATAAAATTCCCTAATCTGAAATGAAGAATAACTAAATTGCATAATAGGTCCCTTACTATAATTAGGGTTATGTACCATGGCCATCTTAATGATCATACAAATGTTGATTAAATTATTGAATCATAGAGGTTGTTTCTTGGATGAATATGTAAAGAGTTAGATCGAGGACTCATCAAGCACCATCAAATGATTATTAAGAGAGGATCTCCAGCCTAAGTTAGAGATGGCAATCATTTCTCTAATGAGTTGATATTTGACCGACCTCTTGATGAAGGTCCACTGAATAGGAATAGAGATTCGGAGGTGTTAAATAAGTCAGGTCAAAGAGTTGACTTAATGAGATCGAGATAACCAAGACCTATGTCGTACGTTGTCATTATATAGGCATGCATCCTCTGACTGGAGACAGATGTGTTACTCTTCGTTGAAGTATGTACATTTGACATATTGATAGGTTTATGATCTAATCATGGTCTATACATCAGCATTCTGGTGTGCATACAAGGGCATATGAGTAATACGATCTCTCAACGGGATCATACAAGTTCATTTACTGAATCAGAAGAAATGAGCTTACTCATGAGATATTGGGATCAAATTTTGTGCATGGTCATCTAACTTTAGAAGCTTGACTGAATTTGTATGTTTGATGTATACTTTTGGAATTATATGATCAATACCTAGGTATGATATATGCTTTTGGAAAGAATATGATTGATATGACTCCCAATGATCGAATGAGAAACTTAATGATAAAACCCTGAAGGAGATAGTTTCAAAGAGATCTAAAACTTCAGGTTTATTCAAGGTTTTCTAGTATGTAGGATGTACAGGTTTTAGGAATACCTGTGGGTGATTTGATCAACAAACTATTGTATAACCATAACAATTCTGTTTTGAGGGAAGTGATGAAACATGTCTGGATTTTAGTGTCTCCTCTCAAAGAGAAGTGACCTGATCCTAGTCCAAATGTTGGACATTGATTTGAGTGCGATTTAAATACAATGAGAAGATTAGATCTATGGCTTTGATTTAATCAAACATCTATGGAAGGTCCCCAAGATCTGGATTTGAGTTATTATCTCAACATGCAAGTCACTATACGTGGAACGTACAATTGCCCTCTCCTTTTCTTCAAGTATCCATGGAAAAAGGGAATTATTCTTGAAAAGTTCAAGGATAATTTCATTGTTGATAATGTGTTGAAGCATTTAGGAAAATTGATAGTTAAATGTGATTTAATTATCATAAATAATATGAATTTTATTCATGTTATTTGGCCATATAAGGTGAGTTGTCTAAGATAATTAAATGTGATTTAATTATCAAAGTTGTCAATAATGTAAATGTGATACATATTATTTGGGCACATGAGAATAGAGATCCAAGATAATTAAATACGATTTAATTATCAAGGATATGAATAATGTGGATAGCACTATACATAATAATCATATATATTATAAATGTGATCAATAATATATAAGAGAGTTATTTGTAAATAACATTTACAATTTAAATGTTGATGTGAATTGCATTCACATTGGACAATTAATTGAAAATGTAATTTACTCTTTATTTTGTGTTGTGAATTTGTTTGACAATTTTTTTCTTAGCATGATTGCAAAGTTCATAAAATAATTATGAAATATTTTTATGCAATTATTTACAATAAATATTGTTGTAAATTTTTGAGATATTCGAGGGAATCAAAATACCATGAAAAGCGAAAGAGGAATCCACCCTTCCATATGGAGAGGGTGGGCGTCCACAATTCCTTTTGGAAATTGGTGGTCGTCCACTTTCCTTATGAAGGAGGCTTGCTTCCTTCCTATTTCTCCTATAAGATTGATTTAATAAAAATTAATCTATATTGATTATTATTCAACATGTTTAATTTAATTCATTATTGTTGTATTTTTACAACAAAATCATGGCCATTGAAAGAAACACAAATAAATCTCAACCATTGATTTTGTGTTGTCCATGGATTATGATCCATGGACTCAGAAAATACTATATTAGAAGAGGCAACCCTAGATCATCAAGGAGGATACATAATATGCTCTCTCCTTGTCTCTCTCCCTCTCTCTACATGCCAAGCCTCTCTCTCTCCTTAGAGTTGGTGTCCACCCTAAACCCTAGAGAGGTTCATCGTCATGACCACGCTGTTGTACCGCCTCTTCAACCATTCATGGATCTCCATCTACTTCGGTGCATCTTGCTTGTAAAGAAGATATCGGATCTCATGAAATGAGATCAAAGATTCGCCACTTGGATCATCAATACGAATTACGAGGAGCATACATTTCATCAACGCGCTCGCAAGCGTCTCCTCCATTGGATCACACTTGAGACAGGAGGTCTCTTTGTTTAGAAACTCTATCACAACCACGGTTCAATAGCTAACGTTAATAATATATAAGAAGAGGCAACCATAGATCTTCAAGGAAGATACATAACATGTTCTTTCCCTCTCTATCTCTCTCTACGTGCCAAACCTCTCTCTCTCCTCCTTAGAGTGGTCGTCTACCCTAAACCCTGCAGAGGGTCGTTGTCATTGCCACGTCGTTATGCCGCTGCTTCATCCGTTCATGGATCTCCATCTCCTTCAGTGCATCTTGCTCGTGAAGAAGAAGTTGGATCTCTTAAACAAGATCGGGAGATTCGCCGCTTGGATCATCAATATGGATTGGGAGGAGCACACATTTCATCAATGCGTGAGCAAGCATCTACCCCATTAGATCGGACTTGAGATAGGAGGTCTCTTAATTTAGAGACTATATAACAACCACGCTTAAAGAGGTAACCTTAATACCTGCATGTGGTTTAGATGAAACGATCCGAGAAGTATTCTTGGATCATGTGGTTTCATCGGTTTAAAATCTTCAATTTATGCTGCCCCAAGCAACTAGTGCAACTAGTCGCTCTCGATCGCATATGATGAGATCTCCATGCTTCTGTGATGCGCTTAAGTATTTTCCATATCCTTCAATACATGGGATGCGCCTCAAATTATTGGAGATATCAAACTCAAGGAATCGATGTGGGTGTCAGTGGAATCCCAACCAAACCGTCGTGGAATTGACATCTTGAAGGAAAAAGAGAGTGATGATAGATGAAGTATATAATGATGAATAAGAAATAGAAAGAGTGTAAAAAGGTATAAGGCTCATAGTAAGCAAGGGACAAAGAGACGTATGAAAAGAAGAAATGACAAAAATGGCACAAAGGCGTGGGACTTGATCTGTGATCCTAATTTAAATCAAACAAGCTCCAAATAAAATGGTCTAACCAACTCAAATGTTGTGAAGCCATGAAGGTTTGACTATATTTTTATTTTCAGTTTTTGAGTTGTGATTCATGCAAAAACTTTAACACATCCTTAAGTGACTAGCACTAGAGGTGAGTGTGTACTTCTAGGAAAGTATCTTCATATTTGTTTCACCTCCTTTGTAGCATATGATATGTACTTTTTAAATTCCTCAATATCAGTCCTAGAGTGCTATTCTGCCAAAGAAATAGAAAGAGGAAGCCTATTGGCAAAACCACTACTTTCCACACAAGTGAGGTACTCAAACCCAAGACAAAGAGATAGACATACACGCGAGGGTGTGGCCTATGCTCAATACTTCAAATCAAGTCGGATGCTCTACACAAGGTGAGTGCACCATCATCGACAATACTCTCCTACATACATAATAACTTCCTTATTTATCATCATTAATCATCAATATTATCTCTCTTACTTAAATAAATCAACAATATTCATTGATAATTAACATTATTTATTAATTTATGTGTTGTATATAATTGACCTTAATTAGTCTATATCAACTAACCCTATTATTGTGCTAATATTTTATGTATTTATTTATTATGAAAAATCAAATAAAAATTAGAATAATATTGCAAATGAATAAAATAACATAAAATGATATCAAAATACAAAAAATAAATAAAAGAAAATTGAAAGAAAATTGTTTATATTATTTTAGTGTGTATCTAATTTTATCTATGTACAAATGACCTCTGATCTCTTTGACTTCTATATGATATTGTTGACATCCTCCCGATCTACAACTTTTATGTTCATCATTTTTTCTAATTTGACTAATAATTAATGTATTTCTAATTTTCTTTTATTTCTCTATTTCTTTAATTTCTATTGGTCCATGTGGTGCCTCCATGACCACCCACATGGCCTCGTCTCTTCACTCTACTCTAACTCGTTTTGGGCCACTAGATCTTGATCCAACGGGCTGCAAGCATCTTCAACCTCCAAACATTGAACATTGAAGAGACTCAACTCTTCATCACCATCCAACTTCTCGCCATTTTCGCAACAACCTCCGACAACTTCTTCTACAACTGCCAGCCTCACATTATTCATTGTTCAATCCTGACTCTCGCACGATCTCCAGCCTTTCCTTATCCTTGCTCGATTCACCGGGAGTGGTGGTTGAAACCACCATCTCTCAACTGCAGGTTACCAACTCACCTTCCTAAAAACCTATCCTCCAACCGCCATTAACGGATATCCTCCACTTTGTAAGCCTGGTCTCTAGCCAACGTTCCCTTTATGTGACAAAGAACGAGATGGAGATTGAGCGACGATAGGCATAAGGCTCCGGCGAGATCCAAGAGCACTACATCATGTTGCAGTTGTCCATTAATGATGCTTGAGCTTCAATCCCTTCCCCGAATTGTCATGCGACGGCCTGAGAAGCTTTCAAGCTTAGCCTTTGGGCTTCTAATTATACAAATCCATCAATCCATTTTACACCTTTAGGTAAGAAATTCCGTCAGTCGTCTCTTCCTCCATTTTTTGCATATTTATCTTGAATTTTATACTAGCTAAAATCCATTTCTGAACAACTGGAGTTCATCGGTTATTATCCACTACCCGCACGTTCAACTCCTCCTGTTGATCTGCTTCACCATCTCGTGATCACCCATTTCATCTTCTTACTCTATTGGAAGGAGAACCCATTAAGGCTCATATCCTTCACGAGCAGTGATCCATTTATTACACCTCATAGCCACTTCAAATAAGTCGAATGGTCTTTGTCTGTTGTTTATACTAACATTACAGGATGGTTTAGCTTCAATAATCAGAGATTGATATCGAGCTCTAGTCTCCTTTTTTCTACTCGGGCAGCTCTTCATCAACAGAGCAATACAAGGAGCTACTCTTCTTCTTTACCCCTCGACTGGCTTCGTTGAGCTCTTAGGAAGGTCATCTGGCCTTATTCGGAGGCTTAGGAGCGAGGCGGAGCATTCCAGCCATTGTTGGAGAATAACTTAAGTTCCACCGCACACGAATAAGAGGAAGAACACAGGACGAATAGGTACTATCGATTCCCCCAAATTGGACGAGATCCAACAGTCCAGATTCATCCGTGTCGCTCACATGAGGCAGCTCTTCATCCCTTAGGCTCGTGTATCGAGCCCGCAACTGAGCCTCACATGAAGCACCGGAGGCATCCACGTGTATCCGAGCCTCTATCACCTAGCACCGTTGGGTCACGTGCAGTGTGCACGTGACCGGGTAATTTGTAGCGCTGACGTCCTACTTTTATAGATAAGCCCCTCCACCTTTGTGTATTTTGCATATTAGCCACTACGGGTTATTATTTATATTTCAGTCCTATTTCGTCCCGTTTACATTTCAGTCTTATTCTAAAAATACCCTGAATTGAATATTGAATATCTTTTTATCTATATATCCAAATGAAGTGATTTTGATCTCGTTTAAAAGCTTGTTTGACGCTCTATTCTTGGATGCTTTGTTGCTAATTTTGATTTAACTGAAAAACCAAACTCTGCCTTACTTAAAGTTGCCAGAGTACGATTAACCCCTGGATTTGAAACGCTTTAATTATTCTTTATACCATGTTCTTATTTTGATCTTTAAATGAGATTGAAAATGCAATTTTTATGAGGTATTGAACTTGTTAATCACTTTTAAACTTAATGACTAATTATTATTTATTTTTTAATTATTTCCATTAAGTTATTAAATGGTTTAATTGCCTACAGAAACTATTGAGAATCAATGTGAAATTAAAAGTAAAATACGTTGAATTGCTTTAAAGATTGATTAAGACTTAAAGTCATCATTTGACTGGTTTTCATGCCTTAATTATTATTGAAAAGATTCAAGGTATTTTTGTGATTAATCCAAGTTAATGTTGTGTCTCATCATATTGTGTTTGCCATAATCGTATTTCTTGTGCATCATTGTCTTCGTCTAATTTAATTGCATAAAAATGTGTTAAAAATGTGTATCTCGTTGTGATATGTGCATCTGCTCAATATAATCATCTTGTAAATTTCTCTACAAAATATTTGACACTTAATAATCATTCATCAAATTGCTCACGTCCTTGTGTTCGGCCCTAGACTTCCCAGATAATAAATTCAAGTTGAATCCTCCTCGCGGAGATCTTTCATTCGGTTCTGCATGATATGCTAAGTGCACGTGCAACAACAGATACTACTTAATATATGCATTTAGCGAACCATCAGATGGTGGCGTTTCCAGGACACGTCACATTGATCATTTTTAGGTTCAAATATTTATTTAGTGATTTTTAGGTTATTTATTTTGAGCGTGTATTGTTGTATTGTCTCTTGTGTTGATTTATTATTTTTACTTAATTAATTATTATGAATATCTCTAGAATTTTCTAATAAAGTTTTTTTTTGTGGTAGGCCCATGGAGTTGACGACTTTCGGAGGGCTGCAAATGCGAGGAGCTTGGAGTTTCTTATTGGAGAGCCCAAGAAGCAAATTAAGTAGAGAGATTGATTTAGTTAATTAAGTCCATTTTTTATCGTGTTGTAATTATTTTTAGCCTAATTATCTACTTACAAAGGTTCTCGATAGAGATCTCGTGAGCGTAACGAAGGCCTGTGGACTTTATTTTTTCATTTGGTGGTTGTGTCAAGAGTGGTTCTCGACTTGAGTGTTTTTTTATATTCAAGCATTATATCGTAGGTCATTTATGCTTGATCTATTTTGTAATTTAGGATACACACCACAATCTCATAAGATTCACAATTGTAAAAGTATTAGGAGATTCATAGATGCACATAGCATATTGATGAGTCTTATATTGTGTTGTTTAAAATGTATGTATCGTGAATTGTCGTACGTAAAAAGTAACAGTGTGTCATTTCATTGTAGGTGGCAATCGGAATCAGTCAAGAAAATAACCACAATTATTTAGTCAATTTTGAATCGTGTGGTTTTATGTTTATTTTACTTGGGCAAGTCCCAAGGTCGAATACAAGGAGGCAAAGGAATAACCTAAAATTATGTCTATCAAAGTTCGTGCGCGATTTTAGAGGCATTTTTTTGTAATTTTTTAATGCAATAAAGGATGCAAAATGCAATTTTGGCCTATTTTAGGGACAAAAGTGCAATTATCAATCAAACAATGTCCGAAAATTACGAAACTACAATGAATATTATGATGAAATGAATGCACTGTATTTTTTTGGAATTTTTGGATGCAAGCTGATTTTTTATGGATTTTTAATTGCAAACAAAGTGAATTTCGATATTTAATTATAATAAATATTAAACCGAATTATTTTTAAGGGATAAAATTATCTAAGCTCTATCACAAGGTAATTGATCTCAGAAAAATCCTAAACCTAGAAAATGCGAGTTTTAATACCTATTAAAAATCAAATATTGAAATATGCAAAATGATTTTTAGAAGGCAAACTATGCATGCAAATGCAATTCTTTTCAGGCACAATGTTAAACACAATTAATTCAACAATCTACGATTTTTCCGCAACTTTTAGAGCAACGGTTAATCAAAGGTAAATTTCAGAGTACAAGATGGGAAAAATATACAATTTTCCACAAAACAATTAATTATTAATTAACCATTGATCACAAAAATATCTACAATATGCCATAATGTAGAGAACTAGTTGTAGAACAAAATGTTATTTTTGGATGAATAAATAGTGTAATGTAGCAGTCTAGAATAAAGGGGAAAGACATGGGTATTTCTGCAATAATTAAATATAAAAAAACAAATGCTTTAAGGACTATTATGCAATTACTAAGAGTTATGGGGGTAAAAGTGCAAAATTTCCATGGGGTCATGTGCCAAGCACCCCTTGGTCGGCGGGGCTTCTGTGCAAATAGGGAAGGACCGGGGGGTGCTCTGTAAATTACCTTACGGTCACGTGCGGAGCACATGACCCGGGTGCTGACGTTCCCCCTGCCCCACGTGCATGCACATGGCGGGGGCCTCGGGCTTGGTGCTCGATCGGCAAGAAGCGGAGGCTGGAGGCGACGTTGCGGACGTCCGGTGACAGTGGCTATCGGCTGCTCCACTGGAGATGCGTGGCGAAACGGAGGGAGGTCGGTGTTGATCCTGGAGTTGTTTGCTGATGATGGCATCTTGGTGGCAGAGGAGGAGCGGCGGGAGTTAAGGCACGTCGGAGAAGATGGGCGTCGATGGTCAAAAGCGATGGCTATCAATGGTGAAGCATTGTCGATGAAGGTCGAGGAAGATGATGATGGCCGGTGGAGGTTGAATCTCGCATTGTCGGGGAAGGTCGTTGGTAGGGATATCGTTGGCTCTATAAGACGATCCTGGAGCTGGGGAGTAGCGCGAAGATCGCAGCTGCAACGGTGTCGGTTGGGGAGGAGACACCGGATCTCACCGGCGGAGACGACATCAAGGTGCTGTCACCGTCGGGAGGACGACCTGTTGTGCAATCGGCGGATGCGGATCTCGGTGGAGGCGTCGTTCTCAAATAGCAGATGGATCCTTTTCGGAGACGGAAAGGTTATGGACGGCGATGATTTGATTTGGGGATTCGACGATTTCGGGGGTCGATCGGGGCTTGGAGATTCGGCAGTTTGATTGAGATTTGATGGAGATCGGGGATGGCGGGATATTCAGGCGGTGGAGAAATCGAAGGGCGGCGGTGAAATTAGCGGAGGGGCGGCGAAAATAACGCCTAGGAGGCAGAGGTTTCCAAAGGGGAAAGTGCACACAGAGACGTTGGACAATGGTCATCCGATCGGTCAAGATCGGACGACCACGAAGGCGACACGTGGCGGCTGGGGGGTAGAGGCGAAGGCAGTGGATGTGCGCGGCACGTGCGCGAGGGCACATGCCTCGCACGTGCGGGATTTTAATATTTTTTATATATTTTTTAATAAAATGAATGAATAAATAAATAAAAACCTCAAAAATGGCTGACACGTGGCGGGTCCAGGAGCAGCCACGTGTCAGCACCACAAAAATCGAAAAAATAAATACTTGTAAAATCCAAAATAAATAGCAAACGACCTCGGATCAATAAAGTTTCTTCACGAAATATTCTTGTCTCGATGAGATCTAAAATTTCATCAAAACCAAAATTGATCAATTGCACAAAGTGATATTTTTGGGGTATCCCATGTACATTGAATACCTTGATTTTTGGGTTTTATAATTTTAATGTCATTTTTAAACTAGATAAAAATACGGAAAAAAATATAAAGTCAAACGTAAATATAGACACATTAATCTATTTTTTTGGATTTTTATTAATTAAGGAACAGAAGAAATAAAATAAATCATGAAAAAGACCAATTTTGTATAGAAAGTGAGTGAAGACTTTGACTCAATTTGTTTCTTTGATTTCAAGCTCAATTGGGATTTGGTTTTTACGCATTTTAATAAAAATTTTATCAAATAAGCCAAATGAAAAAGAAATAAACTAAAATAGGTTAAATATATACATAAAATACTAGGTCAAAATCAGCTGAAATACAAAATATACAAAAGAGGCCCAAAACCCAACTTTCACATACGAGCTTCGATTCAGTTGAACTTGGTCTTTTTTGAAGGTAATTGAATGTATAATAGTTCAAAAGTGAGTAGGATCAAATCAGACACTGGATGGGGGAGATATGAGGGTTTTAGTTCGGAAATCCTAGAACTAGGGTTTGGGTTTTTGGTCCACTTATTTGGGTTAGTGATTTTTTTGTATTTTTCATTTACTCTTGTTAGTGATATGTACATAGTGGCAGTGGTTTTGGGTCTTTCGGAGTTAGCATGAATTAGTTAAAAATCAAGGAAGTTAGGCTATTTACAGGTCATTTTTGGTTGGGATTTTTGGCTTCTTATTTTGTGCAAAAATAATGGATAAAATGCAATTCTTATCAATACATGCATGAATGCTAACTATGCAGAATAAATGCAGAATTGACCATTATTTTGAGGGTTTTGAGCTTAATTAATAAGATTTAGAGTAATGAATATGAGATTCATCACATATGTTCTACTTAGTCAAATAAATTGATTTCTTCACAGCTAATAGAATTTGTTGCTTTGGGGCAGTTTTCAACTTGCATCATGTAGATAGATTTTAAAATTCTGTCTATGCATCCACATGGAGAGTGCTTGGAAGCACTGTAAGTAATTCTAAATGACGACATGCATCATTGATTTTCTATTGAATTCTGTTTTTCGCTTTGTCCCTCAGTTTTTACCAACTTAAGGAAAGGAAAAAGGGAATGTATGTTAGACGACATTTGTGGTCACATAACTCAAAACGATAACCTAACTCTTAAAGTTGGGACTGAATTACTACAAGTTAACCTAATTAATTTGGAATAAAAGTAACCTTGTATTACGGGAAGTAAAACCCTTATTGATTGCAGGTACTTATCTCCTGACTGAGTGCGTAAGGATGTAGCCCCTAAGAAAAAGAGACAAAAATCCTTGAACTTGTACCCTAAGCACTTGGACTCACTTTTAGGGTCGTGTTATTGCTGCAAGCACTTGCTTCCGACCATTAGAAGAAGTAGTCTTCTTTTTTATGGTGTGTTCCACCGGCATGAACTTGAACTACCTTAAGGGACTACATCTGTGATATTGCATAAGATTGTTTTAAATCACTAAATTAAAATTGACAAGATAATGAGGCCAGTATCCCAGCCTTCAGTGTTGAGTTGGTGAATCAATTCAAAAAGGTTTGTATTGAATGCTTTGTGTGAGTCACTCCACATATTTATGTTCCTAGTAGCACTAGAATCTTTTGAAATCAAGCATGCTCCATTTTCATCTCTTTTGAAATTCAAAGATGGATAATAGGTCGGATATTTGCCCGCCATTGCGAGCATGTCATTGAACTGCCCAAATATCACATCTTTATGGGTTCACCCACTTCCTCTTTTTATACTGGACCATCCTAGTTTATGGATGACCTTTGTCTCAAATTAGTATATCATGATTCACTAATTAAGGGTGGTCACATCCCAACCAACCCTTTTCTTTCTTCTCTACTCACTGAGGAAGACCATCGCCTTGATGATATCGATTTGATTTCGTTATGTTCATCTAAATCTCATTCCAATCCTTTCTTTGATGAAGGTTGTTGGACGCGAGCCCACGGCGAGCCATTATGCAATAATTGTTTTTACAAATATCATTCCTTGATCAGAAATAAAGAATAACTAATTTGCATAATAGGTCCCTTTGTACAATTAGGGTTATGTACCATGGCCTCGTTAATGATCATACAGCTGTTGATTCAATTATTGAATCATAGAGCATGGTGCTTGGATGAATATCTGAAGAGTTAGATTGAGGACTCACTAAGCACGTGTTAAGAGATTATCTCCAACCTGAGTAGGAGATGGCAATGCTTTCTCATTTGGTTGATATCTTACCGACCTGTTAATGCAGTCCTCTGCACAGGAATAGAGATTTGGAGATGTCAGATTAGTTAGGTCAAATAGTTCACTTAACGAGATCGAGATAACCAAAGACCTATGTCCTATAATGTCACGATATTGGCATGCATCCTCTGACCAAAGACAGATGTCTTACTATATGTTTGAGTATGTACATTTGGTAGACCAATAGGTTGATGACTTAATCAAGGTTTATACACCAACACGCCGGTGCGCATGGAAGGTCATATGAGTAATACAATCTCTCAAAGGGATAATACAGGTTCATTGTTGAACCGGAAGACATGAGCTCACTCATGAGATATTGGGAAGAATCAAATTCCATGCGTGGGCATATAGCTTTGGAAGCTTGACTGAATTTGTAAGGTTTGATATATGCTTTTGGAAAGTATATGATCAACACCTAGGTATGATATACGCTTTTGGAAAGTATATGATTGATACCGACTCCGACTCCCAATGGTCAAATGAGAACCTTAATGATAAAACCCTGAAGGAGACAGTTTAAAAGAGATCTAAAACTTTGGGTTTGTTCTGGGTCTTCCACTATGCAGGATGTACAGGTATTAAGAATGCCTAAGGGTGATGTGATCATAAACGATTGTCTAACCATGACGGTTCCATTCTGAGGGAGTGATGAAACAAGTCTGGATTTTAGTGAATCCTCTCATAGAGAGGTAATCTGATCTTAGTCCAACTGATAGACATTGATCTGAATGTGATTAAGATGTAATAAGTAGATTAGATTTGTGGTCTTAATTTAATCAAGCATCTATGGGAGGTCTGTAAGATCTGGATTTGAGATGTGATCTCAATATCCAAGTAACTATACTTGGAACAGTACAATTGCCCTGTCCTTATCTCCAAGTATCCACTGAGGAAGCGCATTATGCTTGAAAGAGTTCATGGATAATTTCATTGTTGATATATGTATCGAAGCATAGAAAAAATGGATAATTAAATGTGATTTAATTATCATGAATAATATGAATTTGATTCATATTATTAAGAGAGTTATCTGAGATAATTAAATATGATTTAATTATCAATGATGTGAATAATGTGAATGTGATTCATATTATTTGGGCAGATGAGAATAGAGATCCAAGATGATTAATTATGATTTAATTGTCATGGATATGAATAATGTGGATATCATTATCTAAATTGTTCAAGGTATATTAAAAATTTGATTTATAATATATTAAAGAGAGTATATTACGATTTATATTTGTTAATTAATTATTGATGTGAATTGGATTCACAATGGATGATTAATTGAAAATATGATTTACATTTTGCTTTGGGATGTGGATGTGATTCGCATTTTTCCAATGGCATGATTGCAATGTTCACAATATAATTATTAATTATTCTTGTGAAATAATTTGCAACAAATGTTGTTGTAAATCTTGGAGATATCATGAGATAATGAGATCTCATGAGATAATGAGATCTCATGAGATTTTGATGAGATGGACCTATTCCATCCCAAAGGAGTAGTTGTCCCCACTTTTTAGGGGATATGGTCATTCTCCTCATTATCTCCAAGACTAGTCAAATTGATTTAATTTTGAATTGATTTATATTGATTTATTAATATATATTAATTTAAATCAAATCAAATGTAGTTGTGTTTTTACAACAATATCATGACCATTGAAAGAAACACAAATCAATTTCATCCATTGATTGTGTTTTGTCCATGGATTGAGATCCATGGACTCCCAACACCTTATATAAGAAGAGGCACCCCTTGATCTCCGAGTTACTCATTTATGACAACAACATATGATCTCTCCCTCTCTCTCTACACACCAAATGCTCTCTCCCTCTCTCTCTTGTGGCCATCCACCATGGAGCCCTTGAGAGAGTCGCCATCGCTGCAACATCGTCGTTATGCTGCTGGAGTATTTGCTCGAGGATCTCTATCTCCTTCGGTGCACCTCGCTCGTGAAGAAGATGTTGCATCTCGTGTGATGAGACCAAGAGATTCACCACTTGGATCATCAACATGGATTGCGAGAAGGACACGTCTCATCAACGTGCTCGCAAGTGTCTCCTCCGTTTGATCGGACTTGAGACAGGAGGTCTCTTCGTTTAGAGACTCGATCGCAACCACACTTAGAGAGGTAATCTTAATACCTATTTGTGGTTCAGATGAAACGATCCAAGAAGTGTTCTTGGATCATGTGGTTTTATCACATTAAAAAATTTTAAATTCCGCTGCATCGAGCAACTAGTGCGACTAGTCGCTCCCGATCGCATACAATGCGATCATCACGCTTCCATAATGGGCTTGAGGATCTCCCCATATTCTTCAAGTGGTATCAGAGAAAAGTTGGATGTTTTGGATTCGATCCATATACCTAAGCAGATGTGGGCTCGTTAAGGTTCGTGAATGTTTTATCGCATTTTAATTTTCATAGACCTATTTTGTGATAAATTTCGGCCCTGTTTAAAACGTTTAGACACTAAATTTTAAATCAGATAATTTTATCCATTAATTAAGGAAATATTAGGATTTGAGTGTGCATGATTTGGAATATGATAACTGAAGATATGATCATTTTAATGAACTTATATCTAGTGTTTCGGGGATGATGAATCATAACGTAAACATAAGGTGTTTATTACTATTTTGACATGCCTATAAATGCATTTTAATCACTTGGATTTTGTTTTAAATCAAATTAGTAAAATTTAGAAACTGATTTTGTAAGATTTGGATATAAAAAGAATGAGATATCCTAATTTTAGTAAGTTAGGGTCGTTGCCGAAAATTGCATACTTAATCAAGAACCTTGTGATTGTCATTTAATTTTTATATAAATTAATGGTTATTTTCTTGCGATAATTATTCATAAATATTTGTGAAATATTTAAAGATGATAATTATTTCATTAAATGACATTACCTTAACCAATAATTGATTAGATATGACCTATATCACAAATTGATTACATCATACACTTTCCAACAAACAAGTTGCTTGAATAGGATTGGGGATTTATTTAGCAAATCTCCTTATAATGTTAATCAAAATGATTTTGATTATTATTTTATGGTATAACTTCGGTTGAAAAACCGATTATCATCTCAAGTACAAGGTGATTAACTTGGCATTATCTTTTCCCGAGGCGGATATGGTGTCTAGTCGGGGAGCGTTGGGGTAGCAGGTTGCACTGTGTGCGGTCTGCCCCACTCCGTAGGTACTGGTCATGACAACGGGTAGGTAACGGATAATGCTTGAGAGATCATGACGTATTTTTTTAATTATTAAAATTTGAAATAATACGTATTTGAGATAATACCATATTTTCAAGTAACAATGAAAAAGATGTTTGTTGGATAATAATTGGATAATTATTTCAATATGATTAGATTAATTGGAATACAATTCAAACTAAAACACTCTATTATAAATAGAGTTGTTATTTCCCTTGAACTAATTATTCATAATGAATATGATTCATAATGATTAATTAGAATTAGAATATGAGGTGGAGCATCACATAATTGACATCCATGGTCTCTTGTCAAGGCGAAGGTTTTTGTCGTCAAGGATTGTATGTAGGAGACGCATGTCGATGTGACTGCTCGTGCATAAAAGCGTATCTGGTTCGGGCTCTTAGATTCTCAAAAGAGTAAGGGCGTATGCGTAGTGACCCCCAATATCGGTTCCTCATATTATTGGGGTGATATTGGATTGCACATAGCAAGTTCTAATCATGTTGACGGTTGTTTCAATTAACGACAGGTCAACATCACCTTAGGGGTGGTGGGCCTGGTGTTAAAGACTGAATTGGGAATGCAAGTTGGACTTTCAAGGAGGAATGAGTTCCTGCTTCTTTTTATCTGAGATGTAGTTTCTCATATTATTTGGATATAACTAAGTTAGAAAGGAGATCCCAGATCTTGTTTAGATATAATGGTAAGTATATCTCTTACATTGAAAGTGATTAAGGCAATGAACTTTCAGTGTTGACAAGGCAAGACAACATTGATATAAAATTCCTAAATCAAAGTAAAATACATACATATATATATATATATATTTGTGCAAATTTCTTATTTTAGATAATACTTCATTAAACCCACTCAGTACTATACTCAATAATAACCAGTAAAATATCATGGATTAGCTCCAAGATCAAGATATTCTACTTGCAGTGGGATATATGCAAGTTTCCTCATAATAATGAGGAATGACAATTATGTTGGACATGCGAGCCCACAACGAGCCATTATGCAATAATGGTTATTGCAAATATCATTCCCTAATTTGAAATGAAGAATAACTGATTTGCATAGTAGGTCCCTTAGTACAATTAGGGTTATGTACCATGGCCATCTTAGTGATCGTACAACTGTTGATTCAATTATTGAATCATAGAGGCCGGAGCTAGGATGAATATCTAAAGAGTTAGATTGAGGACTCATCGAGCACCGTCAAATGATTGTTAAGAGATGATCTCCAGCCTGAGTGGGAGATGGCAATCCTTTCTCATTTGGCTAATATCTGATCGACCACTTGATGCAGGTCCTTTGCATGGGAATAGAGATTCAGAGGTGTCAGATTAGTTAGGTCAAAGAGTTGACTTAACGAGAGCAAGATACCCAAAGACCTATGTCGTATGCTATAATGATATAGGCATGCATCCTCTGACCAGAGACAGATGTGTTATTATATGTCTAAGTATGTACATTTGGTAGACCAATGGGTTGATGACCTAATCAAGGTCTATACACCGGCGCGCCAGTGTGCATGTAAGGACATATGAGTAATACGATCTCTTAAAAGGATCACACAGGTTCATTGTTGAACCAGAAGACATGAGCTCACTCATGAGATATTGGGAAGAATCAAATTCCATGCAAGGTTGTCTCACTTCGGAAGCTTGACTGAATTTGAAGGTTTGATATATGCTTTTGGAAAAGTATATGATCAATACCTGGGTATGATATATGCTTTTTGAAAGCATATGATCGATACTGACTCCCAATGATTGATTGAGAAACTTGATGATAAAACTTAGAAGTAGATAGTGTAAAATTGATCTTATACTTCGGGATTATTCTGGGTCTTCCAATATGAGGGATGTACAGGTATTAGGAATACCTTAGGGTGATGTGATCATAAACGATTGTATAACCATGACGCTTCCATTCCGAGGGAGTGATGAAACATGTCTGGATTTTAGTGACTCCTCTTATAGAAAGTAATCTAATCGTAGTTCAAATGTTGGACATTGATCTGAATGTGATTCATATGTAATGAGAAGATTAGATTTGTGGTCTTGATTTAATCAAGCGTCTATGGGAGTTCTGCAAGATCATGATTTGAGATGTGATCTCAATATCCAAGTCATTATACGTTGAACAATACAATCGCCATGTCTTTATCTCCATGTATCTGCGGAGAAAACGTATTATCCTAGAAAGAGTTCATGGATAATTTCATTGTTGATATGTGTATCCGAGCATTGAGAAAATTGATAATTAAATGTGATTTAATTATCTTGAATAATATGAATTTGATTCATATTATAAGGAAAGTTATCTAAGATAATTAAATGTGATTTAATTATTAAAGGTCTAAAAAATGTGAATGTGATTCATGTTATTTGGGCATGTGAGAGAAGAGATCCAAGATAATTAAATGTGATTTAATTATCATGGATATGAATAATGTGGATAGCACTATCCATATTAATCAGATATATTATAAATGTGATTTACAATATACTAGAGAGAGCATATTATGATTTATATTTGTTGATTAAATGTTAATGTGAATTGGATTCACAATGAATGATTAATTGAAAATATAATTACATTTTGTTTTGGGTTGTGAATGAGATTCGTATAATTTCAATGGCTTGATTAAAGTTTTTCACAAGATAATTGTGAATTATTTTTGTGAAAAATATTTACAATAATTGTTGTTGTAAATCTTGGAGATACTATAAGATAATGAGATCTCATGAGATAATGAGATCTCATGAGATGATTGTTAGTCGTCCCCCCTTTTTCTGGGGAGGTGGTTAGTCTCCTCATTATCTCCAAGACTAGCAAATCAATTTGATTTGAAATTAACTTATATTGAGTTTTCAATATATATTAATTTAAATTAAATTAATTGTTGTTGTGTTTTTACAATAAGATCATAGCCATTGAAAGAAACACAAATCAATCTCATCCATTATTATGTGTTGTTGATGGATTGAGATCCATGGATCCCAAAACCCTATATAAGAAGAGGCACCCCTTGCTCTTCGAGTGATAATTAACGAATGCTCTCTCTCTATTTCTCCACATGCCAAGCCTCTCTCTCTCTCATAGTGGTCGTCCACCATGGAGCCCTTGTAAGAGTCGTCATCGTTGCAACATCATCGTTATGATACCGGAGTATTTGCTCGTGGATCTTCATCTCCTTTGATGCACCTCTCTAGTGAAGAAGACATCGGATCTCATGTGACAAGATCAGGAGATTTGTCACTTGGATCATCAACTTGGATTGCTAGAAGGACGTGCCTCATCAACACGCTCGTAAGCATCTCCTCCGTCGGATCGGACTTGAGACAGGAGGTCTCTTATTTTAGAGACTTGATCGCAACCATGATTCAAGATGTAACCTTATACCTATTGTGATTTAGATGAAATGATTCGAGAAAGGTTCTTGGATCATGTGGTTTCATCTCATTTATTTTTTTTTAAAATTCCGCTGCACCGAGCAACTAGTGCGACTAGTGGCTCCCGACCGCATTCGATACGATCATCACACTTTCGTAATGTGCTTGAGGATCTCCCCATATCCTTCAAGTGGTATCAGATCCAGGTTGGAGGTTATGGATGCGATCCTTAAACCTAGGAAGACTTGGGTTTATAAGGATTGTGAAAGTTCTATCGCATTTCAATTTTCGCAGCCCTATTTTGTGATAAATTTCAGCCCTGTTTAAAATGTTTAAACAGGAAATTTTAAATTGGATAATGTAAAGGATATGGGGAAAATCCTCAAGCGCATCATGGAAGCATGAGGATCGTATCGAATGCAATCGGGAGAGACTAGTCAAACTAGTCGCTCGATGTAGTGGAATTTAAAAAATTTCATGTGACGAAACCACATGATCCAAGAACACTTCTATTATCATTTTGTCTAAACCACAAACAAGTAATAGGATTACCTCTTCATGCGTGATTGCGATCGAGTCTCTAAACAAAGGGACCTCCTGACTCAAGTCCGATCCGATGGAGGAGACGCTTGCGAGCGCGGGGATGAATCGCTTGCTCCTCGCAATCCAAGTTGATGATCCAAGCGGTGGATCTCCTGATCTCATCACACGAGATCCAACATCTTCTTCACGAGCGAGATGCACCGAAGGAGATGGAGATCTTCGAGTAGATGATCCGACAGCATAACGATGATGTTGCATCGATGACGACTCTCACAATGGCTCCATGGTGGATGGCCATTAAGAGAGAGAGAGAGAGAGAGGATTTGGCATGTGGAGAAGAGAGAGAGAGAGAGAGCATTCATAACAGTGTGTCTTGAAGAGCAAGGGGTGCCTCTTCTTATATAGGGTTTTGGGAGTCCATGGATCCCAATCCATGGACAACACACAATCAATGGTTGAGATTGATTTGTGTTTATTTCAATGGCTAAGATGTTGTTGTAAAAATACAACAATAATTGATTTAATTTTAACTTAATTTATATTGATAAATCAACATAATTAATCTCAATTTAAATCACTTTGACTGGTCTTGGAGATAATGAGATAGAACGAGTCTATCTCCTCAAAAACTCATGAGATCTCATTATCTCATGAGATCTCCAAGATTTAAAACAATTGTTGTAAATATTTCTCACAAAAATAATTCACATTTATCTTGTGAAAAACTTCAATCAAGACATTGAAATTATGTGAATCTCATTCACAACCCAAAACAAAATGTAATTTTATTTTCAATTAATCACTCAATGTGAATCAAAGTCACATTAACACTTAATCAACAAATATAAATCACAATATACTCTCTTTAATATATTATAAATCACATCTATAATATATATGATTAATATGGATAGTGTTATCCACATTATTCATATCCATAATAATTAAATCACATTTACTCATCTTGGATCTCTATTCTCATGTGCCTAAATAACATAAATCACATTCACATTATTCATATCTTTGATAATTAAATCATATTTAATTATCTTAAATATTTCTCCTTATAATATGAACCAAATTCATACTATATATGATAATTAAATCACATTTAATTATCAATTTCTCGATGCTTGGATACATATATCAACAACAAAATTATCCCTGAACTCTTTCAAGGATAATGCGCTTTCTCCGCGGATACTTGGAGATAAGGACAGGGTGATTGTATTGTTCCACGTATAGTGACTTGGATATTGAGATCACATCTCAAATCCAGATCTCGGGCCTCCCATAGATGCTTGATTAAATCATGACCGCAAATCTAATCTTCTCATTGCATCTGAATCTCATTCAGATCAATGTCCAACATTTGGACCAAGATCAGATTACTTCTCTACTGAGAGGAGTCACTACAATCCAGACCCGTTTCATCACTCCCTAGGAATGGAAGCGTCATGGTTATACAATCGTTTATAATCACATCACCCTCAGATATTCCCAACACATGTACATCCTGCATACTAGAAGACTCAGAATAAACCTGATGTATTAGATCAATTTTGTACTATCTACTTTTGGGTTTTATCAGTAAGTTTCTCATTTGATCATTGGGAGTTGGTATCGATCATATACTTTCCAAAAGCATATATCATACCTAGGTCTTGATCATATACTTTCCAAAAGTATATATCAAACCTACAAATTCAGTCAAGCTTCCAAAACAAGATGACTGTGAATGGAATTTGATTCTTCCCAATATCTCATGAGTGAGCTCATGTCTTCCGGTTCAGTAACGGAACCTTTATGATCCCTTTGAGAGATCGTATTACTCATATGCCCTTACATGCACACCAGCACGTTGGTGTATAGATCTTGATTAGGTCATCAACCTATTGGTCTGCCAAATGTACATACTCAGACATATAATAATACATCTGTCTCCAGTTAGAGGATGCGTGCTTGTATCGTGACAGCATACGATATAGGACTTTGGTTATCTCGATCTCATTAAGTCAACTCTTTGACCTAACTAATCTGACACCTTCGAATCTCTATTCCTATGCAGAGGTCCTGCATCCAGAGGTCAGTCAGATATCAGCCAATGTGAGAAAGGATTGCCATCTCCTACTCAGGCTGGAGATCACATCTTAACAATCATTCGACGGTGCTTGATGAGTCCTCAATCTAACCCTTTAGATATTCATCCAAGCACCAGCCTCTATGGTTCAATTATTGAATCAACAACTATATGATTATTAAGATGGCCATGGTATATAACCCTAATTGTACTAAGGGACCTATTATGCAAATTATTTTGTTCTTCATTTCAGGTCAGGGAATGATATTTGTAATAACATTTATTGCATAATGGCTCATCGTGGGGTCGCATGTCCAGCATAATGTTCCTCATTAATTAAGGAATAATGTTCCTCATTAATTAAGGAAATAGTAGGATTTGAGTTTGCGTGATTTGGAATCCGATAACTCTAGTTATAAATTTTTTAGTGACCATAAATCCATTGTTTCGAGGATGGTGAATGATGATGTAATTAAGGAGTTAATAAATATTTTAAAATGCTTGAAAATTCGTGCTAATCAGGTTCTGTTTTAATAAAGTTAGAAAAATTTAGAAACTGGTTTTGCTTAATTTGGATTTAAAATGAATGAGATATACAAATTTTAGTGAGGGTCACTACTGAAAATTACAATACTAATCATGAACCTTGTGATAGTCACTTAAGAAACTTGTGAAATTAATGGTTAATTTCTTAGAATATTTATGGATAATATTTGGTAAATATTTGAATGATAAATATTCCATTTAATGGCATTGCCTCAACCAATAAATTGATTAGATTTGATCTAGATCACCAATTGGTTACCTGATACTCTTTCAATAAACATGTTACTTGAATAGGTTTGGAAATTTGTCTAGCAAATTTCCTTATAATCAAACTGGTTTTGATTATTACTATATGGTATAATTTCAGTTGAAAAACCAATGAACATCTCAAATACACAATGATCGATTTGGCATTATCCTTTCCTAGGATGGATATGGTGTTTAGTCGGGGAGCGTTGGGGTAGCAGGTTGCACCGTGTGCGGTCTGTCCCACTCCCATCAGTACTCGCCATGATAGCGGGTAGGGACTCAATAATGAAGGAGAAATCATGGTGTATTTTCTAATTTTTAAAATTCGAATTAATACATACATTGAGATAATACCTTATATTCAAGTAACAATCAAGTTTGTTGATTGAATTGGATTGATAATTGATTAATGTGATTAAATTAATTATACTCAATTAAGAAAACTCTTTTATGAATAGATTTGTATTTCCCTTGGACGAATTATTTATATGAATATGATTCATGATAATTAATTAAAATTTGAATATGAGGTGGAGGATCACATAAGTGACATCCATGGTCTCTCGTCAAGGTGAAGGGTTCCGTCGCCAGATATTGTATGTAGGAGACACCTTTCCGAAGTGACAGCTCTTGCATACAATCCATTTGAATCTGGCTCTTCACTTCTCGAAAGGGTAAGGACGTATGCGTAATGACCCCAATATCAGGTCCTCATATTATTGGGGCGATATTGGATTGTGCATAGCGAGTTGTATTCCTGTTGACGGTTGGTTCAATTAATGACAGGTCAACATCACCTTAGGGGTGGTGGGCCTAGGTGTTAAAGACTGAATTGGGAGATGCAAGTTGGACATGCAAGACGGAATGTGTTCCTGCTTACTTTATCCGAGTTACAGGTTCTCATATTGGGATGTGACAAAGATAAGAAAGGAGATCCCAGATCTTTCTTGATATATAATGGTAGGTATATCTCTTACATTGAAAGTGATTAAGGGAATGAACTTTTAATGTTGATAATGCAAGATAATTTTGATATAAAATTCATAAATCAAAGTAAAATATGTATATATATATATATTTATATTTATGCAAATTCCTTATTTCAGATAATCCTTCATTAGACCCACTCAGTATTATAATCAATAATAATAAGTAAAATATCATGGATTGGATCCATGATCAAGATATTATGCTTGCATTTGGACACATAATATATGTGGTTGCAATGTGCAAGTTTCCTCGTAATAATGAGGAATGACAATTAAATAGACCATAAGTCTACAACCCTAGGGTTTGTTTACTGTATAGTATTGATCTTTCGTCGAATGTACTTTGGAAGTGACATGCCGATGATGATCGTAATTATGAAAAAATCATTATAAAATCTAAGAAGATGGTATGGCATCCATATGTGCTCTTGGCATTTGATCATGAATGACATGGTTCACGGCATCATGCATAATGGTAGCTCTATAGGAGATGATGTATTCAAAAATCTTTGAGTACCTACCTGAACCTAAATCTTTGAGTGTTAAGATGTATGTAGATATGATGAGTGTCGTCATTCTAATGTCTATACTCAAGTCATTCATGAAACTTCATAATGTTCATATTGTATGAACTAAATTAAGCTTGTATAAATGTTGAAATACTCTTATATTGAAATATTTTGAATTCAACATAAAAGATCCTTTGTCTTAAGCAATGGTTGTTTATAGATAAAAGGAGCATAGTGGAAGCATGGGCCGGACCCAAAGAAAGTCAAAGAGTTGACTATACTTCCATGGTTTCCACACATATGTCATCCAAAGAGTTGGATGAATGCCAATACTGCAATTAACCGATGTACTGATAGTATGACTGTCTATTCTATCTAGGATACTTAGAGAAGGACTCGGATAGTGCATCGGAATAATCTACATCTACATTTAATCATTGAAATTGGCTTTCTTATTTGATAAGATCAAAGTCTAATAATTGTATCCCATTCTTCTACTAACACTTGCAATTAGTTGCATATGTTTTAGAAGACTAGAAAATTTGATCTTAAGATTTAATAGTCATCCACATGGATATTGATGCAATTGTTGCAACAATCTCTGTTGGATAGATAGACTTCATATTTTCAGTGGGAGAGCTCGCAGTCTTAGAGAATGTCTCTACTACCTAGATATTAGAAAACACTCATAGTTTATTTCTAAATGTTGGAAATAGGCATGAATTCTGGAATAGACCTACATAAAGAGTTATGATAGATATATTTCAGATAGTTTCTGATATCTGGAGGACTCTACTAAATAGAAAATTAATGAATGATTCATTAACATTTCTAATATTGAAATTAAACCTTGAAAGATCAATAGGATAATGAATATCATTTGACAATGATCTGGCATCAAGCCTTGGATATTTGTCTATTAATGAGATCAGTGGACTAGTAAGAGATGGCACTTTAGATTGTCTAAAATTTCATATCTTACATACTTATGAATATTGTATTTAAAGTAGAAAATGTCCAAAGCACCCTTCTTTGGGAATTGTGTAAGATGTTATGGTATTTAGGACGTCATACATATCAAAGTATGTGGATCATAATAAACATTGATGATATGTGATACCATTTGATTATTAATTGTGATATGAGATTTCTTACCTTCACCTAAGAAAGCTTTGAAATGTTCAAAGATTTCATAATTTTTGGTCTAGAACCAAAGTTTGAAGGAAGATGAAACGAATTTGATCTAACTTAGGTAGCTTGTACCTATTAGATGAATCCAGGGAATGCCTTATGGATATATGAATATCATTACTATCTCAATCCTCCTAATGTATCTCAACTCAATAGAGTTGTAGGGAGATACAACTTTTTTATCATGTGTGACATGATTTTTTCAATGATGAATCTTAGCATAATTACCTCTTAGTTTCCAAGGTATATATGTAGTAGAGACTACAATATATATCCTTAAAAAAACGTTCCATGCTAGTATGCTAGAATCATGCACCAGAGAGTGCTACTTCATTAGGAAAATAAAGGATGGTATTGGATACCTACTTTATGACCTTGAGATTCTTAAAAGATCTCATCTCTAAGGATATGATTCTTAGAGGAAGACTCTCTTGAGAATCAAGATAAAAAAATGAAGTGAAGGAACTCATTTAATGAATATAATGAGGCTCCTGAAATCAGAAACTAAAAGGACAACTAAAGGTGAAACACTTATACCTCTGAGTTTGAGGATGAATTCCATGTGTTAGAGAAATCTGACAATGATCGAACTTCATATGATGAAGATTCTAAAGATCATGTCATGGAATGATGGAAGTTAGCAATTGAGTCTAAAGTAGACTTCATATACAAGTGTTGTATATGGACCCTCAAGGATCCACCTATATGGGTAAGACTTGTTAAAGTGTAGATGGATCTTCAAGAGAAAGAAGAAATGTGATGAGAAGGTAGAGACCTTCAAAGCACGGCTCATAGCCACGAGCTGCACACCGAAGAGAAGAAATTACTTGCGATGAGACTTTCTCTTCAGTGACCATACTTAAACCCATTGGAATATTTCTAACTATAGCTATACAACTTAACTTTGACATATTCAAGATGAAATTCAATATTTCATTCCTCTGTGAATATCAATATTGCATTCCTCTGTGAATACCTCACTGAGGTTATTCATATGAAGTAGCCTCATGGCTTCATAGTTGAGGAAAGAAAGTTGTGCAAGATGAATAACACCATCTATGGACTCAAATAAGATTCTTGTAGTTGGAACGTCAGATATTATAAAATCATAGATGTTATGATTTCAGATAGAATCTTTATGAATCATGTGAAGCTTAGTGGGAATTCCGCTGTGTTCATCATGCTAAATGTAGATGATATCCTAATCATTGGAAATGTAATAAGGATAATAATAAGAGTTTTATAGACAGGCTATTCCATACCTTGCAATATGATCTCAAGGATACCTCTTAGATCTTAGTTCTGAAGATGTTCAGAAGCAAAGAAAAGAGGGTATTGGGACCGTCACATTAGTAATACACCTTGGACATGTTCCATTTTCTGGAAAATTCCAAGAAAGGCTTCCTTCCCTTAAGATATGGTACTGACCACTCTAAAGGGATAGGACCTCAAAGAGTTGAGGAAGTGAATGCTAGAACTACTTTCCCTTGCGTATTAGTTACGATAAGTCGAGTGTATGCTAGATGTGTACAAAAGTTAGATATCTACCATGCAGTGGGAGTAGTAAATGTTACTAATCCAGCTAAGGAGATAAAATACTTGATTGCAGTAATAACAATATCTTCAAAGATGACAAGACTTTAGAGATAGTGATCTCTAATCATATATTCAAGAAATTAAGATTTTAGAGATAGTGATCTAAAAGGTCTTAAATGCGGATACCTTAGGAGATAGAGATCTCCAGAAATAAGGGTATTCTGATAAGGATAATGAAAATATTGGTTATAATCATTATCGAGCTATAGTGTCAATGATAATATAACTACAAGAATTGAGTATTGGCTGCATAAGATGCAACATTCACATTGTATGCGAGCACTGTTATTGGGGATATGCAGGTGTCGTAAAAGTACTTGACGCAATCTCTTGGGAACAGAGTGACTGATCATCTTACCTAGCTATTTTTTTTAAATAGCCTATGATGGTCACACGAGTGTGGGTTTAAATGATTAGCCCCTTAATGGCTCTTTGGGCTAGGGGAAGATTGTTGGACATGCAAGCCCGCGGCAAGCCATTATGCAATAAATGTTATTGCAAATATAATTCCCTAATCTGAAATGAAGAATAACTAATTTGTATAATAGTTCCCTTAGAACAATTAAGGTTATGTACTATGACCATCTTAATGATCATACAATTGTTGATTCAATTATTGAATCATAGAGGATGGTGCTCGGATGAATATCGAAAGAGTTAGATTGATGACTCATCAAGCACCGTCAAATGATTGTTAAGAGATGTTCTCCAGTCTAAGTAGGAGATGGCAATCCTTTCTCATTTTGTTGATATCTGACCGACCTCTTGATGCAGGTCTTTAGCATGGGAATAGATATTCGGAGGTGTTAGATTAGTTAGGTCAAAGAGTTGACTTAAGGAGATCGAGATAAACAAAGACCCCGTTTGCTGATATAAGCATGCATCCTCTGACTGGAGAAAGATGTGTTACAATATGTCTGAGTATGTACATTTGGCAAACCAATAGGTTGATGACCTAATCAAGGTCTATACACAGGCACGCTGGCGTGAATGTAAGGGCATATGAGTAATACGATCTCACAAAGGGATCATGCAGATTCATTATTGAACTAGAAGACATGAGCTCACTCATGAGATATTGGGAAGAATCAAATTCCGTGCACGATCGTCTCGTTTTGGAAGCTTGAATGAATTTGTAGGTTTGATATATGCTTTTAGAAAAGTATATGATCAACACCTGGGTATGATATATGCTTTTTGAAAGCATATGATCGATATTGAATCCCAATGATCGATTAAGAAACTTGATGATAAAACTCTGAAGTAGACAGTGCAAATAGATCTTATACTTTGAGTTTATTATGGATCTTCCAGTATGCAGGATGTACAAGTATTAGGAATACCTGAGGGTGATGTGATCATAAACGATTGTATAACCATGACACTTTCATTCCGAGGGAGTGATGAAACAGGTCTGGATTTTAGTGACTCTTCTCATATAGAAATAATTTGATCTTAGTCCAAATGTTGGACATTAATCTGAATGTGATTCAGATGTAATGAGAAGATTAGATTTGCGGTCTTGATTTAATCAAGCATCTATGGGAGGTCCGCAAGATCTGGATTTGAGATGTGATCTTAATATCCAAGTCACTATACGTGGAACAATACAATTGTCATGTCCTTATCTCCAAGTATCCGCGGAGAAAGCACATTATCCTTGAAAGAGTTCATAGATAATTTCATTGTTCATATGTATATCCGAGCAATAATTAAATGTGATTTAATTATCATGAATAAAATGAATTTGATTCGAATTATAAGGAGAGTTATTTGAGATATTTAAATATGATTTAATTATCAAAGGTCTAAATAATGTGAATGTGATTCATGTTATTTGGGTACATGAGAAAAGAGAACCAAGATGATTAAATGTGATTCAATTATCATGGATATAAATAATGTGGATAGCACTATACATATTAATCAGATATATTATAATTGTGTTTTATTATATATTAGAGAGAGCATATTATGATTTATATTTGTTGACTAATTGTTAATGTGAATTGGATTCACATTGAATAATTAATTTAAAATATAATTACATTTTGTTTTGGGTTGTGAATGACATTCATATAATTTCAATGGCTTGATTGAAGTTTTTCACAAGATAATTATGAATTATTTTTGTGAACAATATTTACAATAATAAATCTTGGAGATATCATAAGATAATGAGATCTCATGAGATAATGAGATCTCATGAGATGATTGATAGCCATCCCTCCTTTTTTAGGGGATGTGGTTAGTCTCCTCTTTATCTCCAAGACTAGCTAATTGATTTGATTTGAAATTAAGTTATATTGATTTAATATTATATATATATTAATTTAAATTAAATTAATTGTTGTTGTGTTTTTACAACAAGATCATAGCCATTGAAAGAAACACAAATCAATCTCATCCATTGATTGTGTGTTGTCGACGGATTGAGATCCATGGATCCCAAAACCCTATATAAGAAGAGGCACCCCTTGCTCTTCGTATGACAATTAACGAATGCTCTCTCTCCCTTTCTCCACACACCAAGCCTCTATCTCTCTCTCATAGTGGTCGTCCACCATGGAGCCCTTGTGAGATTCATCATCGTCGCAACATCATCGTTATGATGCCGGAGTATTTGCTCTTAGATCTCCATCTCCTTCGATGTTCCTTGCTAGTGAAGAAGATGTCAGAACTTGTATGATGACATCAGGAGATTCGTCACTTAGATCATCAACTTGGATTACGAGAAGGACGCGTCTCATCAACACGCTCGCAAGCGTCTCCTCCGTCGGATTGGACTTGAGACAAGAGGTTTCTTAGTTTAGAGACTTGATCGCAACCACACTTCAATAGGTAACCTTATACATATTGTGGTTTAGATGAAATGATTCGAGAAAGGTTTGGATCATGTGGTTTCATCTCATTTAAATTTATTTCAATTCTATTGCATCGAGCAACTAGTGCGACTAGTCGCTCCCGATCGCATTCGATGTGATTCTCTCGCTTCTGTGATACGCTTGAGGATCTCACCATATCCTTCAAATTAAATAGACAATAGGACTACAACCCTAGGCTTTGTATGTCCCAATAGTCTTGATCTCTCATTGAATGTACTTTGGAAGTGACATGTCGATGATGATCATAATTGTCAAGTAATCCTTATAAAATCTAAGAAGATGTTCCGGTATACATATGTGCTCTCGACATTAAATCATGAATGACATGATTCACTGCATCATGTAGAATGGTGGCTCTATAAGAGATGATGTCTTCAAACTGTTTGAGTATCCTCCTGAACCAAAAGTCCTTAAGAATTTAGATGGATGTAGATATGATGAGTGTCATCATTCTACTGTCTATACTCAAGTCATTCATGAAATTTCATAATATTCATATTATATGAATTATATGAAGCATGTATATAAAGGATATTGGGAGATCCTTAAGCGCATCAAGGAAGTGTGAGGGTCGCATCATATGCGATCAGGAGCGACTAGTCGCACTACTTACTCGAGGCAGTGGAAATTAAAAAACTTTCATGTGACGAAACCACATGATCAAATAACACATCCGGTATTGTTTCGTCTAAACCACAAACAAGTAATAGGATTACCTCTTGAAGCGTGGTTGGGATCGAGTCCCTAAACGAAGAGACCTCCTGTCTCAAGTCCGATCCGACGGAGGAAATGCTTGCGAGCATTTTGATGAAACATGTGCTCCTCGCAACCCATGATGATGATCCAAGCGGCGGATCTCCTGATCTTGACACACCAGATCCGTCGTCTTCTTCACGAGCGAGGCGCACTGAAGGAGACGGAGATCCACGAGCAAACAATCCGGTAGCATAATGATGACGTTGCAGCGATGGAGACTCTCTCTAGGGCATCCATGGTGGACGGTCATATGAGAGAGAGAGAGGGAGGGAAGGCGTGTATAGAAAAGGAGAGAGAAAGAGAGAGAGATTTATGTTCTCATTAGCATATGAAGAGCAAGGGGTGCCCTTCTATTTATAATATTTTGGGATCCATGGATCGCAATCCATGGGCAACATAAATCCAATGGCTCTCATTGATTTGTGTTTCATTTAATGCCCAAGATCTTTGTTAGTAGAAAACCAACAACAATTAATTTAATTTAGAATAAATATATATTGATAAATCAATATGATTTAATCCCAAAATAAATCAATCAAATATGGAGATAATGGGAGAGAGAGAGTGCCTCCTTCCATATAGAAGGAATAGACGACCACCCTTTCCTAATAGGAATTGGTGACCATGCCTCTCCTATTAGGAAGGAGACATCCCATGTAATCTTTCTAGATTACAATATCCCATGTATCTCCAGTATTTACAACAATAATTGTTGTAAATTATTCTACAAAAATACATCATAATTATTTTGTGAATATTGCAATCTTGTCATTGGAAATTTGTGAATCACATCCAAAATCCAAAATAAAATGTTAATTACATTTTCAATTAATTATCCAATGTGAATCCACTTCACATCATAATATAATTAACAAATGTAAATTACAAAAAGCTCACTCTTATATATTATAAATCACATTTATGATATATATATATATATGATTAATATGGATAGTACTATCAACATTATTCAATATCCATGATAATTAAATCACATTTAATCATCTTGGATCTCGATTCTGATATTCCCAAATAATATGAATCACATTCACATTATTTACATCTTTGATAATTAAATCACATTTAATTATCTAAGATAAGTCTCCCTATAATATGAATCAAATTCATATTATTCATGATAATTAAATCACATTTAATTATCCATTTTGTAAATGCTCGGATACTTATATCAACAATGAAATTATCATGAATACTTTAAAGGATAATGTGCTTTCTCCGTGGATACATGGAGATAAGAACAGGGTGATTGTATTGTTCCACATATAATGACTTGGATATTGAGATCACGTCTCAAATCCAGATCCTACGTACCTCTCAAAGAAGCGTGATTAAATCAAGACCGCAAATCTAATATTCTCATTACATCTGAATCACATTAAGATCAATGTCCAATATTTGGACCAAGATCAGATTACTTCTCTACTGAGAGGAGTCACTAAAATCCACACCTGTTTCATCACTCCCTAAGAATGGAAGGTCATGGTTATACAATCGTTTATGATCACATCTCCCTCAGGTATTCCTAATACCTGTACATCCCGCGTACTGGAAGACCCAGAATAAACCCGAAGTATAAGATCAATTTTTATACTGTCTACTTCATGGTTTTATCATTAAATTTCTCAATTGACTATTGAGAGTTGGTATCGATCATATACTTTCAAAAAACATATATCGTACCTACGTGTTTATCATATACTTTACAAAAGCATATATCAAACCTACAAATTCGGTCAAGGTTCCAAAGCGAGATGACCGTGCACGGAATTCGATTCTTCCCAATATCTCATGAGTGAGCTCATGTATTTCGGTTCAATAACTGAACCTGTATGATCCCTTTGAGAGATTGTATTACTCATATGCCCTTATATGCACACCAGCGCGTCGGTGTATAGACCTTGATTAGGTCATCAACCTATTAAGTTGCCAATTGTACATACTCAGACATATAGTAACGCATCTGTCTCTAGTCAGAGGATGTGTGCCTATAAAGTGATAGCATACGACATACGATTTTGGTTATCTCGATCTCATTTAGTCAACTCTTTGACCAAACTTATCTAACACCTCCGAATCTCTATTCCTATGCAGAGGACCTGCATCAAGAGGTCGGTTAGATATTAGCCTTTAGAGAAAGGATTGCCATCTCCTTCTCTGGCTTGAGATCATCTCATAATAATCATTTGATGGTGCTTGATGAGTCCTCAATCTAACTATTTAGATATTCATCATAGCACCAGCCTCTATGATTCAATAATTGAATAAACGGTTGTATGATCATCAAGATGGCCATGGTACATAACCCTAATTGTACTAAGGGACCTATTATGCAAATTAGTTATTCTTCATTTCAAATCAGGGAATGATATTTGCAATAACATTTATGGCGTAATGGCTCACCGTGGGCTCGCATCTCCAACAATCTCCCACTAGCCCAAAGAGCCATTAATGGGCTAATCATTTAAACTCGCACTCATGTGACATCATAGGCTATTTAGAAAAATAGCCAGGTAAGCTGATCAATCACTCTGTTCCCAAGAGACTACACCAAGCTCTTTTACAGCACTTGCATATCCCTTAGTAATAGTGCCCGCATTCAATGCGAATGTTGCATCTTATGCAACCAATACTCAATCATGTCAGTCATGGTGTCCTTGACACTACACTTCAAAAATTATTATAACCAGTATGTAATTTCTATTATCCTTATCAGAATACCCTTATTCCTGGAGATCTCTATCTCCTAAGGTATTTGTAGTTAAGACATGTAAGATCTCCATCTATAAAGTCTTAATTTCTTGAAGATACGACTTAGAGATCACTATCTCTAAAGTCTAGTCATCTTTGAAGATATTGTTATTACTGCGATCAAGTGTTTTATCTCCATAGTAGGATTCGTAACAGTTTACTACTCCCACTGCATGGCAGACATCTGGCTTTTGTACACATCTAGCATACACCCAGCTTCTTGGAACTGATGCACAAGGGCAAGCAGTTTTAGCATTCATATCCTCAACTCTTTTGAGGTGCTATCCCTTTAGATAGGTCAGTACCATATCTTGATGGAAAGAAGCCTTTCCTGGAATTTTCAAGAAAATGGAAATGTCCAAGCTGTATCGTTAATGTGATGGTCCCAATACCCTCTTCTCTTTGCTTCTGAACAACATCAGAACTAATATCTAAGAGTTATCCTTGAGATCATATCTCGATCTATGGAACAACTAGATTATAAAACACTTACTATTATCTTCCTTATATCATTCCAAATGACTAGGATATTATCTACATTTTGCACTATGAACACAATGGCACTCCCACTAAGCTTCACACGGTTCATCAAGATTCTATCTGAAATCATAACATTGATTTCATCAAATCTTATGTTCCAAATACAAGAAGCTTATTTGAGTCCATATATGGAGTTTCTTTAGCTTGCACATCTTGCTTTCCTAACCATTAAGCCTTCGGGCTACTTCATATAAATATTCTCGGAGAGGTATTCATAGAGGAATGCAATCTTGACTTACACCATGAAGATGTCATAGTCAAGTTGTGTAGCTATGGTTAGCAATATTTTGATGGGTTTAAGCAGGGTCACTGAAGAGTAAGTCTCATTGCAAGTGATGTCTTCTCTTCGGTGTGTATCTTGAGGATACGAACCGTGCTTTGAAGGTCCCTACCTTCTCATCATGTTCCCTCTTTCTCTTGAAAATCCATTTATACCTTTGTGGGTCTTACCCATATAGGTGGATCCTCGAGGGTCTATATACAATATTTGTATACGAAGTCTACTTTATAGTTTATTGCAAACATCCATCTTTCCATGTCATGATCTTCAGAAGCTTCATCATAAGAAGTTTGATCATGTCATACTCAACTGACACAAGGCATGCATCCTTAAACTCATTTGAAGTGGTATTAGTGTTTCATCTTTAATTTTCCTTTTAGTTTCCAATTTCAGGAGCCTCATTTATTTCTAAGATTAAATGAGTTACTTCACTTCATTTTCATCTTGATTCTTAAGAGTCTCATCATCTAAGAATCACATTATTAGAGATGAGATCTTTTAAGAATCTCAAGGTCATAAAGTAGGTATCCAATACCATCCTTTATTTTCTTAATAAAGTAGCACTCTCATGTGCTAAATTCCAGCTTACTTGCTTGGAACCTTATTTAGGATATATATTGTAGTGTCTACTACATATATACCTTGGAAACTAAAAAGGTAATTATGCTAAGATTCATCATTGATCAAATCATGTCACACAAGATAAAAAAATGTATCTCCCTATAACTCTATTGAGTTTAGGTACATTAGGAGGATTGATATAGGAACGATATTCATATCTCCACAAGGAATTCCCTGAATTCATCAAATAGGTACAAGCTACCTATATTAGATCAAATTCACTTCATCTTCCTTCAAACTTTGGTTCTAAACCAAAATTGTGAAATCATTGAACGTTTCAAAGCTTTCTAAGGTGAAGAGAAGAAATCTCATGTCACAAATAATCATCAATGGATATCACATATCCATGATGTTTATTATGATATAGATGATCCACATACATCAATATGTGAGATCTTGAATACCTCGACATCTTACACCATTCCCAAAGAAGGGTGCTTCAGACATTTTCTACTTTGATACACTACTAATAAGTATGTAAGATTTGAAATTTTCGACATTCTAAAGGTTCATATCTTACTGGTCCATTGATCTCATCAACAGACAAATATCCAAGGCTTGATGCTAGATCATTGTCAAATGATCTTTATTCTCCTATTGATCTTTTAAGGTTTAATTTCATTATAAGAAATGTTGATAAATCTTTCATTAATTTTCTAATTTAGTAGAGTCCACTAGATTTTAGATTACTATCTGAAATATCTCCATCATTACTCTTTAGGATAGGTTTATTACATAATTCATGTTTATTTCCAACATTTAGAAATAAACAATGAGTGTATTCTAATACCTAGTTCATAGAGACATTCTATAAGATCAAGGGCTCTCCCACTGAAAATAACAAGTCCATCTATCTAATAGAGATTATTGCAACAATTGCATCAATACCTATGTGTATGACTATTGAACCTTAAAATCAAAATTTATAGTCTTCTAATACATATGCAACCAGATGCAAGTGTTATTAAAAGAATGAGATACACCATCTGGATCCTTCTCTAAGAATCCTAGATAGACAAGATAGTCACACTATCATCTAGCTATTTGGATGTCATATGGAAGTCACAGAAGTATAGTCAACTCTTTGACTTTCCTTATTATTTGGGTCCAACCCATGCTTCCACTACGCTCTTTTCATCTGTAAACAAATATTGCTTAAGACAAAGTATCTATTATGTTGAAGTCAAAAGATTTCAATATAAGAGTACTTCAACATTTATACATGCTTCACTCAATTCATACAATATGAATATTTTGAAGCTTCATGAATGAGTAGAGTATAGATTGTAGAATGATGACACTCATCATATCTACTCTTAAAGACTTAGGTTCAGGAAGGTACTCAAACATTTTGAATACATCATCTCTTATAGAGCCACCATTATGCATGATGCAGAGAACCATGTCATTCATGATAAAATGTCAAGAGCATGTATGCATGCCAGAACATCTTCTTAAAATTTTATAAGGATTATTTGACAATTACGATCATCATCAACATGTCACTTCCAAAGCACATTCGATAAGAGATCTGGACTATCGAGACATACAAACCCTAGGTCGTTGTCTTATTGTCTATTTAATTGTCACTCCTCATTATTTTGAGGAAACTTGGACATTGCAACCACTTACAATAAGTGTCCTACTGCAAGTACAATATCTTAATCTTGGATCCAATCCATGACATTTTACTTGTTATCACTGAGTATAGTATTGAGTGGGTCTAATGAGGGATTATCTGAAATAAGAAATTTACATAAATGTATATACAAATATATACTTTACTTTGATTTTGGAATTTTTATATCAAAGTTGTCTTGCCTTGTCAACATTGAAAGTTCATTCCCTTAATCACTTTCAATGTAAGAGATATACTTACCATTATATCTAAAGCAAGATCTAGGATCTCCTTCCTTATTTCTGTTACATTCCAATAATATGAGAACTTGTAACTCAGATAAAAAGAAGCGAGAACACATTACGCCTTGCAAGTCCAACTTGCATTCCCAATTTGGTCTTTAACACCTGGGCCCACCACCCCTAAGGTAATGTTGACCTGTCATTAATTGAACCAACCATCAATAGGAATACAACTCGCTATGCGCAATCCAATATGGCCTCAATAATATGAGGACTCCATATTGAGGTCACTTCGTGTACGTCCTTATTCTTTCGAGAAGCAAAGAGTCCGATCTAAATGGATTGTATGCAGGAGTTGTCTCTTTGGACAAATGTCTCCTACATACAATATCTGGCGACGGAACCATTCTCCTTGACGGGAGACCATTAATGTCACTTATGTGATCCTCCATATCATATTCAAATTCGAATCATCATGAATCATATTCATTATGATTAATTCTTCCAAGGGAAATAACATCTTCTATTAAATTAGAGTGTTTAATTTTAATTGGATTCCAGTTAATCTAATCATATTAAATTAACGATCCAATTAATATCCAACAAATAATCTTTATTGCTACTTGAATTATGGTATTATCTCAAATACGTATTATTCTGAATTTTAATAATTAGAAAAATACATCGTGATCTCTCTTGCATTATCAAGTCCCTACCCACTGTCATGGCCAGTACCGACAGATGTGGGACAGACCACATACGGTGCAACCTGCTACTCCAGCGCTCCCCGACTAGACACCATATCCACCTCGGGAAATGATAATGCCAAATTGATCATTGTGTACTTGAGATTATAATCGGTTTTTCAACCGAAGTTATACCATATAATAATAATCAGAACAATTTTGATTAACATTATAAGAAGATTTGCTAAATAAATCCCCAATCCTATTGAAGCAACTTTGTTTGTTAGAAAGTAGATTGTGTAATCAATTGTGATCTAGATCATATCTAATCAATTATTGATTAAGACAATGTCATTTAGGGAGATAATTATCATAAAATATTTCACAAATATTTTATCCATAATTATTTCAGGAAATTAAACTATTTAGTTTCACTAATTGATTAAATGACAATCACAAGGCTCTTGATTAGGAAAGTAATTTCCAGTAGTGACCCTCACTTACTAAAATTAGCATATTTCAATCAATTTAAATCTAAATTAAGCAAAGTAAGTTTCTAAAGTTTGCTAATTTAATCTAAAATAGAACCTAATGATTTTCATGCATTTCAAGGAAATTAAAATTAGTAATTAACTCCTTAATTACGTCATGATTTGCAATCCCCGAAATAGTGGATACATGTTCACTAATTTGATCATAACTTGAGCAAACGGATTCGAAATCACGCAAACTCAGATCTTACGATTTCCCTATTTAATGGGGAACAAAATAAAAGTTCTATTTTCGTGTTTAAATAACTTAAACATGGCCGAAAATAATCACAAACCAGAGATGCAAAAATGAGTTGCGATAAAAATTTCTCAAACCCTAACGATCCCAAGTCATCCTAGGTTTATGGATCATATCTGAAACCTCCAACCTGAATCTTACCACTTGAAGGATATCGGGAGATCCTTAAGCGTATCACGGAAGTGTGAGGATTGCATCGTATGCGATCGGAAGCGACTAGTCGCACTAGTTGCTCGAGGCAGTGGAAATTAAAAAATTTTCATGTGACGAAACTACATGATCCAAGAACACTTCTCGGATCGTTTCGTCTAAACCACAAATAGGTAATAGGATTACCTCTTAAAGCGTGGTTGCAGTCGAGTCTCTAAATGAAGAGACCTCCTGTCTCAAGTCTAATCCGACGGAGAAGACACTTGTGAGCGTGTTGATGAAACACGTGCTCCTCGCAATCCATGTTGATGATCCAAGCGGCGGATCTCCTGATCTCGAAACACGAGATCCGACGTCTTCTTCACGAGCGAAGCGTACTGAAGGAGACGGAGATCCACGAGAAAACAGTCCGCAGCATAATGACGATGTTGCGGCGATGGAGACTCTCTCTAGTTCATCCATGGTGGACGACCATATGAGAGAGAGAGGGATGGCGTATATAGAGAAAGAAAGAGAGCCTTATGTTCTCATTATCATACGAAGAGCAAGGGGTGCCCTTCTATTTATAATATTTTGGGATCCATGGATCTCAATCCATGGACAACACAAATCCAATGGCTCTCATTGATTTGTGTTTCTATTAATGACCAAGATCTTTGTTAGTAAAAAAACCAACAACAATTAATTTACTTTAGATTAAATATATATTTATAAATCAATATGACTTAATCGCAAAATAAATAAATCAAATATGCAGATAATGGGAGAGAGAGAGTGCCTCCTTCCATATACATGGAGTGGACGACCACCCTTTCCTAATAGGAATTGGTTGTCGTCCCTCTCCTATTAGGAAGGAGACATCCCAGGTAATCTTTATAGATTACAATGTCTCGTGTATCTCCAATATTTACAACAACAATTGTTGTAAATTATTTTACAAAAACAATTCATAATTATTTTTTGAATATTGCAATATTGTCATTGGAAATTTGTGAATCACATTCACAACCCAAAATAAAATGTAAATTACATTTTCAGTTAATTGTCCAATGTGAATCCAATTCACCTCAACATTTAATTAACAAATGTAAATTACAAATAGTTCTCTCTTATATATTATAAATCACATTTATAATATATATATGATTAATATGGATAGTGCTATCCATATTTTTCAGTATCCATGATAATTAAATCACATTTAATCATCTTCGATCTCTATTCTCATGTTCCCAAATAATACGAATCACATTCACATTATTTACATCTTTGATAATTTAATAATATTTAATTATCCAAGATAACTCTCCTAATAATATGTATCAAATTCATATTATTCATGATAATTAAATCATATTTAATTTTCCATTTTGTCAATGCTCAGATACTTATATCAACAATGAAATTATGTTGAACTCTTTCAAGGATAATGCACTTTCTCTACGGATACATGGAGATAAGGACAGAGCGAATGTATTGTTCCACATATAGTGACTTGGATATTGAGATGACATCTCAAATCCAGATCCAGCGTACCTCTCAAAGATGCTTGATTAAATCAAGACCGCAAATCTAATCTTCTCTTTGTATATGAATCGCATTCAGATCAATGTCCAATATTTGGACCAAGATCAGATTACTTCTTTATTGAGAGGAGTCGCTAAAATCCAGACCCGTTTCATCACTCCCTAGCAATGAAAGAGTCATGTTTATACAATTTTTTTATGATCACATCGCCCTGCATATTGGTAGAACCAGAATAAAGCCAAAGTATAAAATCAATTTTTACACTATCTACTTCAGCGTTTTATCATTAAGTTTCTCAATTGACTACTGGGAGTTGATATCGATCATATACTTTCCAAAAACATATATCATACCCCGGTGTTGATCAAATACTTTACAAATGCATATATCAAACCTACAAATTCAGTCAAGTATCCAAAGCGAGACGACCATGCATGGAATTTTATTCTTCCCAATATCTCATGAGTGAGTTCATGTATTCCGGTTCAATAACTGAACATGTATGATCCCTTTGAGAGATCGTATTACTCATATGCCCTTATATGCACACCAGTGCATTGGTGTATAGACCTTGATTAGGTCATTAATCTATTGGTTTGTCAAATGTACATACTCAGACATATAGTAATGCATATGTCTCCTATCATAGGATGCGTGCCTATATAGTGACAGCATACGACATAGCAATTTGGTTATCTCGATCTCATTAAGTCAACTCTTTGACCTAACATATCTAACACCTCCGAATCTCTATTCCTATGCAGAGGACCTGCATCAAGAGGTCGGTTAGAAATCAGCCTTTAGAGAAAGGATTGGCATCTCCTTCTCAGGCTGGAGATCATCTCTTAATAATCATTTAACGGTGCTTAATGAGTCATCAATCTAACTCTTTAGATATTCATCGTAGCACCAGCCTCTATGATTCAATAATTGAATCAATAGCTGTATGATCATCAAAATGGCCATGATACATAACCCTAATTGTACTAAGGGACCTATAATGCAAATTAGTTATACTTCATTTCAGATTAGGGAATGATATTTGCTATAACATTTATTGCATAATGGCTCATCGTGGGCTCGCATGTCCAACAATCTCCCACTAGCCCAAAGATCCATTAATGTGCTAATCATTTAAACCCGCACTCATGTGACAATCATAGGCTATTTAGAAAAATAGCCAGGTAAGATGATCAGTCACTTTGTTCCCAAGAGACTATACTAAGTCCTTTTACGGAATTTGCATATCCCCCAGTAATAGTGCTCGCATTCAATGCGAATGTTGCATCTTATGCAACCAATACTGAATCATGTCAGTCATAGTGTCCTTGACACTACACCTCCATAATTATTATAACCAGTATGTAATTTCTATTATCCTTATCGGAATACCTTTATTCCTGGAGATCTCTATCTCCTAAGGTATTCGTAGTTAAGACCTGTTAGATCTCCATCTATAAAGTCTTAATTTCTTGAAGATAAGACATAGAGATCACTATCTCTAAAGTCTAGTCTTCTTTGAAGATATTGTTATTACTGCAATCAAGTGTTTTATCTCTATAGTAGGATTAGTAACAGTTTACTACTCCGATTGCATGGCAAACATCTGGCTTTTGTACACATCTAGCATATACCCAGCTTCTCAGAACTGATGCACAAGGGCAAGCAGATTTAGCATTCACATCCTCAACACTTTTGAGATGTTATCCCTTTAGATAGGTCAGTACCATATCTTGAGGGAAAGAAGCCTTTCTTGGAATTTTCCAGAAAAAGGAAATGTCTAAGGTGTATCATTAATGTGATGGTCCCAATACCCTCTTCTCTTTGCTTCTGAACAACTTCAGAACTAATATCGAAGAGGTATCCTTGAGATCATATCTCGAGCTATGGAACAACCAGATTATAAAAATACGTTATGATCTCTCCTGCATTATCAAGTCCCTACCCATTATCATGTCCAGTACCGATGGGAGTGGGGCAGACCGCACATGATGCAACCTGCTACCCCAACGCTCCCTGACTAGACACTATATCCACCTCAAGAAAAGACAATGACAAATTGATCATTGTGTACTTGAGATTATAATAGGTTTTTCAACTGAAGTTATACCATATAATAATAATCAAAACAATTTTGATTAACATTATAAGGAGATTTGGTAAACAAATCCCCAATCCTATTCAAGCAACTTTGTTTGTTGGAAAGTAGATTGTGCGACCAATAGTGATCTAGATCATATCTAATCAATTATTGATTAAGGCAATGTCATTTAAGGAAATAATTATCATCAAATATTTCACAAATATTTTATCCATAATTATTTCAGGAAATTAAACTATTTAATTTCACTAATTGGTTAAATGGCAATCACAAGGTTCTTGATTAGGAAAGTAATTTCCAGCAATGACCCTCACTTACTAAAATTAGCATATTTCAATCAATTTAAATCCAAATTAAGAAAAGAAAGTTTCTAAAGTTTGCTAATCTGATTTACAATAGAACGTAATGATTTTCATGTATTTCAAGGCATTTCACATCAGTAATTAACTCCTTAATTACGTCATGATTCGCAATCCCCGAAATAGTGGATATATGTTCACTAATTGTATCATAACTTGAGCAAATAGATTCAAAATCACGCAAACTCAGATCCTACGATTTCCTAACAAAATACAAGTTTTATTTTTGTGTTTAAACAATTTAAACATGGCCGAAAATAATCACAAAACAGAGATATGAAAATGAAATGTGCAATCCCTAACGAACCCAAGTCGTCCTAGGTTTATGGATCGTATTTGAAACCTCCAACATGGATCTGATACCACTTGAAGGATATGAGGAGATCCTTAAGCGCGTCACTGAAGCGTGAGGATCCCATCATATGCGATCAGGAGCGACTAGTCGCACTAGTTGCTCGAGGCAGCAGAAATTAAAATATTTTCATATGATGAAACCACATCATCCAAGAACACTTCTCGGATCATTTTGTCCAAACACAAACAAGTAATAAGATTACCTCTTGAAGCGTGGTTGTGATCGAGTCTCTAAATGAAGAGACCTCCCGTCTCAAGTCCGATCTGATAGAGGTGACGCTTGCGAGCGTGTTGATGAAACACGTGCTACTCACAATCCATGTTGATGATCCAAGAAGCGGATCTATTGATCTCAATACACGAGATCTGATGTCTTCTTCACGAGCGAGGCACAACGAAGGAGATGCAGATCCACGAGCAAATAGTACGACAACATAACGACAACGCTGTGGCGATGGAGACTCTCTCTAGGGCATCCATGGTGGACGGCCATATGAGAGAGAGAGGGATGGCGTGTATAGAGAAAGAGAGAAGGAGAGAGCCTTATGTTCTCATTAGCATATGAAGATCAAGGGGTTCCCTTCTATTTATAATATTTTGGGATCCATGGATCTCAATCCATGGACAACACAAATCCAATGGCTCTCATTGATTTGTGTTTCTTTTAATGGCCAAGATTTATGTTGGTAAAAAACCAACAACAATTAATTTAATTTAGAATAAATATATATTGATAAATCAATATGAAATCCCAAAATAAATCAATCAAATATGGAGATAATGGGAGAGAGAGAGAGAGAGAGAGAGCCTCCTTCCATATACATGGAGTGGACGGCCACCCTTTCCTAATAGGAATTGGTGGTTGTCCCTATCCTATTAGGAAGGAGACATCCCATGTAATTTTTCTAGATTACAATGTCCCATGTATCTCCAATATTTAAAATAACAATTGTTGTAAATTATTCTACAAAAATATTTCATAATTATTTTGTGAATATTGAAATCTTGCTATTGGAAATTTGTGAATCACATTCACAACCCAAAATAAAATGTAAATTACATTTTCAGTTAATTGTCCAATGTGAATCCAATTCACCTCAACATTTATTTAACAAATGTAAATTACAATCAACTCTCTTATATATTATAAATCTCATTTATAATATATATATGATTAATATGGATAGTGCTATCCACATTATTCAATATCCATGATAATTAAATCACATTTCATCATCTTGGAACTCTATTCTCATGTTCCCAAATAATATGAATCACATTCACATTATTTACATTTTTGATAATTAAATCACATTTTATTATCTAAGATAACTCTCCTTAAAATGAGAATCAAATTCATATTATTCATGATAATTGAATAACATTTAATTATCAACATTGTCAATGCTCGGATACTTATATCAACAATGAAATTATCCTGAACTCTTTCAAGGATAATGCACTTTCTCCGTGGATACGTGGAGATAAGGACAGGGCGAGTGTATTGTTCCACGTATAAAGACTTGGATATTGAGATCACATCTCAAATCCAGATCCTACGTACATCTCAAAGATGCTTTATTAAATCAAGACCGCAAATCTAATCTTCTCATTGCATCTGAATCACATTCAGATCAATGTCCAATATTTGGACCAAGATCATATTACTTCTCTACTAAGAGGATTCACTAAAATCCAGACCTGTTTCATCACTCCCTAAGAATGGAAGCGTCATGGGTATTCAATCGTTTATGATCACATCACCCTCAAGTATTCCTAATACATGTGCATCCTGCATATTGGAAGACCCAGAATAAACCTGAAGTATAAAATCAATTTTTGCACTAACTACTTCAGGTTTTTATCATTAAGTTTCTCAATTGACTACTGGGAGTTGGTATCGATCATATACTTTCCAAAAACATATATCATACCCAGTTGTTGATCATATACTTTACAAAGGCATATATCAAACCTAGAAATTCAGTCAAGCTTCCAAAGCGAGATGACCGTGTACGGAATTTGATTCTTCCTAATATCTCATGAGTGAGCTCATATCTTCCGGTTCAATAACTGAACCTGTATGATCCCTTTGAGAGATCGTATTACTCATATGCCCTTATATGCATACCATCGCGTCGGTGTATAGACCTTGATTAGGTCATCAACCAATTGGTTTGCCAAATGTACATACTCAGACATATAGTAACACATCTGTCTCCGGTCAGAGGATGCGTGCCTATATTGTGAGAGCATACGACATAGGACTTTGGTTATCTCGATCTCATTAAGTCAACTCTTTGACCTAACATATGTAACACCTCTGAATCTCTATTCCTATGCAGAGGACCTACATCAAGAGGTCGGTTAGATATCAGTCTTCAGAGAAAGAATTGACATCTCCTTCTCATGCTGGAGATCATCTCTTAATAAACATTTGATGGTGTCATCTCCTAAGGTGTTCATAGTTAAGACCTGTTAGATCTCCATCTATAAAGTCTTAATTTCTTAAAGATAAGACTTAGAGATCACTATCTCTAAAGTCTAGTCATCTTTGAAGATATTGTTATTGCTGCAATCAAGTGTTTTATCTCCATAGTAGGATTAATAACAGTTTACTACTCCCACTGCATGGCAGACATCTGGCTTTTGTACACATCTAGCATACACCCAGCTTCTCGGAACTGGTGCACATGGGAAAGCAGTTTTAGCATCACATCCTCAACTCTTTTGAGGTGTTTTCCCTTTAGATAGTTCAGTACCATATCTTGAGGGAAAGAATCCTTTCATGGAATTTTTCAGAATATGGAAATGTCCAAGGTGTATCATTGATGTGATGGTCCCAATACCCTCTTCTTTTTACTTCTAAACAACTTCAGAACTAATATCTAAGAGGTATCCTTGAGATCATAACTCGAGCTATGGAACAACCAAATTATAAATCACTTATTATTATCTTCCTTATATCATTCCAAATGATTAGGATATTATCTACATTTAGCACGATGAACACAATGGCACTCCTACTAAGCTTCACACGGTTCATCAAGATTCTATTTGAAATCATAAAATTTATAATTTCACCAAATTCTATGTTCCAAATACAAGAAGCTTATTTGAGTCCATAGATGGAGTTTCTTTAGCTTGCACATCTTGCTTTCCTCAACCATGAAGCAATGGGGTTAGTTCATATGAATATCCTCGGAGAGGTATTCATAAAGGAATGTAATCTTGACTTACATAATGAAGATGTCATAGTCAAGTTGTGTAGCTATGGTTAGCAATATTCTGATGTGTTTAAGCATGGTAACTGAAGAGTAAGTCTCATCGCAAGTGATGTCTTCTCTACGATGTGTATCTTGAGGATACGAACTGTGCTTTGAAGGTCCCTACCTTCTCATCAGGTTCCCTCTTTCTCTTGAAGATCCATTTACACCTTTCTGGGTCTTACCCATACAGGTGGATCATCGAGGGTCCATATACAACATTTTTATATGAAGTCTACTTTAGAATTTATTGCAAACATCAATCTTTCCTTGTCATGATCTTCAGAAGCTTCATCATATGAAGTTAGATCATGCCAGACTCAACTGACACATGGAATACATCCTTAAACTCATTTGAAGAGGTATTAGTGTTTCATCTTTAATTGTCTTTTAGTTTCTGATTTCAGGAGCCTCATTATTTTCTCAAAAATAAATGAGTTCATTCACTTCATTTTCAACTTGATTCATAAGAATCTCATCATCTAAGAATCACATTCTCAGAGATGAGATCTTTTAAGAATCTCAATGTCATAAAGTAGGTATCCAATACCATCCTTTATTTTATTAATGAACTAGCACTCTCAGGTGCTAAATTCCAGCTTACTTGCTTGGAACCTTATTTAGGATATATATTGTAGTCTCTACTGCATATATACCTTGGAAACTAAAAAGCTAATTATGCTAAGATTCATCATTGATCAAATCATGTCACACAAGATAAAAATTGTATCTCCCTACAACTCTATTGAGTTTACGTACATTGGGAGGATTGAGATAGGAATGATATTCATATCTCTATAAGGCATTCCCTGAATTCATCTAATAGCTACAAGATGCCTAGATTAGATCAAATTCATTTCATCTTCCTTCAAACTTTGGTTCTAAACCAAAATTGTGAAATCTTTGAACATTTCAAAGCTTTCTAAAGTGAAGGGAAGAAATATCATGTCACAAATAATCATCAATGGATATGACATATTCATAATTTTTATTATGCTATAGATGATCCACATACATCAATATGTATGAGATCGTGAATACCTAGACATCTTACACCATTCCCATAGAAGGGTTCTTTGGACATTTTCTACTTTGAATACACTATTCGTAAGTATGTAAGATTTGAAATTTCAGACATTCTAAAGTTTCATATCTTACTGGTCCATTGATTTCATCAATAGACAAATATCCAAGGCTGGATGCCAGGTCATTGTCAAATGATCTTCATTCTCCTATTGATCTTTTAAGGTTTAATTTCAGTATTAGAAATGTTAATGAATCTTTCATTAATTTTCTAATTTAGTTGAGTCCACTAGATTTTAGATTACTATATGAAATAACTCCATCATTACTCTTTATGATAGGTCTATTACAGAATTCATGATTATTACCAATATTTAGAAATAAACAATGAGTGTATTCTAATATCTAGGTCATAGAGACATTCTCTAAGACTAAGGGCTCTCCCACTGAAAATAACAAGTTCATCTATCCAATAGAGATTGTTGCAACAATTGCATCAATATCTATGTGGATGACTACTAAACCTTAAAATCAAATTTTATAGTCTTCTAATACGCATGCATCCAATTGCAAGTGTTATTAGAAGAATGATATACAATTATTAGACTTTATCTTATCCAACAAACAAGTCGATATCAATGATTATATGTAGATTAAGATTATTCTGATGCACCATCTGGATCCTTCTCTAAGGATGCTAGATAGACAAGATAGTCACACTATCAGTACATCGGCTTATTACAGTATTGGCATTCATCCAACTATTTGGATGTCATATTGAAGTCACAGAAGTACAATCAACTTTTTGGCTTTCCTTCTTATTTGGGTCCAACCGTGCTTCCACTGCGCTCTCTTCATCTGTAAACAAATATTGCTTAAGACAAAGGATCTCTTATGTTGAATTCAAAAGATTTCAATATAAGAGTACTTCAACATTTGTGCATGCTTCATTCAATTCATACAATATGAATATTCTGAAGCTTCCTGAATGACTAGAGTATAGATTGTAGAATGATGACACTCATCATATCTACATACATCCTAACTCTTAAATACTTAGGTTCAGGTAGGTACTCAAACATTTTGAATACATCATCTCTTATAGAGCCACCATTCTTCATGATGCAAAGAACCATGTCATACATGATAAAATGTCAAGAGCACATATGCATGCCAGAACATCTTCTTAGAATTTTAAAAGGATTATTTGACAATTACGATCATCATCAACATGTCACTTCCAAAGTACATTCGATGAGAGATCAGGACTATAGAGACATACAAACCCTAGGTTGTTGTCTTATTGTCTATTTAATTGTCACTCCTCATTATTAGGAGGAAACTTGCACATTGCAACCACATAAAATTTGTGTCCAACTGCAAGTACAATATCTTAATCTTGGATCCAATCCATGACATTTTACTGGTTATCATTGAGTATAGTATTGAGTGGATTTAATGAAGGATTATCTGAAATAAGAAGTTTGCATAAATGTATATATATATATATATATACTTTACTTTGATTTAGGAATTTTTATATCAAAGTTGTCTTGTCTTTTCAACATTGAAAGTTCATTCCCTTAATTACTTTCATGTAAGAGATATACTTACCATTATATCTCAAGCAAGATCTGGTATCTCCTTCCTTATCTCTATTACATCCCAATAATATGAGAACTTGTAACTCGGATAAAAGGAAGCAACACATTCATCCTTGCAAGTCCAACTTGCATTCCCAATTTGGTCTTTAAAACCCGGGATCACCACCCCTAAGGTGATGTTGACCCATCATTAACTGAACCAACCGTCAACAAGAATACAACTCGCTATGCGCATTTTAATATGGCCCCAATAATATAAGGACTCCATATCGGGGTCACTATGCATACGTCCTTATTCTTTCAAGAAGCGAAGAGCACGATCCAAATGAATTGTATGCAGGAGCTTTCACTTCAGATAGGTGTCTCCTACATACAATATCTGGTGACAGAACCATTCGCCTTGACAGGAGACCATGGATGTCTCTTATGTGATCCTCCATAGCATATTCAAATTCTAATTAATCATTGTGAATCATAGTCATTATGATTAAATTTTTCAAGGAAAATAACATCTCTATTAAAATTAGAGTGCTTAATGTTAATTGGATTCCAATTAATCTAATTATATTAAATTAATGATCCAATTAATATCCAACAAACAATCTTTATTGTTACTTGAACTATGGTATTATCTCAAATATATATTATTCCGAATTTTAATAATTAGAAAAATACACCATGATCTCTCATTCTTTATCAAGTCCATACCCGTTGTCATGTCCAGTACCGACGGGAGTGGGACAGACCGCACACGGTGCAACCTGCTACCTCAATACTCCCTGACTAGACACCATATCCACCTCGGAAAAAGATAATGCCAAATTGATCATTCAGTACTTGAGATTATAATCGATTTTTAAACCAAAGTTATACCATATAATAATAATCAAAATAATTTGATTAACACTATAAGGATATTTGCTAAACAAATCCCCAATCCTATTCAAGCAACTTTGTTTGTTGGAAAGTAGATTGTGTAACCAATTGTGATTTAGATAATATCAAATCAATTATTGGTTAAGGCAATGTCATTTAAGGAAATAATTATCATCAAATATTTTACAAATATTTTATCCATAATTATTCCAGAAAATTAAACTATTTAATTTCAGTAATCGGTTAAATGACAATCACAAAATTCTTGATTAGGAAAGTAATTTCCGGCTAAAATTAGCATATTCCAATCAATTTAAATCCAAATTAAGCAAAGAAAGTTTATAAAGTTTTCTAATTTGATTTACAACAGAACCTAATGATTTTCACATATTTCAAGGTGTTTCCAATCAGCAATTAACTTGTTATATACGTCATGATTCACAGTCAACGATACAGTGGATACATGCTCACTAATTTGATTATAACTTTAGCAAATGGATTCGAAATCATGCAAACTCAAATCCTACGGTTTCCTTATTTAATGGGGAACAAAATTCTATTTTAAACAATTTAAACATGGTCGAAAATAATCACAAATAGAGATGGGAAAATGAAATGCAATAAAAATTTCGCAAACCCTAACGAACCCAAGTAATCCTAGGTTTATGTATTGTATCCGAAACCTCCAACCTAGCTCTGATACCACTTGAAGGATATGGGTAGATCCTTAAGTGCATCACGGAAACGTGAGGATCGCATCGTATCCGATTTGGAGCGACTAGTCGCACTAGTTGCTTGAGGCAGCGATTATTAAAAAAATTTCATGTGATGAAACCACATGATCCATGAACACTTCTCGGATCATTTTGTCTAAACCACAAACAAGTAATAGGATTACCTCTTGAAGCATGGTTGTGATCGAGTCTCTAAATGAAGAGGACCTCTTATCTCAAGTTCGATCCGACGGAGGAGACGCTTGCGAGCATGTTGATGAAACGCGTGCTCCTCGTAATCCTTGTTGATGATCCAAGCAGCGTATCTCCTGATCTTGACACACGAGATCTGACGTCTTCTTCACGAGCGAGGCGCACCGAAGGAGATAGGGATCTACGAGCAAACAGTCCGGCAGCATAACGACGACGTTGCGGCGATGGAGACTCTCTCTAGGGCATCCATGGTGAACGGCCATATGAGAGAGAGAGAGAGGATGGCATGTATAGAGAAAGAGATAGAGAGAGCCTTATGTTCTCATTAGCATATGAAGAGCAAGGGATGCCCTTCTATTTATAATATTTTGGGATCCATGGATCTCAATCCATGGACAACACAAATCCAATGGCTCTCATTGATTTGTGTTTCTTTTAATGGCCAAGAGCTTTGTTGGTAAAAACCAACAACAATTAATTTTATTTAGATTAAATATATATTGATAAATCAATATGATTTAATCCCAAAATAAATTAATCAAATATGGAGGTAATGGGAGAGAGAGAGAGAGAGTGCCTCCTTCCATATACATGGAGTGGACGGCAACTCTTTCCAATAGGAATTGGTGGTCGTCCCTCTCCTATTAGGAAGGAGACATCCCATGTAATCTTTCTAGATTACAATGTCCCATGTATCTCCAATATTTACAACAACAATTATTGTAAATTATTCTAAAAAAATAATTCATAATTATTTTGTGAATATTGCAATCTTGCCATTGGAAATTTGTGAATCACATTCATAACCTAAAATAAAATGTAAATTACATTTTTCAATTAATTGTCCAATGTGAATCCAATTCACATCAACATTTAATTTACAAATGTAAATTACTAACAGCTCTCTCTTATATATTATAAATCACATTTATAATATATATATATATATGATTAATATGGATAGTGCAATCAATATTATTCAATATCCATGATAATTAAATCACATTTAATCATATTAGATCTCAATTCTCATGTTCCCAAATAATATGAATCACATTCACATTATTTACATCTTTGATATTTAAATCACATTTAGTTATCAAAGATAAATCTCCTTATAATATGAATCAAATTCATATTAATCATGATAATTAAATCACATTTAATTATCCATTTTGTCAATGCTCGGATACTTATATCGATAGTTAAATTATCCTGAACTCTTTCAAGAGTAATGCGCCTTCTCTGCGGATACTTGAAGATAAGGACAGGGCGATTGTATTGTTCCACGTATAGTGACTTAAATATTGAGATCACATCTCAAATCCAGATCCTACATACCTCTCAAAGAGACTTCATTAAAAGAAGACCGCCAATCTAATCTTCTCATTGCATCTGAATCACATTCTGATCAACGTCCAATATTTAGACCTAGATCAGATTACTCTCTACTGAGAGGAGTCACTAAAATCTAGACCCGTTTCATCACGCCCTAGGAATGGAAGCGTCATGGTTATACAATCGTTTATGATCACGTCATACTCAGGTATTCCTAATACATATACATCCTGCATATTGGAACACCCAGAATAAACCCAAAGTATAAGATCAATTTTTGCACTGTCTACTTCAGGGTTTTATCATTAAGTTTCTCAATTGACTATTGGGAGTTGGTATCGATCATATACTTTCCAAAAACATATATCATACCCAGGTGTTGATCATATACTTTATAAAACATGTATCAAACCTACAGATTCAGTCAAGCTTCCAAAGCGAGATGACCGTGCACGGAATTTGATTCTTCCCAATATCTCATGAGTGAGCTCATGTCTTCCAGTTCAATAATTGAACTTGTATGATCCCTTTGAGAGATCATATTACTCATATGCCCTTATATGCACACCAGTGCGTCAGTGTATAGACCTTGATTAGGTCTTCAACCTATTGGTATGCCAAATGTACATACTCAGACATATAGTAACACATCTGTCTCCGATCAGAGGATGTGTGCCTATATAGTGACAACATACGTCATAGGACTTTGGTTATCTCGATCTCATTAAGTCAACTCTTTGACCTAACTTATTTAACACCTCTGAATCTCTATTCCTATGCAGAGGACCTACATCAAGAGGTCGGTTAGATATCAGCCTTCAGAGAAAGGATTGCCATCTCCTTCTCAGGCTGGAGATCATCTCTTAATAATCATTTCACGGTTCTTAATGAGTACTCAATCCAACTCTTTAGATATTCATCGTAGCACCAGCCTCTATGATTCTATAATTGAATCAACATTTGTATGATCATCAGGATGGCCATGGTGCATAACCATAATTGTACTAAGGGACCTATTATGCAAATTAGTTATTCTTCATTTCAGATCAGGGAATGATATTTGCAATAACATTTATTTCATAATGGCTCGTCGTGGGCTCGCATGTCCAACAGTATAAATGTTGAGATCCACTTATATGGATTTTTTTTAATTCAATATAAGAGTTCCATTGTCTTATGTAATGGTTGTTTAGAGATGAAAGGAGCGTAATGGAAGCATGGTTCATGCCCATGTTAGAAGGAAAGTCAAAGATTTGGTTGTACTTCTATGGTTTCCACACATATGGCATCCAAAGAGTTGGATAAATCTCAATACTGCAATAAGCTGATGTATTGATAGTATGACTACCAAGTCTATCTTGGATCCGTAGAGAAGGACCCAGATAATTCATCAGAATAATCTACATCAACATATAATCATTGTAATTGACTTTCTTTTTAGATAAGATTAAAAATCTAATAATTGTATATCGTTCCTCTCATAACACTTGCAATATGTTGCATATGTTTTAGAAGACTAGAAAATTTGATCTTAAGGTTTAATAGTCATCCACATGGATGTTGATGCAATTGTTGCAACAACCTCTATTGGATAAATAGACTTCATATTTTAAGTAGGAGAGCCCTAGTCTTAGAGAATGTCTCTATGACCTGGATATTAGAATACACTCATTGTTTATTTCTAAATGTTGGAAATAAACATGAATTCAGGAATAGACCTATCATAAAGATTTATGATGGATATATTTCAGATAGTAATCTGACATCATAAGGACTCTACAAAATTAGAAAATTAATGAATGGTTCATTAACTTTCTAATACTGAAATTAAACCTTAAAAAGATCAATAGGAGGATGAAGATCATTTGACAATGATCTGGCATCAAATCTTGGACATATGTCTATTGATTAGATTAATAGACTGGTAACAGATGAAACTTTAGATTGTCTGAAATTTCAAATCTTAAATACTTGTGAATATTGTATTCAATGTAGAAAATGTCCAATTCACCCTTCTCTAGGAATGGTGTTAGATGCCGAGGTATTCAAGATCTCATACATGTTGATGTATATGGATTATCTTTATCAAAGTAAACATTAATGATATTTGATATCCATTTCTGATTATTTTTTATATGTTTTTTTCTTCCCTTTACATTAGAAACCTTTGAAATGTTCAAAGATTTCATAATTTTGATTTAGAACCAAAGTTTGAAGGAAGATGAAATGAATTTGATCTAACCATGGTAGCAAGTACCTATTAGATGAATTTAAGGAATACCTTGTAGAGATATGAATATAATTCCTATCTCACTCCTACTAGAACACCTAAACTCAATAGAGTTGTTGGGAGATACAATTAGATCATGTGTGACATAATTTGGTCAATAATGAATATTAGCATAATTACCTCTTAGTTTCCAAGGTATATATGACTACAATATATATTCTTAATGAGATTCCATGCATATCTAAATCCACATCCTCATAAGCTATGGTTTGGAGCCTAGCCTAGTATTGGACACTTGAGGATTAAAGGTTACTTGGTCCATAGCTTTGTCATGGATGCAAATAAGATGGAATCTAGCACAAGAGAGTGCCACATCATTAGGAAAATAAAGGATGGTATTGGATACCTATACCTTGAGATTCTTAAAAGATCTCATCTCTAAGGATGTGAGAGGATGACTCTCTTGAGTGTCAAGATGAAAATGAAGTGAAGGAACTCATTTAATCTTGAGAAGATAATGAGGCTCCTAAAATTGAAAACTAAAAGAATAATTAAAGATGAAACACTAATACCTATTCAAATGAGTTTAAGGAGGGATTCCATGTGTTAGAGAAATCTGACAATGATCGAACTTCATGTGATGAAGCTTCTGAAGATCATGTCATGGAAAGATGGATGTTATCAATTAAGTCTAAAGTAGACTTCATATACAAGTGTTGTATATGAACACTCGAGGATCCACCTATATGGTAAGACCCGTTAAGGTGTAAATGGATCTTCAAGAGAAAGAGGGAACCTGATGAGAAGGTAGAGACCATTAAAGCACGGCTCATAGCCATTAGCTACACACCGAAGAGAAGACATCGCTTGCGATGAGACTTGCTCTTCAGTGACCTTGCTTAAACCCGTCGGAATATCGCTAACTATAGCTACACAACTTGAATTTTACATCTTCGAGATGGAAGTCAACATTGCATTTCTCTATGAATACCTCTTCGAGTATATTCATATGAAGTAGATTCAGGGCTTCATAGTTGAGGAAAGCAAGTTGTGGAAGCTGAATAACTCCATTTGTGGACTCAAATAAGCTTCTTGTTGTTGGAACATAAGATTTGATGAAATTATAATGGTAATGATTTCAAATAGAATCTTCATGAACCGTGTGAAGCTTAGTGGGAGTGTCATTGTGCTCATCGTGCTAAATGTAGATAATATCCTAATCATTTGGAATTATGATAATAAGTGTTTTATAGTCTGGCTATACCATACCTTGAGATACCATCTCTAGGACACCACTTAAGATCTTAGTTCTGAAAGTGTTCAGAAGCGAAGAGAAGAGGGTATTGGGACCGTCACATTAGTGATACACCTTGGACATATTCCTTTTTCTGGAAAATTCCAAGAAAGGTTTTTTTCCTTAAGATGTGGTACTGACCTATCTGAAGGGATAGCACCTCAAAGACTTGAGGAAAAGAATGCTAGAACTGCTTGCCCTTGTGCATCGGTTATGAGAAGCCATATGTATGCCGGATGTGTACAAAAGCCAGACATCTGCCATGTAGTGGGAGTAGTAAACTGTTGCTAATCCTATTAAGGTAATAAAATACATTACAATATTAATAAAATCTTCAAAGATGACAAGTTGTAGAGATAGTGATCTCAAAGTCTTATGTTCAGAAATTAAGAATTTATAGATGGAGATCTAAAAGGGCTTAACTGTGGATACCTTATGGGATAGATATCTCCAAGAATAAGGATATTCTGATAAGAATAATAAAAATTACTGCAGTGTTAAGGACACTATAACTAACAAAATTGAGTATTGGTTGCATAAGATGCAACATTTGCATTGAATGCGAGCATTACTACTAGGATATGCAATTGTTGAAAAAGACTTGGCATAGTCTCTTGGAAACAGAGTCGTTGATCACCTTACCTAGCTATTTTTCTAAATAACCTACGATTGTCACATGAGTACAGGTTTAAATGCTTAGCCCATTAATGGCTCTTTGCGCTAGTGGGAAATTGTTGGACATGAGAGCCCACAACGAGCCATTATGCAATAAATGTTATTGCAAATATCATTCCCTAATCTGAAATGAAGAATAACTAATTTGCATAGTAGCTCCCTTAGTACAATTAGGATTATGTACAATGGCCATCTTAATTATCATACAGTTGTTGATTCAATTATTTAATCATAGAGGATGGTGCTTGGATGAATATCTGAAGCGTTAGATTGTTGACTCATCAAGCACCGTCAAATGATTGTTAAGAGATGATCTCCAGCCTGAGTAGGAGATGGCAATGCTTTCTCATTTGGTTGATATCTGACTGACCTCTTGATGCAGTCCTCTGCATGGGAATAGGGATTCGGAGGTGTCAGATAAGTTAGGTCAAAGAGTTGACTTAACGAGATCGAGATAACCAAAAACCAATGTCGTATGTTATCACGATATAGGCATGCATCCTCTGACTGGAGACAAATGTGTTACTATATGTTTGAGTATGTACATTTGGCAAACCAATACGTTGATGACCTAATCAAGGTCTATACACTGGCATGCTGGAGTGCATGCAAGGTCATATGAGTAATACTATCTCTCAAAGGGATCATACAGGTTCATTACTGAACCGGAAGACATGAGCTCACTCATGAAATATTGGGAAGAATCAAATTCCACGCGTGATCATCTCGCTTTGGAAGCTTGACTAAATTTGTACATTTGATATATGCTTTTGGAAAGTATATGATCAACAACTTTGTATGATATATGCTTTTGGAAAGTATATGATCGATACCAACTCCCAATGATCAAATGAGAACCTTAATGATAAAACCCTAAAGGAGACAGTCTAAAAGAGATCTAAAACTTCAGGTTGTATATGTATTAGGAATGCCTATGGGTGATATGATCATAAACGATTGTATAACCATGACGCTTCCATTCCGAGGGAGTGATGAAACATGTCTGGATTTTAGTGACTACTCTCATAGAGAAGTAATCTGATCTTAGTCCAACTGATGGGCATTGATCTGAATGTGATTCAGATGTAATAAGAATATTAGATTTGTGGTCTTGATTTAATCAAGCATCTATAGGAGGTCCGCAAGATCTGGTTTTGAGAAGAGATCTCAACATACAAATCACTATACGTGGAACAATACAATCGCCCTATCCTTGTCTCGAAGTATCTGCGGAGATAGCGCATTATCCTTGAAAGAGTTCATGGATAATTTCATTGTTGATATATGTATCCGAGCATTGAGAAAATTGATAATTAAATGTGATTTAATTATCATGAATAATATGAATTTGATTCATATTATTAGGAGAGTTATCTTAGATAATTAAATGTGATTTAATTATCAAAGATGTGAATAATGTGAATGTTATTCATATTATTTAGGCACATGAGAATAGAGATCCAAGATGATTAAATGTGATTTAATTATCATGGATATAAATAATGTGGATAGCACTATCTATATTATTCAGGTATATTATAAATGTGATTTATAATATATTAAAGAGAGCATATTGTGATTTATATTTGTTAATTAATTATTGATGTGAATTGGATTCACATTGGATGATTAATTGAAAATATGATTTACATTTTGTTTTAGGATGTGAATGTGATTCACATTTTTCCAATGGCATGATTGCAATGTTCACAAGATAATTATGAATTATTTTTGTGAAATAATTTACAACAAATATTGTTGTAAATCTTGGAGATATCATGAGATAATGAGATCTCATGAGATATTGAGATCTCGTGGGATTTTGAGGAGATGGACCTATTCCATCTCAAAGGAATAGTTGTCCCCCCTTTTTAAGAGATATGGTCAATCTCTTCATTATTTTCAAGACTAGTCAAAGTGATTTAATTTTGAATTAATTTATATTGATTTATAAACATATATATTAATTTAAAATAATTCAATTGTTATTGTGTTTTTTACAACAACATCATGGCCATTGAAAGAAACACAAATCTGTCTCATCCATTGATTGTGTGTTGTCCATGGATTGAGATCCATGGACTCCCAACACCCTATATAAGAATAGGCACCCCTTTCTCTTTGAGTTACACGTTTACGACAATGACATATGCTCTCTCCCTCTCTCTCTCTCTCTACATGCCAAATGATCTCTCCTTCTCTCTCTTGTGGCCGTCCACCATGGAGCCCTTGAGAGAGTTGTCGTCGCTGCAGTATCGTCATTTTGATGTCGGATTATTTGCTCGTGGATATCCATCTCCTTCGGTGTGCCTCGCTCATGAAGAAGATGTCGGATCTCATGTGATGAGATCAGGAGATTCGCCACTTGTATCATCAACATGGATTGCAAGAAGGACGTGTCTCATCAACATGTTCGCAAGTGTCTCCTCTATTGGATCGGACTTGAGACAGGAGGTCTCTTCGTTTAGAGACTCGATCACAACCACGCTTCAAGAGGTAATCTTAATACTTATTTGTGGTTTTGATGAAATGATCAAAGAAGTGTTCTTGGATCATGTGTTTTCATCACATTAAAATTTTTTAAATTCCGCTGCATCGAGCTACTAGTGTAACTAGTCGCTCCCGATCCATACAATGCGATCATCACACTTCCATGATGTACTTGAGGATCTCCATATATCCTTCAAAGGTGACAAAGATACATATAAGATGCCTCCTAAGAAGCATAATGGAGAGGAGGAAGAATGAGAGGACCCAATTCATGTAGTGTTAGCTAGGTTAGCAGAATCATAGCAGAACCAAGCACTCATGAGAGCACAACTTGTCCTGTTATAGTTGGGCAGTATCAAATGGCTAATTGGTTGAGCCCAGTAGAGCATGAAGTTGAATATGAGATGAAGTCGCAATTTATTAGCTTGATGCCTCATTTCCATGGGAATTCACATGAGGAGCCATATGCATTCATTAAGAACTTTGAGTTGGTCTCTATTAACCTTAGGCATCCTAGGGTTAGCTAAGACTAAATTAGGCTCAAAGCCCTTCATTTTGCCTTAAGTATAAGGCAAATTATTGGATGAAGAACATGGGAGTGGTTTTAACTACCTTTGTGCAATTAAAGGACATCTTCCTGAAGAAGTTCTACCCTTTGAGTAGAACTAACTCGATGCATTCACGCATCACGAGTTTCTCCCAACTTCATAATGTAGCCTTCTGTGATACATGGGAGAGATTCAAAGATCTCTTATAGAAGTGTCCTTGTCACGACTTAGAGCCTACCATCCTGGTTCAGTTTGTTTATTCTGGTCTACATCCCAAGTTGCAGGGTTTGGTTTGTGATATTTATGGAGGCAGCTACACTTCACGAGGAGTGGACATCGTCTGGAAGGTGTTTGAGCAGATGGCCAAGATGAGTAGAGCACAGACCTTGAGTAGAGCTCAGTAAGAGACCCCCATTCCATTCCTATCTAGCGGGGCAGTGATGGCTACAGTGGATCCTTTTGACGTGGGCCTTATAGCAGGTAAACTTACAGTGATTGGGAGGATCGATAGGTGGATGGATGAGTTGGATAGCAACTTATCCAAACTACCTAAGTAGATGGCAGAGATTTCTGAGAAGGTATCCAAGATGAGGTTACCTATTGTGACTTCTTCTGCAGCTCCCATTTACCGTGTTCACCATATTCAGGAGCAACAGATGTCAGGGCCATACCAGTCGTGGGTTGAGGACCAGCCTTTAGTCCATTTTTTCCAGCAGCAGACACTATCTCTGGACAATATTAATGAGGAGCCTTCCCAGGTGTAGGAAGTAAATGGTGTGTAGTAGACCCTTGACCCTGCCAGTCAAGGGAGTTCTAGGGACCGTTTCTCTTACCAGTGTCCCAGTCCTTATACAACACATCATTTACTCCTATACCTCTTCCAGCACCACAGAGCTCTGGAGTGGTTCCTTACCAGGCACCGAGGTAGTAGCAGCAGTATGGGCGTCAGTAGATGTACCAGTCAGGCTAGCAAGGCCCACATGTTAAGAATCAAATCCTACAGCAACAGCATTCCTATGTCCATCAGGGCCAATCTTCACGTTCTTCTTTGTCTTCCTCTTCTTCAAAACAACAACATTCATCTTCAGACCCCATTGATTTCTAGAGATAGATTTTGTAGGAGTTGTGTTCGTACAGGAATGAGGTATAGGATTTGAGGGTTGATCTTAACCATTTTTCCCTTCTACATGATGCGCGCACTGCCCCTATTCCATCCATTCCCTCTCAGGTTCAGGCTTATCCCAATAGCCTGAACAAACCTTAGCAGCAACAACATTTAGATCAGGTATACTACTCAGATTCTCACAAATCTGAGCACAAGATGTTTCCGTTTGATTATGTTAATCATATGTCTCTTAGGAGCGGACGGACCATGGTTGTACCAAATCGGTCAAGGGATATGGAAAGGATCGACTCTAAGGCTCAGCCTGAGGAGACTTCAGAGGATGATAATGCCAGGCATCTTAACATAGATCACCAACAAGGGGCAACTTCTAGGAGGAGATTGAGGAGTACGAGAGCGACGCAGCATGCATCAGATTCAAAGTCTACAAAGGACCTTACACCTTCAGTTGAGGAGAATGCACATTCAGCAGGCATTCCCCAACCTATAGTAGATGATCCAATTGCAATTCCAAATGTAAAAGATTCATGTGTGAAAAACTGAGTTTCTATGGATAATAAAGTGCATGTTTCTGTTTATGATTGTGATCCTTTACATCCTTCTTTACCTATCCCTTTCCCCCATGCTCTTATGGCAGGAAAGCACATCATTAATAAGATTTGAACAGATGATCCTGAAATGGCATGATTTTGTAGAGATAACATCATGGTTAAGGTGCCATTTTATGAGTATGTGGCCAGCCATCCTGCATTTCAGAAATATGTGAAGGTGAGATGCACACCAAGCAGAGTGAGCAGGAAGAAACTGAATAGCTATGTCAAGACACATGTTCTCTCGATTTCCACTACCTTTTGTCTCAAGAACCAAAAGTTGGCACAAAAGAAAAGAGATTTAAGTACACATTATGTGGTGAGTCATATTAATGTCATAGCATTTGCATGCACTCTCCTAGATAATGGCTCAGCGATCAACTTGTCATCCTTTTCCTTATATGAGAAACTGAAGTTGGGACCTTTACGCTGATATAGAGTGTTACTTCAGTTTACAGATAAATCGATGAAAAAGGCTAAGGGTGATTTCAAGAATGTCATTAACTCGATTGAGGGATAAGACTTAGGGTGTATTTCACTGTCCTTGACAAGAACATCCCCAATAATTTGAGAGATTCACATATTATCCTTGGGCAGCCCTTACTTAGGACCGTTGGAGCGTCATTTGATTATCAAATAGGGATGATGACGTTCCGTTCTCCGGAAGGAGAAATGGAACTATAGATGAAGTAGACGAAATGGTAGTGACATGACTCAGAGTCTAGCATAGATTTCTCTTTCTTTTCAAAGGTAGACTACGATGTGGTTAGCGCAGTTGGGATTTGTACTCAGAACCCTACAGTACATAGTGAGACTCTCTCATTTGGAGAGGACAATGTTCGCAGCGCAATTAACGAGACGTTGCCAGAGTTCGTGAGATCTGCATCTCCATATTCCCTTGATGACTCATAGGTCCTTTGGACTTGTCAGTTCCTCCTCCTTTGGAACAATTAAGGGAAATAGATGATGAGTCAGACACGGCTTTGGCTGAATTATTGTGTTTCTCCGGTGATTTGACTCTTTATTCTTCAATTCAGCTGGTGGATAACATTATAGATGATTCATCTCCACTGTGCAACACATATCCAGATTCAGTGGTAGTTCAACCTGATGTTCTTGATGATTCTTCTTTGCCGGAGTTGAAGGCACTACCACTTACACTCCAGTGTTCCTTCCTTGTGGGACCAAAGAATAAGTTTCATGTCATCATTATTTCTAGGTTGACTGTAGATAAAGAGAATAGGTTGTTAGAAATGTTATAAAAGAACCGTAAGGCTATTGGATGGACAGTGTCAAATTTCGTGGGTATAAACCTGGAACTCTGTTCACACCATATTTTTGTTGATGATAATGATAGACCATCATGTGAGTTGCAGAGGATACCTAATCCAAATCTGTGGTAAGTAGTTAAGAAAGAGATAGATAAATGGTGTGGAGCGGATTTTATTTATCCAATCTCTGACTCCAAATGAATGGCCCTTTTACATGTCGTCTCGAAGAAGTCAGGAATTTAGATGATCACCAATGAGGTGGGAGTTGAGATTGGACACGAGTACCCACATCATGGCGTGTCTGTGTTGACTACAGGTGCCTCAATGCTGCAACGAAGAAAGATCACTTTTCATGCCTTTTACTGATCATATCATGGAGAGATTAGCTGGGAAGGAGTTCTTTTGTTTTCTTGACTGGTACTCAAGCTACAATCAAGTAGTCATCGCCCCTGAGGACTAGGAAAAGACCACCTTTACATGTCCTTTCGGCACATACGCATTCAGGCGCATGCCTTTTGGGCTATGCAATGCCCATGTACTTTTCAGCGATGCATTATTCTCATGTTTGCCGAGATGGTTGGGGATTTCCTATAAGTCTTCTTGGACGACTTCTCGATCCGTGGTGATTAATTTGATTCTTATTTAGCGCACTTAGACCGAGTGCTTGAGAGATGTAGAGAGGTAAATATGGTACTCTCCCAAGAGAAAAGTCATTTTATGGTTAAGGATGGTATCGTGTTAGGGCTTGTGATGAATCTACATTTCATCATCTTTATTCTATCATTTTGGCCTTAAAACCCTAGTAAATGCGTGTAAATAGGCTTAATTTAGGCATTTTAGAATTTATGCATCATTGTGTAAATATTGTATAAAATACAGTTTTTAAAGCCAAAATTATAAAAAAAAAAGAAAATAAAAGAAAAATAATAAAATATTGTAAATATTTTATGACCTGAAACCCCAAGACCTAGGCATCTCGATGACTAGGTCGACAAGGAATAAAGTAGGGGGAGATAAGGGCCAAAATACAATAAAAATTCCTTTTAATTCATTCATTATTTATTCATTTTGGGACCTATTTTTGATTCCACTTTTTATACCTCAAATAAAGAAACTTTGTACATGAAATTGTAGATAATTAAATAAAGAAAAATACAAAATCGATTTCACTCAAAAATAATATACAGATAAAAAGTTATGATCTAAATAAAATTCCAGAATCCCAATTTCCCAGACATGTATCTCTCAAATAAAAACTCCAAATGCATCAAACTCACCTTTAATTGTATATAATTTAAAATAAGCTATTTAATGTAGGTGGTCTCGCATGCAGAGCTACAGTTTGAAAGTTGAGTTTTGGACTCCTATTGTATACTTGTACAGATTAAAATATTCATTTTATTATTTATTCATTATTTTTACCATTTTATATTTTTATAATTTTGTAAATATTATTTATAATATATATTTATATTAAAATCAGAATAAAAATAATCAAGAAAATACAAAATAAAATACATGTATACAATACCTAGGTATAATACCTATACATATACTTGTATAATTGATACTTTTATTTTATTAAGTGTACAAAATGCTTCAGAAAAATAAAATAAAAATATAATTAAGTGTGTAAAAATAATTCATAAATTTATAAAATAATAAACAAAAATAAATAAATTAAATATACAAAATAAAATAAAATATTAAAATATATATATTTTATACCTATATAAGCCTAAAATGGTAACTTGTAATTTTATACCTCATAAAAATAAATAAAAATCATAATAAAATAACTCAAAAAATAATAAACATTTTTTTATTTTATAACCTAAAATTAATAAAATCATTTACTATTTTTAAAACGAAACTAGAAATAATTTTCCTAGGCTTTTTTCTGGTTGGTCCACGTGGACCAACATGGAGGGCTGGAGAGTTGACCAGCGGTCAACTCTCTGACCCCCGCTTGTGCCCTTGTCAGAACATGGTTATGTATCATTTTCACGATTTTTTCGAGGCGCACCCTTTCACCATCTTGTGTTCGACCCTTCACGACTTTTCATAACCATTGAACCATGATACACGCCTATAGGTTTCTTCAGGGATAGGGTCGCTGCATCGATCACCACGCCTTGTTCTTTGAGCCTCCTTCACCATTCTTTCAAAAAGTCCCCGTCACTTCCATTGCTCTTTCAACCCTCTTCTACCCGAATCTTGACCCTTGTTCGCCGTCCTCAAGACCGGAAGGGTGACAGCCTTCCTCCAGCACATGTGCGCGTGCTCAGGCGAGGGCCGAGGCGGCGCTCCACCCCACATCTCCGACCTTGGCCGTCGAGGTTCCACTTCTTGGTTTTTACTGCCAATCGAGGTCGCTTTCTATCCATTTTTTCTTGCATTTCCTTAGCTAGCTTATCTTTAGGATTAATCTATCACATCCCCTTCGATTCACACGCACCCTTACATCACGCCATCACCTCGTTGGAGATTGTTCCGGCGAGCTCCTACTCACGCAATTCACCTCCTGCTTCATCGTGATAGCCCTGGGAACCACTATATGTCGTTGTGAGCTTCATTTTGCAGGTCCTAGGTGCCGCAGGATCCCTCATGGGGTCATTTTTTATGGAACACGAGCATCCTGGAGCCCTTCCCCTCTTCATCACCGTGGTGGAGCCCCAACGGTGCTACCACCATTTTGAAGCCGCCAATAGACAGGGGAGGCTTGCAGGAGACTCTCGGCCATTTTGCAGCGTCAACGGACGTCGGAGTAGCCCGGGCCGGCTGGACGAACTTCGCCACGCCGGAGTTCTTGGCCAGTTCGTCCTCCGTCGCTCTCCGCCATCGATCTCGGCCAAGTTCTTGGAGAAGCACAACAGCCATCGGATCGAGGGGCGCCAGCACCGTCAGATCTGCATCAACGTTTTAATCGCAGCCATCGATCGCGAAGGGGTATCGCGCGGGGAGGCTTCGACACGTATCTTAAGTGAATGATCAGCAACCGTCGGATCGCAGGCCCTGGGTATTTTGCATATTTCACCCGGCCCTTTTTTGTATTTAAATATTATTCATTAAACTTCCGTCAACAGTTTTAAGCTTCTGTAAAATTTGCGTGGCGCCCCCTAATGTTTTGTGATATTACCAATCAGCCCCTGTCAGATCACGTGCCTCGTGCACGTGACTTGGGCGATTTTGCAGGGAAGCCCCTTGGGCTTTTGGTATTTGTCTTAAGTCTCAGAACCTTTTAAATTAAGTATGTTAGTTTTGAACAAATTGCATTATAGTCCCTGGCATTTCTGTTTGTTTCTTTTTGGTCCTCCCAGGTGCGTACGTGGCACGTGCACACTTGGGCATTTTACGAGCGTATCCCTAGGATTTTGTCTATTTGATATTGGTCCTGCAAAGTTTTTATTTCAGTTATAATTTTCGAGGGAAATTTATATTTTGGCCCCTGCACTTTTTGCATATTACGATAATATCCCTGCTAGGAATGTTTTTTTCTTCATGTTTCTAGTATTTATTCTATGCATATATAAAATCCCAAAAAATACCAAAAAAATACCCTAAGTTCCTGTTGCATTGTAGTTTCACACCATATTTTTATTTTGCATATTTATTGCATTTTCATATTTATAAAAATTCAAAAATATGCTTTTTTCAGTGTTGTTTGCATCAGAAAATCCATAAAAAATATAAAAACACCTAAAAAATTCCCAAAAAATATATGTTGTGTCTTTTACTGTCTTTTAATCCTTTCCAAATCACTAAAAATTCAAAACAAAACCCCTAAAAATATAAAAACTCTAAAAATCTTCATAAAAATCTTAAAAATTCTAGAAAAATCCTAAAAATATAATTTTTGTCCCTGAATTTTCTCTATTCTTTTAACTTTATTCTAAAACTAATTTGAGGATTTTTTGATACTGTTTGATATTTTTCATCCTCATTTTAGTTTCAGTCTTTTATTTTCTTCTCTGTTTTCAGTATTTTTGACTTTAAAAATACCAAAAAAATAGGAAAAATCCATAAAAATCACAAAAACATTAGAAAATTATAAAAATTCCAAAATATTTTATTTTCTGATTTTTGCTTATTTTGACTTACTTTTATAAATACCTTATCCTTCTCTTTTCTTTCATTGTGTATATAATCTATTTATAGAAAAAGAAAATAAAAAATATATAAAAAGAAAATATAAAATCAGAGAATTAAATAAAAATATAAAAATATAAAATTAAAAATCAAATTAAAAAATATAAAATTAAAAACCCACAAAAATAGCATAAATAGACAAATCACAGTCACACATTTTGAGCATTTTGCCTCGTTCTACTGGTCTGCTCCTTGTGTTCGACCTCTACACTTCTTGCACACATTACACATCATTTGTATAGTTATAATAAATTTTAACTCCACACCGCTTTTCATTGCTTGATTTCTGTTGTGGGTTAATTGTTGTTTGAATTCCAGGATTCGTGCGGTCGCCACAGCGACTTTGTCTCCGCCTTGTGTGAGACATATTTAGATCGTCGATTTTTGGGTTCAACAAATGGCATCGTTGCCGGGGAGCAACAGCGCTTAGTTCGGGTTTTTACTTGTGTTTGTGATTGTTTGTCTTTTTTACGGCTTTTATTTTTGCTTATTTTATTTTCCATATTCTTGATATATCTGCTGAGTTGTATAACCTTCTCTTTCGTTGACTTTGTGCGAGGAACCACGGATCGAGGGAGGCACTCTAGCCTAGATGCATGGGCACCCACGTGAAGCCGGCATCTTCCAGCTTCGCACCAAGGAGACGAAGAGAGAATTTTGAAGACTGAGCTCCACCTTTAGTTGTTGCATTTATTTTCTGTATTTATTTTTGTAATTTAAGTGAGAGAGAGACTCTATTTGTTGTAATAATATAGGTAGTCAGGACTTGGACATTCGGGCCTAATTTCCAAGTGATTGTTTACTTGGGGGCTCACCGTGGCTTTTTGTCGGTTTTCATCGCTTCTTTTTACTTTGTTTTCTGGTTTTGTTTTCTTTATTTTTATGTGATTGAGACCTTAGCCGTAGGAGTAGCTTGGCGATAGAGTAGGTCCAAACACATTAACCACCATTGCATGCTCCTATAGAAAATGTTTGGACTTAGTCAAATTTTGAAAATCGTGCTTCACGCTAATAACAGCTTCTCACCATAGGGCGATTTCATCGGCTTTGCATTTACATATAGATAGGTTTCAATTCTGCTGAGCATCCTTGCATGTAGAGTGCTGGAGGCAAGGTGAGCATTTACGCTTTAGCATTCATCATCGATTGCCGCTTGCATTACTTTTCTGCCTCACCCTCTTATTTTTTATCGCCTAGGTGCTTAAAGAATTGAATCCCCGATAGGATCGTGCATTCTCATTTAAAATATAAAAAAAGTGATAACAAATAAAATTGAGACTGCTAACATTACTTGACCTTAAAATCAACCAAAAAGAAAATCTTATCTTGGGGCGAGTAATCCCCTCATTGTCTTCATTTTACATTGCTCGCGCACACACTAAGGATTAGTGCCAAAATCCCATTTCAGCCCCCTAAGTGTGTGTGCAACTCTTTTACTTCTCACCTAACTCTAAAACAGACAAGATAAAAAGACCGCATTTTACGGTCTCTACCAAGTTGAGTAGGTGAATTGAGGGTTTGTCTTGTTTTCATTTTTGTTTGTGATTGTTTTGTGTGCATTCTAGATCATCTATATGCATTTTCACCTTTCATCACACTTCTCTTGACTTGACCGCCGTGCTCTCTTGATCATTTTTTCTTTTGTTTCGAGATGGCTGATTGGAGCGTATTTTGTCCAGATTTTGCGGATCCCTTGTTCACTCCAGCCGGTCCACCTCACTTTTTCCAGGAGGACTTTGCTCCTGATTTTTGTACATATCCGACCAACCCACTATTTCAGGATTCGGACTTTGACCTTCACTAATCATTTCCACTACCATCTCCTACATATTTCGACAACCCGCTCTTCCTTGAGTATCCCGATCCAGAATGTGATTTTTGTCCACACCCACCGCCCACATTCGACACACTCGATCCTGAGATCTTGGAGTCACCTTTCATGATATCCACACTTGAAACCTTGAATCAGATGACGGAGAATATGAATTCGAGGATAAATGATCTTACTAGTTTGAATAAGAACCAGAATGTCGCTCCATTCTTTGAGGATATGGATTCATTTGACGATTATCATGAGAGCTTGCAATCGCCAAATACAAAAAAAATGAGAAAATTTAAAAATCTAAAAAGAGTTTGGGAGGCACAGTACTGAGTCCGACTGTGAGGAGAGGGAGTCCTTGCCATATCATTTGACCACACATCCATTCACATCTTGTCCCACCTTTGACCCCGTTGATGTTGTTGTACAGACTGCTCTTGGCATGCCTCGTGTATATGTTGATTCTGACTTCCTCCCTTGTATGGAGGAGGTCCAAAAATTCAAAAAAAATGTTGACTGAACCCGAAGTGGTGTCCACTATTCATGAGATCATCCGTGCCCCACATCAGCATGCCATGACTGATTTATCTGCTCCTCTTCCCAAGAAGAGAAAGCGGAGGAGCAGATCTGAGCGTCATATTCTGACCATGGCCACTGCCCACGCCATCACACACCATCCCATTCCTCAGAAGAGGAACACTGCCACACCTTTCATTAGTTGCACCATCTCTGACATTATATGTGATCACACTCTCCTCTATGGCGGTGCTTCGATTAGCATCATACCCTTCTCGCTGGTACAGTCTCTTCACTTAGGGCCTCTCAAGAAAACCAGGATGATCATTCAATTTGCTGATGGATCAATCAAGAGGTCGAAGGGTATCCTTGAAAACGTCGTCATTTCGATTCAAGGCACGAGCTACAATGTCGATTTTGTCGTATTGCTCATGGAGACCTCCACAAGGGAGCACTCTCCAATCATCCTGGGACGGCCATTCCTCGCCTCTGCGAGGGTCATTATTGATTATGGATCAGGAGAGATTTGCTTCCGTCTTGCTGACGAGAGTGAAGTATTGATCACCGCACCCACTGCCAACCAGAGACCTGCACCTGATGCGACTTCACCTATCTTGGCTGACCTCGAGGACCATGACCTTGGCAAGACTATCAGAGAATTTTGCTGTTCATTGGATTCCACTGAGACCCGAGAATTCCTCCCCATGGAGGAAGACTCAGAAAGCATGGACCTCGGAGTTCCTTCTTCTGGGACTTGGTGTTGTGTTGATGACATCCATGAGATTTACACGATTGACACCATTGAGCGGAGGGTAGATGTAGAGACTAGACAGGACGGACATGTTTCGACTTCTTTCACTGATGAGTCCGCTCATGTCCATATAGATTCAGATAAGACCAAGGCCGAATTTGATTTGATTGCTTTTATTCGATAATTCGGGCCTTTTGATGAGAAAGATGATCTGGTTGAGATTATAGAGGACGAACAGAGTTCGACTACTTCCACCGATGAGTTTGTTCCTTTTGGTTTTGACCTGGACGACACCTTGTAGGACGAAACTGGGTACACTTCTTCCGATGATGATGAGTTCATCCCATTTCACTTTGATATCAGCAAGACTCCCAAGGCCAGACCTGACCACACTTCTTCCACTCACTCGTCTATGCCTTCATACCCTAGGGCCCCTGAGGATCTACACTCTGTCAACCCTAATCGGCTTCCGTCCCTTGTGGACCCCGATGTCGACCTACACCATACCAGATCTATTTCCCAGAGGTCCCACAAGAAGGTTCACTTTCTACCTTCTTGATCATGTGTACATCCATCTCCGTTGTATATTCTCTCTCGTGTATCTCTGTCTATCTTCTGTATTGCTCGTCCACCCATTCCTCATGTTTGCCTTGCTTAGGACGTACTTTGTCCTAAGTATAGGGGGTGGAAAAGCCGAGTGTTCGTCGTTCTGTTTCATTAATCCTGTCATCGCCTGTACTTAGGGCTTCTTTGTCCTAAGTATATGGGGAGTGATGTGCACATTCTCATGATCTCCTCTCCCATCTCCAGATCTCTTTTCTTCTTTTCTTCTTTTCCTTTTCTATCTTCTTTTTCTACTCAAAAAGGTGTCGCCTCTTGCAGACAGTCTTCTATACTTAGTACGCACTTTATCCTATGTATAGGGGGGGTGCACCCCGAATTCTTTCATTCATTTCGATCCTCTCCATTGTCTCCTCTTCATGTCTATACTTAGGGATATCTTACCCTAAGTATAGGGGGAGACAATCTGAGTACGATCTGTTCATTCCCACCCTTGACCCTCCCTGCTTTGTGTACAGTCTGCTATACTTAGGATTATTTGATCCTAAGTATAGGGGGCGATCAACTTCTCATTGATTCATTCATTTCTTTGTTTGTTTATTCTTTAGATTTTTCCTATACTCAGTATGAGTTATGTCTTCTCTTTTCTCTCTGATCTATGAGGACATAGCTCAAGCTAATGTATAGGGGGGTCGTATATACTGCGTATATACTTTAGCCATAACTCGTACTTCTGTATTTTCTTAATAATATGGCTAACAATTCTTTAAAATTCATTAAAAACCCTAATAGAAAGATGTTATCATTCCTCAAATTCTTTTTGTACTTACTGATTAATAAATCAGGTGAAATTTTTTTTTTGCAAAATTTTTGAAAAACAGTTTGAAAATCTTTGTGAAAATCTTTTGAAAACTATTTGGAAAACGTTTTGTTACATGTTTTCAACCTTTGTAAAAACAATTTGGTTTGTAAAATTTATTTTTGTTGTGTGAAATAAAAATGTTTGAAAAAGGTTTTGCAAATGGTTTGAAAAATGGTTGCAAAAATATTTGAAAAATCTATATATACTGTTTGAAAGACTTTTGCAAAATGATTTTCAAATGTGTGTACATGTTTGCAATAATATTTGTAAAAATTATTTTGGACTATAGTTTTCAAAATTATTTGAAAAACCTGTGTCAAATAAGTTTGAGGAATACATACATCTCACCAAAATTCATTATATATATATCTACTTCTAAAATTGACCACTTACCCCTGTAAATTCTTAAAATCCACTTCTTGTAAATATAAGACGCATGCCCGTGTAAATATTTTTACCCTAGTTTTTATCCAAAACTTTTTGTCTTAAAAATCCCAAAAACATTTGCAAAATTAAAATACCAAAAACATTTGAAAAATCTTTCTAAAAATACAAAAAAACTGCATATGCATCATCGTTTTAAAAATCCATAAAAAGTTCAAAATCTTGAAAATTACATCACAAAAATGTTTTCTGCATTTTGCATAGCATTAGCATTTTTCGGATTGAGTTTGATAGTTGAACGAGTCTAAGTAAAATATGGAGATTGGAGCTTAAGTGGACCTTAAAATCTACCTAATAATAGGAACCTTATAGGAACTGGGTTTTAGGTACTTCAGGTCTAGTTAACTTAATTTCTTGAGGATCATGAGACTTAGTTCAATGGATTCATGACTGTATAAGTAGAATATTTCAAAACACACGCACGACTCTTGTTGATAATGACCTAACATGGACACCTGCACCTTTCACATGGCTCAACTCAGTTGGAGTGGTGAGGGGGTTGGATTTGCCGATATGAGACGCACACAAGTGGAAACACTTGTCCTCCTCTAGGGAGGGAAGTGCACCCCAACCCGTCCAGTGATGAGGAATTCTAAAGACAGGAGAGTGTGGGTTGCGATAAAGCTTCAAAAGAGGGATAGTCTACTGGCTCAAGAGGAAAAACTCCTTATGTAAATGCTGTTGTATATAGTATTTCAAAAAAAAGAAGAAGAAAAAAAGAAAAAAAAAGAGACAGGCCTGTACAAAAATAAAATGCATGCCAAAGTATGTACATATGTTGTATAGAAAATAAGCAAGCTTGAGTTCCAAAGTCAAATATGTGATCCTGCAGCTGGATGACTTGACTACACTAGTCTTGCATCCTAGGATAGGTAGCTACACTGGCTACCGTCCATTCTTCTCTTCACCCCCTCCTCTTGAGTTGGTTGCCACTTGAACTTAGAAGGGAATACCCTGCTCCTTGAGGAAGGAGTTATTGGATTGTGGAATCATTGGGTTGTCATACGAGAGAAGTCAGTCTCATTGTCATTCTAGTTGGGGAGAGCCACAATCACTTACACTGCACGAGTCAGCTTCATAGTCGTAAGGGTTTGTGTATGAGTTGAAATATTTCTGACCTGGCTATTGAGGAGACTTGAGCAGAGTTTTGGGATTCTCGAAGGCTGTTGGATTTCAAATCTGATTCCCATTAAGGTTCCGCCCGCACTAAAATTTCAAAGGTCCGACTTAAGCTCCAAACTTTGATTTTGTGAAGACAAGTTTGATAACTAAACTTCATCCAATTTCTTCTTTTTCTTTTCTTTGTTTTTTTTTCTGCACTTATTGCATAAGTGTTTGCTAGGGACTAGCAAAGGCAAGTATAGGGATGATGAATCTACATTTCATCATCTTTATTCTATCATTTTGGTCTTAAAAACCCTAGTAAAAGCCTGTAAATAGGCTTAATTTAGGCATTTTAGCATTCATGCATCATTGTGTAAATATTGTATAAAATACAGTTTTTAAAGCCAAAATTATAGAATAAAGAAAAGAAAATAAAAAGATTAAAATATTGTAAATATTTTATGACCCGAAACCCCAAGACCTAGGAATCTCGATGACTAGGTCGACAAGGAATAAAGTAGGGGGAGATAAGGGCCAAAATACAATAAAAATTCCTTTTAATTCATTCATTCTTTATTAATTTTGGGACATATTTTTTATTCCACTTTTTATACCTCAAATAAAGAAACTTTGTACATGAAAGTTGTAGATAATTAAATAAAGAAAAATACAAAATGGATTTCACTCAAAAATAATGTATAGATAAAAAGTTATGATCTGAATAAAATTCCAAATCCAACTTCCCAGACCTGTATCTCTCAAATAAAAACTCCAAATGCATCAAACTCACCTTTAATTTTATATAATTTAAAATAAGCTATTTAATGGGGTGGTCTCGCATTTTTCGGAGCTACGGTTTGAAAGTTGAGTTTTTGACCCCTATTGTATACTTGGACAGATTAAAAAAATAATTTTTATTATTTATTCATTATTTTTACCATTTTATATTTTTTATAATATTAAAATACTATTTATAATATATTTGTATATTAAAATCAGAATAAAAATCTCAAGAAAAGACATGTATATAATACCTAGGTATAATACCTATACATATACCTGTATAATTCATACTTTTATTTTATTAAGTGTACAAAATACTTCAGAAAAATAAAATAAAAATATATTTAAGTGTATAAAAATAATTTATAAATTTATAAAATAATAACCAAAAATAAATAAATTAAATATATAAAATAAAATAAAATAATAAAATATATAGATATGTATACCTATATAAACCTAAAATGGTAACTTAATTTTATACATCACAAAAATAAATAAAAATCATAATAAAATAATTCAAAAATAATAAACATTTTTTATTTTATAATCTAAAATTAATAAAATCATTTACTAATTTTATATGAATTTAGAAATAATTTTCCCATGCTTTTTCCTAGTTGCTCCACGTGGACCAACAAGGAGGGCTGGAGAGTTGATCAGCGGTCAACTCTCTGACCCCCGCCTGTGCCCTTGTCAGAACATGGTTTTGCCTCATTTTCACGGTTTTTTAGAGGCGCACCCTTTCACCATCTCATGTTCGACCCTTCACGACTTTTCATCACCATTGAACCACGATACACGCCTATAGGTTTCTTCGGGGATTGGGTCGCTGCATCGATCACCACGCCTCATTCTATGAGCCACCTTCACCATTCTTTTAAAAAGTCCCTGTCACTTCCTTTGCTCTTTGAGCCCTCTTCTGCCCAAATCTTGACCCTTGTTCGCCGTCCTCAGGACCGAAAGGGTGACAGCCTTCCTCGAGCACGTGTGCGGGGCTTAGGCGAGGGCTGAGGCGGCGCTCCACCCCCATCTCCGGCCTTGGCCGTCGAGGTTCCACTTCTTGGTTTTTACAGCCAATCGAGGTCGCTTTCTATCCATTTTTTCTTGCATTTCCTTAGCTAGCTTATCTTTAGGATTAATCTATCACGTTCCCCTTCGACTCACAAGCACCCTTACATCACGCCATCACCTCACTGGAGATTGCTCCGGCGAGCTCCTACTCACGTTATTCACCTCCTACTTCACCGTGATAGCCCTAGGAACCACTATCTGTCGTCGTGAGCTTCATTTTGCAGGTCCCAGGTGCCGCAGGATCCCTGATGGGGTCATTTTTGCTGGAACACGAGCATCCTGGAGCCCTTCCCCCTCTTCATCACCGTGGTGGAGCCCCGGCGGTGCTACCGCCATTTTGAAGCCGCCAATAGACAGGGGAGGCTTGTAGGAGACTCTCGGCCATTTTGTAGCGTCAACAGACGTCGGAGTAGCCCAGGTCGGCTGGACGAACTTCGCCACATCGGAGTTCTTGGCCAGTTCGTCCTCCGTCGCTCTCCGCCGTCGATCTCGGCCGTGTTCTTGGAGAGGCGCAGCAGCCGTCGGATTGAGGGCCACCCGCACCGTCTGATCTGCATCAACATTTTAATCGCAACCATCGATCGCGAAGGGGTATCGCGCGGGGAGGCTTCGACACGTGTCTTAAGTAAATGATAAGCAACCGTCGGATCCCAGGCCCTGGGTATTTTGCATATTTCACCCGACCCTTTTTTGTATTTAAATATTAATCATTAAACTTTCCTCGGCAGTTTTAAACTTCTGTAAAATTTGCGTGGTGCCCCCTGACGTTTTGTGATATTACCAATTAGCCCCTACCAAGTCGCGTGCCTCGTGCACATGACTTGGCGATTTTGCAGGGAAGCCCCTTGGGCTTTTGGTATTTGTCTTAAGTCCCAAAACCTTTTAATTAAGTACATTTGTTTTGGACAAATTGCATTATAGTCCTTGGCATTTCTGTTCATTGCTTTTAGGTCCTCCCAGGTGCGTGCGTGGCACATGCACACTTGGGCATTTTACGGGCGTATCCCTGGCGTTTTGTCTATTTGATATTAGTCCTGCAAAGTTTTTATTTCAGCTATAATTTTTGAGGGAAATTTATATTTTGGCCCCTGCACTTTTTGCATATTACGATAATACCCCTGCTAGGAATGCTTTTTTCTTTATGTTTCTAGTATTTATTCCATGCATCTATAAAATCCCAAAAATTACCAAAAAAATAACCTAAGTTCATGTTGCATTGTAGTTTCACGCATATTTTTATTTTGCATATTTATAGCATTTAATATTTATAAAAATTCAAAAATATTCATTTTCAGCACTGTTTGCATCAGAAAATCCATAAAAAAATATAAAAACACCTCAGAAAATTCCCAAAAATATATTTTTTGTGTCTTTTACTATTTTTTAACTCTTATCCAAAAATCACTAAAAAATTCAAAACAAAAACCCTAAAAAATAAAAACTCCAAAAATCTTCATAAAAATCTTTAAAATTCAAGAAAAATCCTAAAAATACAACTTTTTTCTCTGAATTTTCTCTATTCTATTAGCTTTATTTTAAAACTAATTTGAGGAATTTTTGATACTGTTTTATATTTTTCATCCTCATTTTAGTTTTAGTATTTTATTTTCTTCTCTGTTTTTAGTATTTTTGACTTAAAAAATACCAAAAAATAGGAAAAATACATAAAAATCACAATATATTAAAATATTATAAAAAAAACCAAAAATATTTTATTTTTCGATTTTTTCTTATTTTTACTTACTTTGATAAATACCTTATCCTTCTTTTTTCTTATATTGTGTATATATTCTATTTATTGAAAAAGAAAATAAAAAATAAAAAATATAAAAATAAAATATATAATCAAAAAATTAAAATCAAAATATAAAAATATAAAATTAAAAATCAAATTAAAAAATATAAAACTAAAAAACCACAAAAAATAGCATAAATAGATAAATCATCACAGTCACACATTTTGAGCATTTTGCCGCGTTCTACCTGTGTGCTCCCTGTGTTCGACCTCTACACTGCTTGCACACTATACACATCCTTTGTAGAGTTATAATAAATTTTAACTCCGCACCGCTTTTCATTGCTTGATTTCTCTTGTGGGTTAATTGTTGTTTGAATTGCGGATTTCGCTGGAGGTCAACTCAGCGACTATTGGTTCACCTTGTGAATCGACACGATCTCCCGATTTTCGCGTTCAACAGCATGCCATCTCCAAAAAGGGAATGGAGGTTGACTCTGCCAAGGTGGATGTGATCAAGATACTTGATCCAACAACCAACATCCAATCAGTGAGGTCATCTATGAGGCATGTTGGATTTAATAGACAGTCTATTCAGGATTTTTCTAAGATTGCTCGACCCTTGATTGAGATATTAGGAAAGGACACAGAGTTCTTTGATGACCATAAGTGTCTTGAGGCCTTTGAGCTCCTTAAGAAGAAGATTTGTGACTCGTGGATTCTCAGACTTCTGGTTGGTCTATTCCCTTTGAGATCATGATTGATGCTTAGGATTTTGCTATAGGAGCCATATTGGGACAGCGGCGAGATCAGATTCCATTCGCTATTCACTACGCAAGCAAAGTTTTGTATCTAGCTCAGAGAAATTATACAGTGACTGAGAAAGAGATGCTTGCAGTAGTTTAGGCTTTAGAGAAGTTTAGGTATATGATTCTTGGCTCAAAAGTAATAGCTTACACCGATCATTAAGCCATTAGGTATCTCGTGGAAAAGAAGAACATGAAGGCGCATCTTCTTAGGTGTACATTGTTACTCCAGGATTTTTATTTGGAGATTAAGGATAAACCTGGAGTAAAAATGTAGTGGTTGATCATCTTTCGAGGATTGTGATTAAGGATTCCCCTAATTCTGAGACTATTTAAGAGACTTTTCCATGGGATCCTATATGTATTATTGACTCACTCCCATGGTTTGCCAACATGGTGAACTTCCTTATCTTCAAGCATGTTCCCTATGGTTAGACTAGGCATAGTATAGACCGACTCAAGTTGTATTCGAGGTGATACCATTGGGAGGATTCGTTCCTTCTCTATGAGGGACATGATTGTGTCTGGAGGAGGTGTATTCCTCACGAGGAATATCAAAGTGTCCTCACGTATTGTCATTCTCTTGAGGCTGGAGGACACCATTAATGAAAGAGAATCACTCAAAAGGTGCTACAATATGGTTTGTTTTGGCCGACCTTGTTTAGAGATGTCACTCATTTTGTATGGCCACGCCCTGTTTGATAGAGGATTGGAAGAACTGTTGTTCTAGAGATGAGATGCCTATGCAGCTTGTGATTTTTTGTGATGTCTTTGATGTTTGGAGTATATATTTCATGGGTCCATTCTCTAATAGCCATGTTTTTTAGTACATCTTATTAGCGGTAGATTACTTGTTGAGATGGGTGGAGGTTATTCCAACCTGAGCCACAGACAGTAGGATTGTTTGCAAGTTCATAAAGGATTATATCATTTCATGGTTCAGGGTACCTAGAGTTTTAATATCTGATGGGGTATCCACTTTGTGAATGAGTGATGAAATCTTAGCAAAGTACTATGGATTTGAGCATAGAATAACTAGTCCTTACCACCCACATCATGGTAGAGGTTTCAAATTGAGAGGTGAAGAGCATTCTTCAAAAGCTAATCTGTCCAAATAGGAAGAATTGGTCTCAATTGTTAGACTAAGTTTTGTGGGCTTACAGAACAGCCGACAAGAAACCTCTTGGCACTTCACCTTTTAGGATGATTTATGGCATGCCATGTCATTTGCCCGTTGAATTAGTGCACAAATCTGAATGGGCAATAAAGAAGCTAAACTAGAGCTGTCACTTATGAAAGTTGTGTAGAGATCTTGAGTTGAATGAGTTAGTGGAAATCCACAACAGAGCATATGACAACAACATGACCTATAAGGACAAAGTTAAGAAGTGGCATGATGCGTATATTAGATCGAAATACTTTGTCCCAGGACAAAAGGTATGGGTTGTTTAATGCGAAGTTAATGATTTTCCACGGGAAACATAAATCAAAGTGGATGGGTCCTTTAATAGTTAAGGAAGTGCATGACAATGGTACTGTAGAGATTTCAGAGCTTTCAGAGAATGCACCTTTCTTTTTGGTTAACGGGCAGTTACTAAAGTATTATGTAGAATCCAAGAAAAGATTAACTCCCGTTGAGATGATTGACTTCATGCCTATTAATTCTGTTTCAAATTTCTCAGAGATGGCATGATTATCATGATAGATTCACATCATAAGATTCAATATCGGTAAATTCATCTCTTCTGACTCTATTCTTGTAAATTTCATTTGACTTTGATTCTTTTTCCTACCTCTGCTTAGGCTATTCTCAACCTAAGTATAGGGGGAAATCCATTCATACATTCCCCATTGCCCATTCTTTTGAATATTTTGTGGTCTCTATTTTGTATTTATTGTTATGTCTTTACTTAGGTTTTTCAAAACCTAAGTATAGGGGGAATCATCCCTTTCTGTTCTTTATGACTTATTCTTCCCCATTCCCACACTTGTATTATTTTGGTCATCAGTCCTAGCATTCTTTTATACTTAGTTGAGCTATAGCTTCATTTGACTTTGTGCTACGAGGACATGGCAAAAGCTAAGTATATGGAGGGTCTGCCATATATATTACATATATACTTTAGCCATAGCTCATAATTTTTAAATTTTTTCATATTTTTTTGGCCTAAGGTGATAACTCAAGTTTCGGGGGCGGATAAAATGTCTGTGTAGAGAATCGCTCAGAACCGAAACCCGAATTGATCAAACAAAAATTACGGTAGAAATAGGAGATAAAAGAACTGATTCTACCGTTCACTACTAATTTAACCAGGTGAGTGTGCATGGGTCGAACTCGAGGAAGCAGAATGTCAAACCCTGGTTTTTTGAGTCAAGGAATAAATTCCAACAAATACTCTTTTATTCTTGATTATACAAGGAAGGAAATTGAAAACAAATTCGGTTTAAAACAAACTCAAGAAGACAAAGTTCAAAACCATTACAAAAAGCGACGGAAAATTCAGGAAAAATACTCAAAAAATAGATTGGGTAGTTATCGAGCTACCTTAAATTAATCGCAGGAAAATGAGCAAAATTCGAGGTTCAAATGGCCCCTACAAGCCAGGGGCCTAACTGCAAAAAGAGTTTATAGTTTTTATTACAGAAAGGTCCTTGGAGAAACTAAACTGCTAAGGAAAATAAAAGATTTACAATTAGGTCCCTGCGTAGGGACCTAATTGTAAATTCTGGAAACACTGGAGGCGGCTTGTAATTCCTGGACGATGACTTGGTTTATGTTGTAAAATCTCTACCCCTTCGCATACGACGGCTGAGATTAGAAGGCGGAGTTTAATCTAGGCCACACGTTCTGGACACGTGTCGCGTGACTGTAGAGTCTGGCGTTCTTGAAGTTCTTCAAGCTCTTGACGCAGCTGGCCAAGGGGCTTCCTTCTCTGAATTATCCCCGACGACTGATGACATTCTTGGGCCTTCTGCAGGGCCAGAGGGGTGACTCATTTACCCCTCAAGCTCTCCTGTTGGTGAACTCCTCCAACGGTGGCGGAATGTAGCATGTGATCGCCAGTGAAGATGGCAGTCCAACTGGTCCAGGAGGTTGAAGAAGATAGAATTGCTTCGTTCTTCTTTGATCGTCAAAGCTTCCTATTATTATTTTATGACTCCAGATAAATGTTGAACCTGCAAATAATATTTATTTTGCTCGATTTTGTGAAGAAATCAGCCAAGAATCGTTAGGTTTTGCAAGTTTCAAAAAGGTGTTTCCAGATTTAAGATCAACATGTAAATGGTAAGAAAGATGATGAAACTAGGATTGATTCGATTGGATTTGAAGTGAGTTGAATGTGTGGCATCTAAGATGAATGATCAAGTGACCAAGTTGCGTAATTAGCTATGCTAATCACGGCACAAGGATTGAAAAATAAAAGTGCAAGATGAAGTGATATACCTGTGGAGTAGAAGGTATCAGACCTTCTGATCTTCGCTCGACGGGGCGGCTTCCCGGAGCTCCACGCTACTCGAGGCGGCGATGCAAGGATGACGGCGACCTTGGAATGTCTCCTCCGACGTTCCTCTTCCATGCGAGGCGGTGTCTTGGGGCTGTCACCTCCGGAAGCAACTGGAATGAAGCTTCGAAAGAGGAGGGTCGGCTGATGGTTCTGGAGAAGAATCAGTTAGGGGAGAGTTAGTTGGATCTCGCCAACTTTAAGAATATTTATAGATGAATTGCTTGAGCTCTAAGGATGATCTAATTGTAGGAGAGTAGGAGGGTTGTTAGGAGGAAGACATGGAGGGTTTGGATCGAGTTAAGGTGTTATAGAGTGCACGGGAAAAAATGGTGAAAACGGTCGGGCACAGTAGACTTGCCACCGGCTTATTTAGGAAGAAGAGCCGGGTGCTTCAACACCTGGTTGGCCAAGGTGTTAAAATGTTTATGAATTATATAATAAATAGTAATGACATTATTTTAAATAGGTATAAAAACAAAAAATGTAAATAATTAAATTATCTAATTTATGGTATAATTAATTTTCATAAATAATAAATATTATTCGAAATATAAATATTATATTAATAAATAAGTATAAATAATACTTAATAAATAGGTAATGGATTTTTAATTCAATAAATACCTAATTATTTATTAATTTTATATTTTGTTAATTATTAGATAAATAAATAAAGTCTTTGTGAATTTTTATGGATTTTAATAAATTAATTTAAATATATTAATAAATACAGGTATAAGTTAGATAGTTCAATTTCATCTACAAATTAGGGTTTTGGATTTTATTAAAATAATAAATAAGCTCCAAAAATTCTGAAATAAATCATGATGAAAATACAATATCATGAAAATAATTGGAAATTAGAAAATTAATAAAATGTAAATAATGTGTTCTAAATAAAATAAATAGCCCATAAACCCCTTTGTCATTAGGTCCCAAAACCGACTTTTTGCAAACGGACTCCGATTTTAATGAAACCACCTCTATTAATTAGAGAATAATATTTTATGAACTTTAAAGTGAGTAGAGTGAAATTAGAGTTCGTATGAGGAAGTTATGATATTCGAAAGTTGAGATTTTGACAATTTAAAAGTAGGATTTCTTGGCATATAAATAGGATAATATTTTTAACTTATTTTTATATTTTTATATTCATTTTTAGAAATAAATAGGAAAAGAGTTTGGTGAAATATATGTTCATATGAATTAATTAAAAATAACTAAAGATTTGATAATTATTTTATAAATAATGAATAATGTGTGGAATGTTATTTAATTATTTTTTATGGTTCTCTTCTATTATCTCCCCCTACTTGTTGTTTTGTCGACCAATCCATACTGATTTGGTCTCAGGGGTTTGATTATATAAATATATCTTTCAGCTATATTTATATTATCTGAGTCATATTGTACATATATACGTATCTACAATCTGCCTTATTTTCTTTTCTTTATTTATTTATTCATCATTTAGTTACATGTTTTTGATGCTTAAAAGTGTATTTTTATTTATGAATGAGATTTTTATAAAATGTGGAAATTAATGAATATTTACATGTATTTTCATGTATTTGTTAAGGATATCGTATTATATTTTTGGAACTGATTTCTCTACAAATGGTTTTGAAAAATATTTTTGAAAATTATATACATATTTTATATGGTATTCAAATATTTTACATGGTTTGTAAAAATGCAGATTGATATGTTTTGGAAAATCATTTGTAAAATATTTTGAAAACCTATATCTATGTAACAATATTTTTAAAATGCTTTCAAAAAAAAATCAAAAGCTAAGGGGTGTGGGAATTAACATAACTCTTTTAAATAATTATTAATTAAAAAAGAAAAAATAAAAAAAGAGACAAAATTGATTTTGTTGTGTCTCTTCAGTTTCCTTTAGTACTTTAGGTTTCTAAGAGGATGCGATGATTCACCGATTCGTCTTTTCCATAATCTTTATAAGGTTATTTTACCTTAGAATCTTTCAGAGTCTTTCATGGAGGAAAGTCTGGATTTCGATTCTATATTTTGGAAGATCAAGTTGATAAAGAGATCACTGAAAAGAGTGATGTCGATTAGGGTGGATGACTTATTGATAGAAGAATTACATATGGAAGTGCCCTTACCTTTTCTTGAGGATGTTCAATTCTTGGATTCTTATCTTTCTTGTAAGTTGGGTCATCCTTCTGTATCTAGTTTTCTGTTCTCTAAAAAACCCAAAAGTCTGTTGCAGGATTTCAAGTTTTGATTCATTTTCCCGTGATTGTGAAGAATTTTGAGGCTTTCAATGTATATATCGATATCACTTTTGAGGAAGAATGGCATCATTCTAGAAGGTTGAAATTCCTAGTCGATGAAGATCTTTCATATTTAGATTCTGAAGTGTTCTTTGTTAGGAGGAAGCTGTTGAAACATGAGGCAACTTGTGATTTTAAACCTCGAAGATCCAATCTTGATTTGTAAGGAGCTGAAGTTTGTATTGTTGTGTTGGGTATCCTAGTATGTCCTATATATTTTCTCTGTGTTGTTCTGTCCAATTACCCATTATGTTTTAATAAAACTAATAATTCCTTAATTCTTTTGTAAATAATCAACTTGTTAACTTATTAATTGGTGCCTTTCCCTAATACTTTCACATTGCACTCAAGGATTGAGATGATCTTTAACACTGGGTTTAAGGATTCCATGGACTTAAAGTTGTCGCATCTTAATCATTAAAGTCTTGGACTTAAAAAATCATGCTTCTGTAATTAGAAGATATGTGTGCCATATAGCATGCTTAATATCCCTTAAAAGAATTTAAGTATCACTCGCATGCACGAATGCATTCATGATTGAGATGAGTCAAGGTATCACTTGAGGGACTAAGAATTGAAGCTTGAGTTTGGACTTGATCTATATGATGCTCCAGGATGGGATAAGATTAATGACGGCTTCATGAAACCTAAGTGTCAGCAATCTAGCAAGTATGGGACATGTTCTCATGCTATCTCTTGACTTTGACCTAAAGTTCCAGGGTGTGATGACATTAATTTAATAAGTTGATTAGTATGCTCCAATCTTTGGCAAAAGCAATGGAGCTAGCCAAAAAAAGGGTAGTTCCCTTAAAGAAAAAAATATTATGAAAAATGAAATGAAAAGAAAAGCTCATCACATTACAAGGTTACATCATATGAGCTATATTCAAGGCGAGCACTCCCAAACTTTAAGTGTCCACTTGGACCAAATCATTAAGCTTTTATGAGTCAGGCTAGTACCACAAAAAGGGCTCTTCATCATTAGCGATACAAGTCGGGTACAAGTATATTAGATGCTTAAAGAAGACGTACCCTAGTGTACTCCCAGGAAAACAAGTACAAACGGCTCAAATTTCTCTTTGACAAACACACTCATTGGCAAAATAAAAATCAGAATTGTGTTGAGTATTAGCACTTGAGAGAATCCTGTTCCAATAAGAGGAAGTGAAAATAAGTACACAAACCTATATCTTCCATAATTTCTCCTTCCATTTAATTTTGAAGTCCGGCGAACTAAAGTGGTAGCGGAGCGAAGCAAGACTAGATTTCTTCCCTAGTTGAGGGTTCAGTCCTTAGGAGAGGTTATGAGAATGGAATCTTTGGTGAAATTTCGACTTTACTCTCACAATTGTAGTCAATGCTAAGTCAAACTTCTTTTGTGTGTGTGTGTGTGTATTGAGAGTCAGACAATTAGAGGATTTGAATCCCCTTTGATTAACATTTGGATCAACTTAGAGTTTTAGGATTCTTAAATCCTAGTGTTCTAGGTCAAATCGAGCCTTGTATACTCACTTGCACATGTAAGGGATGTCACTAATTAAGCTAACTCTTTAAGTAATTATTTATTTATTAGCTCGAGGACGAGCTTAGCTTAAGTATGGGGGTGATAAATTCCATATTTATCATCATTAATCATCAATATTATCTCTCTTACTTATGTAAATCAACAAGTTTGATTGATAATTAACATTATTTATTAATTTGTGCGATGTATATAATTGATCGTAATTAATCTTTATTAACTAACCCTATTATTGTCCTAATATTTTATGTATTTATTTATTATTAAAAATCAAATAAAATTTAGAATAATATAGTAAATAAATAAAATAACATGAAATAATATAAAAATACAAAAATAAACAAAAGAAAGATGAAATAAATTATTTATATTGTTTTAATGTGTATCTAATTTTATCTATGTACAAATGACCTCTGATCTCTTTGACTTCTACATGAAAGTTGTAGATACCATTGAGATCTACTATTTTCATGTTCAATATTTTTTATAGTTCGACTCTTAACTAATTTATTTATAATTTCCTTTGATTTTACTATTTTTTAATTCATGTTGGGCCACGTGACGCCTCCACGGATGACCACATGGACCTCTCTCTTCACTCTACTCCACCTCGTTCTAGTTGCAAGCATCTTCAACCTCTCGACATTAAGCCTTGAAGAGACGCAACTCTTCATCACGGCCAACTTATCATCATTTCCGCAACCACCTTCGGCAACTTCCTCTATAACCTCCACCTCCACTATATTCACCGTTCAATCCTGACTCTCGCCTAATCCATCCTTTCCTTATCCTTTCTCAATTTGCCGGTCACCAACTTACCCTCCTTAAAATCTCTCAACTGCAGGTCACCAACTTACCCTCCTTAAAATCTCACCTCTAACCACCATCAACGTCTATCCACCACTTCGTGAGCCTAGTCTCTAGCCATCTTACCCTTTCTATGATAGAGAATGATATGGAGATCGAGCGATGACAGGAATAAGGCTCCGGTGAGATCCACGAGCACAACCTGGTGTTGCAGTTGTCCATTAACGCTACTTGAGCTTCAATCCCCTGCCCGGATTGTCAAGCGACGACCTACGAAGCTTTCAAGCTTTGCATTTGGGCTTAGAATTATTCAAATCCATCAATCCATTTCCACCTTCAGGTAAGAAATTCAGTCAATCATATTTTCCTTCATTGTTTGAATATTTATCTTGAATCTTATGCTGCCTAAAATCCATATCTGAACGTCTGGAGTTCATTGGTTATTGTACATTACCCATGCATTCATTTACTCCTGTTGATTTGCTTCTCCAACTCGTGATCACCCCATTTCATCATCTTCTTCTATTGTAAGGAGAACCCATTAGGGCTCACATCCTTCACGATGAATGATCCCTTTATTACGCCTCATATCCACTTCAAATAAGTCGAGTGGTCTTTATCTGCGGTTTATACTAACATTGCAGGACGGTTTAGCTTCAATGATAGGAGATTGAGATCGAGTTTCGATCTCCTTTTTTCCACTCTTATAGCACTTCATCAACAGAGCAATACAAGGTGCTACTTGTCTTCTTTAGCCCCTCGACCGACTTCGCTGAGCTCTCAGGAAGGTCATCCGACCTTATTCGGAGGCTTAGGAGCGAGGCAGAGCATTCCAGCCATCATCGGAGAACATTCTAAGAGCCACCGCACACGGAGGAGCAGGAGTACACCAGACTAGAAGGTACCATCGATTTCCCCAAATTTGGCAAGATCCAACGGTTTGGATTGATCCGTGTTGCCTACCAGAGGTAGTGCTTCATCCCTCATGCTCATGTGTCAAGCCTGCAATCGAGCCTCGCGCGAAGCACCAATGGTGTCCACGTATATCTGAGCCTCCATCGTTGATCCTCGCTGGGTCAGGGGCAGTGTGCACGTGGACTAGGTAATGTGCAACGCTGACTCCTAACTTTTCCATATTTGCATATAAGCCCCTCTACATTTGTATATTTTGAATATTAGTCATGTGGGTTATTTTATTTGCATTTCAAAACCTACTTTGTCCTATTTTGTAAATAAAACTTATTTTTTTTATTTCAAAAATGCCCATGGATTGAATATTGAATATCGTTTTAGCTATATATCCAAATGGAGTGATTTTGGTCTCATTTGAAATCTCGATTGATGCTCTATCTCTTGACATGCTTTGTTGCTAATTTTATTTAAAAATCATGCTTGAATTGTTCTTTATACTATGTGCTTATTTTGATCTTTAAATGAGATTGAAAATGCACTTTTTGTAGGTATTGGCCCTGTTAAGCACATTAAATCTTAATGACTAACTATTACTTTTTTTAATCATTTTCATTATATTAAATGGTTCAATTTCCTGCTGAAACTATTGAGCATCAAAGTAAAATTAAAAGTATAATTATGTTGAATTGTTTTTGAGATAAAGTCACCATTTGACATGTTTTCAAGCCTTAGTGTGTTAAAAAATATGTCTTGTTGTGATATGTGCATCCGATTAATGTAATCATCCTACAAATTTCTCTACAAAATATGTGACACTTAATAGTCATTCATAAAAGTGCCTGCGTCTTTGTGTTCGACCCTGGACTTCCCAGGTAATAAATTCAAAATGAATTCTCCTCGTGAAGATCTTTCATTCTGTTATGCATGATAGGCTAAGTGCATGTGCTACAATAGAGACTATTTAATATATGCATTTAGTAAACCATCAGTACGATAGAAGTGTTAATACTTTACTAGTCACATGTAATAATTGAGGCAGCCACAGAGCAGGTTTTTGGCTCTAATCCTAAGGGTATTGCCTCACTCTATCTGGAGTGCATTTGAATGCAATAAGGGCTTTATGAACCCCAATCAATGATTTTTATTACGAGTTTTAATTAGGTCAATGGTTATTTAGCTGACCCCTTGTTTTAATTTTTTATTTTCAATTTTTTGAGTATTTTTCAATGACAATTGCCTAACGATTTTTTTGGATTTTCGTTAAACCTAGGTGCTCAAAATCAGAGAAAGTAACAAAGCTATGCAAGGCGACACTAGGAATCTCACCCTAGTGCCTAAATGATGAATGCTCAATTAGATGACTTACATTGTTTTCCAGCTATCTCCTTGTAAGATGCAATGTAGAAATTTGTAAACCTAACCTATATCAAATGCAACCAGTGAAATTTTCCCTAAGTAGGAATTGCTATTATCATGAAGACCAGATTGAGTTTTGACTAGATCCAATCACAGACTATAGGAGCTTGCAGTATATTAGGTGTGTCAACATTATATTACTCGATCACGAAATCCTAAAAATCTAGAGGCTCATTCACATAAAACAGATAAAAATAAAGGCATAAAGCACAAATCATTGAAAATAAACAAAATAAAGGCAAAGAAAATGCGAGAAAATCATGTGAGCCCCTAAGTGAATATGACATGGTAAAATGGGCTAGAACGTTCAGAGTCCACCTATATTATTACAAATTATATTAGAAATAAAACTGTAGTCTCTCTCTCTCTCGTATAATATAAGAAGAATGCTTTGCTAATTTCCTCTTTCTCTCTTGCTCTCTCCATGTGGTCCACCAAAGAGAATGACCACTCTCCTCATAGCTCAGGTGCTTCAACTACCTAGGCGGTCACCTTTGCCTCGAGATCCCTTGCAAGAAAAATAATAGAGAAATGACAAAGATAAACAAGTATCTAAAATAAAAGAAAAATAAAGCAAGAAAAAAACGAAGGAAAAATAGCACACAAAAAACTATCATAAGTGTCGATCCCCGGCAACGGTGCCATTTGATGGCTACAAAAATCGTGGAAGGATCCTTGCATCCGATCTTGGAGGGTCTACAGTGCCCGACAACTCGGGTTCGGCAATAGCTATGTTGACCTCTCTTTCGGCTCCTCGATATCCTCAATCGATGCACAACAATAATTAACCCACACAAATGCTTAATCAATGAATAATAGTGAGCTACAATTTATTATACCCTATGTAAGATATGTATAGTATGCACGCATAGGGGTCGAACCACAAAGGAGTAATGGGAATAGACCCCAAAAATTGACTAAAAAGACAAATGTTTTCGTGTTTATAGGTATTTTTAGTTTTTTGTAGATTTTTAATATTTAATTTTTTGGTATTGTCTAGTTTTAGGAAATAGACTAATAGACTAATTTTATTATTTTTGTGATCTTTTTATATTTTTTTAATTTTCTATTTTTAATATATGCAGTATATGTATATATGATATATATAGAGAATATATAATATATAATAGATATATAAGATATTATTATAAATATAATGTAGAAAAATCATAAAAATACCCTAAGTATAGTTTTTAGGGTTTTTAAAAATAAATAGGGTATTTTTAATAATAATAATAATATAATAATAATATAATGAAATATAGCTATGTATAAAAAATATAGGCTAGCATATATATAAATATTGTTATAAATATTCAATATAGGAAAAATATTGTTTTTTTCTTTTTTATATTTCGAACTATTTTAGTGATTTTCTCAGAATTTTTGCTAATTATTTTGCATTTTTATTTGAAAAAGGTCAAAACAGTAAACAATATTATAGAGCTGGATTGTTCTCGAATTTAAAAATAGATAAATAGCTTAAAATTTTCAAAAACTTTTTTTAACATATAATAAATATAATAAATAAGATACAAAAATAGAAAATATAATTTTTGAATTTTTCAATAATTATATCTATATAAAGTTTTTAGGGTTTTTCTTTTCAAATTTATAGTGATTTTTGATATATAGTTCAAAAATGCAATAATAAAGATACTATAATTTTTTGAGAAACTTTCAATATAGTTTTTCTAGTTTTTCATATTTTTAATGCAAAAAAGGAATAAATGCAAAATTTTCGAATTTTTAATATAAGAAAATAATTTAAATGGCTTTGCAAAAAATATATGTGATTTATTAGGATGCTCGGCACTTGAAAATTTCATACGATGTTTTTATGCAAAATGGTATTTTTAATGCAAGAAATACAAGAAATAAAAATTTGAATACTAGTAGAGACCTAATTACAATTAAAAATAAATAATAATGTGGTCTAGAACATAAAAATGGAGGTCTAGGGGCCTCTGTGCAAAATTCCCTAAATATTCAATTCATATAGTGCTGCTAGGTGTATACATGTAATTTTTAAAAAGGTCCAGGGAGTACATGCAATTTATCCAAAAGATTTTGCACATAATTAGGAAATTTTTGGACTAAATAGTAACAAAACATGTGGGAGGACCCTTGCAAAAGCCTCCCCCTCACGTTTATGCGCGCGTGAGGTGGCGTAGCGAGGGACCTATCTTCAAATCTCAGAAGCTTAGGGTCCTTAATGTAAATATTACAAAATTTATTGAAATGTACATGAACGTCTCTATACTAAAAATAAAATACAAAAGTGGCAAGGGTTGGATATGAAATTAGGTGAACGGATAGCTCCGACCAAGCATATTGGAGCTTAAATGAGGATGATCGGATCTATGCTCTATAAAATGAATATTAATGCAAAATTAAAGACAAAATCAAAAGAGAAGCTACCTAAATTAACCTACAGTGGATGAAGGGGGTGATGGCCTCGATCTGCAGCAAATCAGAGAAGTTGGACGTTGTGATGGAGGACTTAAGCGGCATGGTGGATCTCACCCTCTAAGGCTCGACTCTCTCTCTCGACCGTAGAGGTGATGCTCTGCCACAGCCTCACACTACAGGACTTGACCTCGAGTAAGAAAGCTATGGAAAAATGGATCTGGAAGAGGTGAAGATCTAGTGAGGGATTTTATAGCAACAGTATTGCGTGGAAATTGAATTTGATCAAGTGCACGAACCAAGGCGTGAAGTGCAAAATTATTAATCCGACAGTTGAGAGCTTTATTTGGGTGAGAAGTTTGTAAGAGAAATCGGGTTGAAAGGACAACTGGGATGACCGAGAAAAAGAGAAGAAAGAGGGTCGTGAAGGGATTTTTTAGTCGTACTTGGTAGAAGGGGAGATTGATCTGGGTCAACAAACCCGGGTCCGCCCAATGGGAGGGCCACCCCCTACAGGACAAAACGCTAAAGACAAAATAGGTTGAAATCGTAAAAAAAAAATAAACTAAGAAATGGATTTAAATTAAATAAATTTTAAAGTAAAGATGTTCAAAAATAGTTAATCTTATTAATGGTAATTTAGAATAAATTAAATAAATTAAATAATTTGGTAGAAATAAATAATTACCTTTATTCATAGGTATATATATCTATATATGCCACACTTCAATTCTTAATTATTTATTTTTACAAATAAATATATAAATTCATAAATTTTTAATTTAAAGCATTTTTCAAAAATTTGAAATATAATTTTATTTTTTTATGATATAATTTATTTAGTTAAATAAATAGGGACATTTACAATATATGTATGTGATACTATACATGATTTAATTTTTATTCCTTTTCAATTTTATTATTTTTATTTGCATTTTATATTAATCAAATACAATATATATATATATATCTTAAAATAAAATATGTGCAAAAATATACAAGAGTAAATAAAAGAATAAATTCACACAATGTATAATATAGACAAATATACAAGGGTTTGGGGATCCTAAACCCAGGTGTAGGTAACTTTCCTACACCCACCCCATTTTCTCTCAGTTTTTTTATTTTTTAGAAATGGATCCTCAGGGGATTTACTTAAAATATTAAGTTAGATATATGTTTCAAATTTCGTATAAAACAGACATTCCTAACATGTCCATCAGAAGTGGTCGATTTCAGCAAATCTGAGACCGTTCAAATTTGACTGTCTTGATGGATAAGTTAGAAGTCTCAAAATAAGTTGAAATTTGAATGACACGATGGTGATATATTGTAATCTAAATATCCTAAATATTCATTTCAAAAAAATAAAAAAACTTAGAGAAAACAAGGTGGGAGTAGGAAAGTTACCTACACCTAGGTTTAGGCTCCCTTTTCCCAATATACAATACACTCCAGAAAGCCACTTTTTATCTTAACTCTGATTTTAATGAAACTACTTTCATTTTAAAGCTTATTTTATTTAGAGTACAATAAAAAGGAGTTTGCTTTATTTTGAGTTTTTATGGAGAAGATATGATATGACAAGTTAGGCTCTACAGATTTTTCAAAGTGTTGTTATTTTAACTATGTTCAAGTTCTCTTATTATCATCATTTTAATATTTACAACTTATTTTTATATAACGGTTCCAAGAAGAAAACATTTTATTTAAGCTGATTTAGGTGATAAATAAAAAAGAGTAAGAAAATAAATAATAAATACAATGGTGAATGATGATGAATATACATGTTATCTAAATTATTTTTCTTATGATGAAGGCATTATCCCCCACCCCCCGACTTTATTCCTTATCGACTTGGTCATGCCTTGACTTAATCTCAGGGATAGAGTCAGTCTAAATTTGTTGCATATATATAGTCTTTATTTTCTTTATTTTTCCTTTATTTTTTTATTTATTTTAGGTTACAAACAATGATAAATATACAATATATATAAGAATAGAGATTTATAAAAGCATAAATTTATTGATATTTACATGTTTTAAGACGAGATTTTAAGCTAAAATAGATGGATAAAGATGATGAAATGCATATCCATCACCAGGACATCATTTTTTCATTTTCTTTTTTTATTTATTTAGTTCTTCAATTATTATTTATTTATTGTTGATAAAAAGGAATTTAATTACCATCAAATAATACTAACTTATTTGTGGTAATTAGAAATAGGCCATCAAAACATGAATAATATTATGAGTCCAAAACTAAATGTAAATCATACATAGATTTATTTTGTATAATGTGAATCTAATCCACATTAACAATTTTATTTGTAGATTCTAATCACAATTAATTCTCAATAGGGTATTATGAATCTTTTCCACGTTATCCATGATTATTGTAGATAATACTTTCCACATAAATCTTATCCAAGATAATTAAATTTAAATTAAATATCTTAGATATATGTCTACTCATATCAAAAAATGATGTCAATCTTATCTGCATTATTCTTGGATAAATGTGGATAACACCATCGAGGAAATGTTATCCACGATAATTAAAGCCAAATTATCCTTATTTCTCCACATTTTCTCGATAATAAGTTCTTGTCCATGTTATAACAATCCATGAACTCTTTCAAGGATAGTGCACCTTCTCCACGAATGCTTAGAGATAAGGTCAGGATAACTGTGTGTGCCATGTATAGTAGCTTGGATAAGATCTAATCACATATCCAAATCTATATGACCTCTTAGAGATGTTTGATCATATTAGACACTATACCCAATATTTTCATTATCTCTGAATCTAATTTAGATCAATTTTGAACATTTAGACTAATATTGGATAATTAGTCTACTGAGTGCAGCCATTAAAATCCTAACTTGTTTCACTCCCTTGAAATGGAAGTGCCATGGTATATATACAATTGATTAAGATCACATCAACCTCGAAAATTCCTAATAACCGTACATCTTGCATACTTGAAGATTGCTATTAAACCCAAAGTTTGGACCTCATTTGAGATGTCTCCTTTAGTATTTTATTCTTAAATTTCTCATTCAATCATTGGGAATCTTGTATGGATCATGTGCTTTCCAAAATCATATATGTATACCTTCAAATCCTATCCTGTTCTCAAAACAAGATGACCATCGATTTAATTTAGTTTGTCCCAACATCTCATGAGTGAGCTCATGTCATCCGATTTAGTAGTGAACATGTATGATCCCTTTGATAGATCATATTGCTCATGTGCCCTTATACGTACACTAACATGCTATTGTATAAACCTTGATTAGGTCATCAACCTAATGGTATGCTAAATGTACATACTCAGACATATAGTAGTACACTTATCTATGTTTAGAGGATACATCCATATATCCCGATAGTATACAACATAGGTCTCGATCATCTCAATCTCTCTAAGTCAACTCTTTGACTTAACTCATCTGACATCTATGAATATTTATTCCTATGTAAATGACCTTCATTAAGAGGTTGGTTGGATATCAACCTTTGTAGTAAGGATTCTCATCTCTATCTCAGACTTGAAATCTTATCTTGATAATCACTTGATGGCGCGGTTGAGTCCTCAATCTAACTCTGTAGATATTCAACCTAGCTCCCGCCTCTATGATCCAACCTTCGGATTAACAACTATATAATATCCAACCCTCAGGGACCTATCATGCAAATTAGTTATTTTTTATTTTAGATTATGGAATGATCAATAACTTTTATTGCATAATGGCTTCCCATGAGTTCCTACATGCCTTCAGTGTCTCTAGTTTTAGTTGAGTTAGTAAATATTCATCATATAAGGCGGTAATGAAAAGGATTCAAATTAAAGGCATGATGCCTTTTGTTTTCATGGTGATAGGAGGTTTGTCTTGAAAACTTGCTATACAACATCAGATAATACAACAAAGACTTTCCAATGGGAGAAGAATGAGGAATGATGACCATAAGAATATATAAAAATGAAAATATCACCATGCTAAACCCTTAGAAATCGACAAAATAGAAGCCATTTATGCAAAGAAGATTCTTTTATAAAAGACTTTTTATCAATGATATTACAAGATATCATGACACCATTGCCTTCTTTACAATCCTTATTTATAAATATCTTCATTTATCAGAAATAGTGTGCTAAATCCCCTTAATGATGGAATCTGGCACAAGATAATGCCACTAGGAGTCTTGTAGTTTCTTTCACTGCCATTAGAAAACAAGCTTCTTAACCAAGCAAACCTTAAAAATCATGGTATCCATCTAGTAAATAAATATGTACTCTGTGGAAAAAAAGGAAGGAACACCTAAGCATATTCTAACCTATTGTAATATATTAGCAAATGCATTAGGAAGATTAGTTGCTCGGCTCTAGAATCCATTTCTTATCATCATTCATTGCTAGAGCAATTGTAACGTCTCGGGCTTAGGTCCCCAGTACATTAACAAGGAAAAGTGACCCTGACAACTTGTTGGGTACGTGCTCAATTAGAATCGTTGACAACTACCCAAAATACTTAAGCCCAAATTGTCAAATAGAAATCCTCACTATTTATAACCTACACCCACACTTTCTAAGATCTAAATGTTGGAATATGGTACTACAACATCCTCCACTTAAAGTCACAATGTCCTCGTTGCAACATGGTCTATTACATATTCTTAGTGATAGTAACGGTCGCATGCTTCGGTAGCCTTTTCCTCTAGTCTCTTTGTAGGGGTGATGAATCTCAATTTCATCACCTTTATTATATCATTTTGGCCTTAAAATCCTATATAAATGCATCTAAATATCTTTATTATGTACAAATTAGCATTTATTATTCATTATGTTTATTGTATATAAAATGTTATTTTTAATACCAAAATTATAGAATAATAAAAAGAAAAGGAATAAAATGCCAAAGGTATTTTATGACCCTAAACCCCGAGACCAAGTTAAGAATTGATTTTGTCGACAAGGAAAATAGTAATGGGAGATAAGTGCCAAAAACAACAATAAAACCCTAATTTATATTCTCCAATATTACATTTTTGGGGCCTATTTTATTTTTCATTATTTATACCTCAAATAAAGAAACTTTGTACATGAAAGTTGTAGATAAATAAATAAATATACAAAAAGATTATTTCACACGAAAATAATATACAGTGCAATTTTTATACTCAAAATAAAATGTCAAGCCCTAACTTTCCAGACCCATATCTTCTCAATAAAGCTCAAAATGCATCAAAATCGCCTTTCATTTTATATAACTTTTAATAAGCTATTTGATGAAGGTGTTTTCCTTCAATTTTAAGTTAAGATGCAAAAATTAGGTTTTGGACCCTTATTGTACAATGTACCTGAATAAACTATTCATTTTATTTATTCTTCTTTATTTTTATAATGTTTTATTTTTATAACTTTATAAATAGTATTTATAGTATATGTAAATATTTAGAATAGAATAAAACCATAAATAAAATACAAAAATAAAATATTCTATATACGTACATAGATGAATATACTATACTTACACCTATATAATAAGTATACATATTTATTTAAGTGTACAAAATACATCAGAAAATTACAAAAAAATATATTTTTATTTATAAAAATAAGTTATAAATATAAAAATTAAGAAAATAAAATAGTAAAATAAGAAAATGCAAAATAAAAATGAAATGCTCAAAATATAGATGAATATACATATACATAAAGTCCTAAAAAATAACTTGTAATAAATAGACTCACAAAAATAACTAAAATTCATATTAAGATACCAAATAAATTAATAAACATTTTTTATTTTATAAACAAAATTTAATAAAATCATTTATTATTTATTTATTAAAATATTCATTCCTCAAAATTTTCTGGTTGTCTACATGGATCAACCAGAAAACTCCTTTGGTTGACCTAGGTCAACTGCATGTCTCTCCTCTGCAGCGTGTAAGAACCTCCAGTGCACCCCATTACTCCGCCTCCATCAGGTCGATCTGATCAATGAAATACCTCGAGATCTTCATGAAATTTGTTCACATCATGATGGTGATCCACATGCACTCATTAGATTCATCTGATCTTCATCGAGACCCTCAATAATTCAGCTCAAAAATTGCCAAAATCTTTGTTTATAAATAAGACCCCGTGCCATTCCTTGATTTCTTGAGCCCTATCTGAGCTCTGTAGTGCCTCCAGCTATGTGTGTGTGAGTTCGCTGGTAACCGAGGTAGCTCCCCTAAGGCTTGGAGCATTGAAGGAGGAGGAGAGGACGCCCAGGAGGCGCTCCAACAGTGTCCTGCTCCTTAGCTTCCCTGTAAGGTAAAAGTTGCATCATTTAATTTCTTATGTAGATTTTCTTTATGTAATTTAAAGTATGCATTTAGTTTCATAGTTAGATATTTAGTGTAGCTAAATTTCCAATTATTTGTTCGCCCCAGCCATTTCACTATGGACCGACTCTTATTTTGACGTGCCAACCATCCCGTCCCCATTCATTTCTCCATCAATCCTACCAATCCAGAACCCTTGATCTTGCTCAGATCAATCCCTCGGTGTTCCCTCCTCCGTCGCACACTAGAGCACCTTCATTCCCCTTAAACTCATCGTAAACCTCACTAATAATGGCCCAAACGTGATCATCTATGTGTCGTGAACATTCCCATCTACTTTGTAGGATTGGAGGACCCTATCTGAGGGGTCTTCGACGTCAAGAACCACGCTATAGGGGCCTTATGCTCTAGGCACCCTCCATTGGGGCCCAAGCCTTTTTGAAGCCTCCCCAGGATGCAGAACGTCCAAGCGAACATTTAGAGCAGCTCAACAACCCAAGAGGAGCTATGAGCGGAGAGGAGGAGCGATCGAATCAAAGTGCAGAGCTATTCTTGGAGTGTTCTTCCTGAGCACTCCAAGATCGTCTGATGAACAATGCTGCTCCAGATGAAGTAGATGACGCCTAATTAATCGAATCTCAACCGCATGATCTCATCCTGAGATCTAATCCTAGCCATCATCAACCGTACATCATCGCGCATCCTCAACCAACCACGTGTCTAAGTGAGCCATCTGTAGTCGTTGGATCGCACCATATAGGGGGTAAATTGCAGAACTAGCTCCCTGCCTTTTTAGTTTATTTATTAATTCTGTAAAATATTTTAAATGTTTATTATTTTTTGTGAAAATTACATAAGAATCCATGTACTTATTTAAAATCACCTTTAGGTCCAGTCCAACTCAACTCAAGTGTCATCCCACATGAGCTGGCAATTTACACATATGTCCTAGCGATTTTTGTAAATTAGAAATTAATCAATAAAACTTAAATGTTAATTATACTTTTTTTTGGAAAATTTAACATTTGTCCATGCCTTATATTTTAATTACAGTTATGCCCTTGCTAGTTCATATAATTTTGTGATTGTATTCCATTAATTAAAAATATCATCCGTGCTCCAAAAATTATGAAAAATTAGGGTTAAATGTCTACTAGCATACACATTCATGCCATATTTTTATTTTTACATTTTAAGCATGTTAAATATTTATCAAAAATCAAAAGACCATGTTTTATCCTTGTTTGAATTAAAAATTACAAAAAATGTAAAATCTTTTTGAAAAATTCTAAATATATATATATCACTTATTTTAATATTTTGTAACTCTAGAAAAAAATGCCTTAAAATAAAAAAGATAAGATAAAAAATAAAAGCTCCAAAATCCAGTAAAAAAGAGGAAAAATCATCAAAAAATTATAAAAATAAATATTTTTATTTCTGAATTTTCTTTATATTATTATCTATATATTTAAATTAATTTCAAAATTGTTTTACTATTTTTGTATTTATTATCTTCAAAAAAATTTATTACATTTATTTAATCCCTATTTTGGGATATTTTTTACTTTAAAAATAGCTAAAATTATCAAAAATTCCCCCAAAATCACAAAAATAGTAGAAAATTATACAAAACCCAATAACATTTTATTTTCTCTATATTGACTATTTTTATTAGTATTTATAAGTATATTACCTTATCTTGTATATATAGTTTTATATATTCCTATATTATATATTGAAAATAAAAAAAGTAAAATTAAAATTAATTTATAAAATATAAAAATTAAAATCACATATATATAATAATAATAAAACCACATAAAGGACTTAAAAGAATCGTGTACATATTCCCCATTGATTAGCAATAATCATAGGCTACCTAGCTTGCTCTCTTTGGTTTGACCTCTACATTCTTAAATGCTATACATTTTTGTTTGTAGAGTATAATAAATTGTGCCTCACATTTTTGGCTATTCATTGTTTATCTATACATTGTGGGTACTCGTTGATTGACTTGGGATTTCTTGTGGGTCGCCTCAGCAATAAATTATCTTCACCTTCTGTGAGGATCTTTTTTCTAACCTGCTTGAAATCTCAGTTCATCAAGGAGTGGCTCTACCTCTCGGGTAACCCTTTCCACTATTAGAGGGAAATTATCTCAGATACCATTTTTTAACGTCCCAGACTTGGGTTCCCAGTCCGTTAGCGATGAAAACTGGCCCTGACAACTTGTTGGGTGCAAGCCCGATTAGACCCTTGACAACCACCTAAAATGCTGAAGCTTAAGTTGTCAAGTAGTAATCACCACCATTTATAACATGCACCCACACTTCTTAAGTTCTAAATGTGCAAATATGTTTGTGGGTTGGATTTTTACAGCAATAGAGCAATCATTGAGCAATTTCCTAACCATACTATACTCTTAAAATCGTTGTCATTCTATGGATTCAATGGAAATAACGCTGAAAAAGAATTTATAAAGATCCAAGTGATTAGGGGTGTTCAAAAATATCTGAGTCAATGTGTACCCGACTTGACATGTTCGTTTTGACCCTAAATTCTTGGGTACTCGTTTCAAAATGATGGGTCCTCGTTATGACATGACCCATACTCTATATAAAAAACCTGATGGGTACACGCACACACATTGTATTAACCAAATGTGGTGATAATTAATATAATCATTTATAAATAGGAATATGTACTTATATATCGTTTGTCATGTTGTCCTTCGATTATATATATTTACATCTTGTTTATTCATATTTGATTCATTATGAGGATGAACCTCCATGGATGTGCCATTATTGAATCCGTATTCGATTGTATTTTTTTCAATTTCATATACTCATATGGTTTACATTATCCATATAGTTTTATATATCCTAATTAGTTTATTTATCTATATTTAGATATCCATATCTGAATGTATTCTGTACCATTTAGATTGTCGTGTTCCGGCACTATCATTATGAATATGATATAGATACCGATATACATAGTTATCGTTTGCATATGTCACCTTTCACTAGAAGTTCTCTATTTATCCTCACGGGTACCCGTGGGCAGCCAACATCTATTAACATTAACCGAATACCCGTTGGAATGAGGTAGATCGACCCGTGACCCAATATCAACAGGTGGGTGGTCACAATTAAATATAATAGGTACCCACTCCATAAATACTCCTACAAATGATATTTTGGATATTTTTTCTACGTTGAGTTTTCCACATGATTAATGGTTGATTAGTGTTTTGTTATAACGTCACATAGATGTGGAACGGATCCCTGCGCATCAGATGGTGCTTGAGTCTTACAACAGGTGCTATACCAACAGGAGATCCATCCCTTGACAGTTTTTTTGTTCGTAGTTAATTTTTATGGATTTTTACCCAGAAGACCCTATAAACTTTGCTAATCACCTCCACGACCTTTGAAACAACATAATTCCTCCCTCGACCCCGTAAACTTGCCAACTCTTACCCCATGAATCCTCCGGGTAATATGTTTTAAGCCCGTGGGGATTCTTGGGGTAATTTACAGGATTGATGGGATAATTACGTTGTGCAAAAGATCGTAGAAGTATTTTAAAACGTTTATAGGATCTGTTGGATAAAAATCCTTAATTTTTATATCCTCAAATATCAGATGATATAGCCTTACTCCACCAGTCGTTGGTTTCAATGTTGCAAAAAGAAAAAAAAATATGAGAAGTACGAGGTAAAACTCACCATCCCCATATAAATGACTGTAATTATAGAAATTATTAAATACATGCCCGCAGGACAGAAGAATCCGCCGGTCATGATTGAAAGCATTGGCTATTATGCTCTTGCATTCAAAACCTGAGATGGTCGACGGAATATGGATGGATGCATAAAAACAAAAGAGCATCGATGTGTGATGATGGATTGTGAGCCCATCTCGGCCCCGAAGGATATCATTGCGACTCTCGGGCCCAACCAAACCCACCACCAGACCCTTCGACTTCATCCCATTGCACCATACAAAGGCAACCATTAATAATATACGGGACGCACCATCATCACGTGACGACATGACATCCTCATCCCTCCCCCCTCGTTCATGATCATTCATCATGCATCATTAAACCTCGCACTCTCACCAGCCGTCTTCTCTTTCTTTTTCTACTGCTTAACTCCTCCTCCCACACACCGTTCTTACACCAACGCATGATTGTTGTGGCAGAGGGGAGGGCGCGTTTATGTATGTCGGAGGTGCTCTCCTTTATAGATACACCCTCAGTTCAAAGCCTCTCAGCCCCACACAAAAGCTTTGTCGACCTCTGTTGCCATCTCTTCTTCTCTCTCTTGGATCCGTTGGCAACAGTAGGTTCCTCCTTTTCCTCCGGTATCTATATGCTTCTGAAACCGTGTTTTCTACCGTCTTCCCCTATTTCTTTCTGGACGATACGTAGATTCTTTGCTGCATTGGCGTTTTGTTCCGTTCTATTGTGTTTGATTCATGCATTTCAGAGAATTCCATAATAGTCTTTTTAATTCTTGTATGTTTAGTTTTGTTAATGCCGACTGCTGAGGACGATAGTTTTTGATATAGCATAAAATCTAACAATTGTTTTCTTGTTAAAGAGGTCATGGACAGGCTCAACTCAAAGCTGTACCTTGAGAACTGCTACATCATGAAGGAGAATGAGAGGCTTAGAAGAAAGGCTGCTCTGCTCAACCAGGAGAATCAGCAGCTTCTCTCCGAGCTCAGAGAGAAGCTCTCCTCCAAAGCCAACTCCATCTCATCGTCCGCACCTCCACGGTGCTCTCATGCCACACTCCCTGACCTCAACGTCCCACCTCCCGTGGAGAATTCTACCAGTGCCAGTTTCTATAATAAGCCATGAGTCATGAGAAAGCAGATGGAAGGCTCTTTTGATCGTCTCTCTTTTTTGGGTTGTTTGATAGTGAAATTAACATAATATGGGAGAGGGAACTCTGTAGTTTGGTAGCTTGGGTCGTGTGGCAGTCGTGGAATCTTACACCCTGGATTATTGCAAGCTTGACAGAAAATTAATCACAGAAGTTATTTTGTGCCATCTTTTCTGAAAATTAGACTTATGTAAAATAATGTCCTTTTTTTTGTTCGATCTAGTTCAGTCAGGAAAATCCAATGACATGGGCTGTGTACCTAGTGAAATGGTCGCAATAAAAAGAAGATTTGGCGGTCTCAAATAAGCCGTACAGACGACTGTTTACTTATAAATAATAACACTCTTTCATATCACCCAGAGGGCCAGAGATTTATCACTAAACTGTAATAAATTCCTATAATAAAACCGACTATTTTGTAGTTTCGGAAAGGAAGCCCCTTTTTAATCAAATTGTGTGTAAGCTTAGATCTAGGAGCCCTCATTTTATAAGATTTGGTGGTTATGACAGACTGAGTACCAAGGATTTTCTGGAGTTATAATACATATTGTAATGCAAGAGATCCGTTGAATTGGATGATCCTAGAATGCGTGCCAATCATCTCTCATTTCCTATGAAGGTTGTCCAGTCTTCATTCTAATGGATCTCTTGCATTACAGCAGGATCTGATACAACAGAGGATCAGTCCTAGACTGAGAGAATGGTGTATGGTCAAAAGTGAGGATGTGAGGTGGGATTAAGTGGACAAGAGGTCAATGTATTGTTTAAAAGGATAGGAGGGAGGAGAGGTCCACATGCAAAACCATCATTAGAAGAGGCTCCTTCTAGTTCCCTGTTGCCTCGTGAATTCTAAGGAGTCATGTCTGTCAAATCATTTATCCCCTCTTTAAAGATTCATCCCAACGGAGCAAAGGGGATTGAAGTTATTTATTAGATGGATCATCCCTATGAATGATAATTGACACTTGTTGACAGTCATTATGTTAAATCTCTTTCCAATCAGCTATTAAGTTTGCGGGATCTAACAGGTGTTCATGTTAAGTTCCTTGAAGTTTTCTCACCTGTCATTTATTTAGACCGAACTAATGACCAATAAGTTAGTAAAGTATCATATATATTTAGGTCGTTTTTATGTCGGGTTTCGGGATTTATTTCGTATTATTAGTTCATTTTTTAAACCTTTAAGACCTATATTATTAGTTCAGTTTGATTACAAGTCTTTGAGCATCTCCACTCACATGCCACCACCACCTCCTTCCACACCTGCTACTGCCCCTACTGTTGTTGTGTCACCACCACCACTTCACTGTCACTACTACTTCCACCGACGCCATTACTACTACCAGCATGGTATCGTTATCGTTGCTACCACCACTGCCCACCACTGCCACATCGTGATGTGCCACTACCTTTATTATGTATTCACTATGGTTGTCACACCACCATTCCATCGCTTACCGTAATACTACCATCTGAACTAAATCATTCGAACTCAATTAGGATTCAGTAGATAAAAATTCAAAAAAAAATCGATTGGAATAAAATGAATCAAATTTAAATTGTGGTTTCGATCCCTAAATGAATCAAATCTGAATTAACTTGAATTCGTTGGATAATAATTCGATTCAATTCGATATTTACATATATGTGTGTGTATGTGTATGTATACATGTATGTATGTATTCATGTATTTATATTCATATACATCATATATACATATAAAACTGCATACACTACATACATATTTACGTACACATGTAACAACCCCACCCTGGGTCGATTTGGATCCTTTCTTAATATTCTCATGCAATGAGTTATAATATAATTACTTCAAATGAATGGCATTCATTTTTTATTTCATTTGCAATAAATGGGTGTAGAAAATAATATATGAATATGTACTAGAAAATATTATGACATTTAATTCACATGGAAAGACTTGGCATTTGCATTGTATCATTAAGCATAATATGTCAAAATATCGCAACAGAATACGTAATTTCTCATTTTTATTTTGATTTCAATGTTTATAAAGTTGTTAATCAAACTTTGGCTGCTAAGTATGAGAGAAAAAGTACCACTAGATTCCTGTTGCGGCAAGCATATAGAGATACTTTCAAACTAGCTTACTACTGTTATAAGTAGTTATTCTTGAACTTATTATCATGTCTGGACTTCAACGACATGATTTCCTTACTCCAAGGCTATTCCGACGTGACTTGCCAATGCACGTGTATGTATATGCAACAATAGGCCCCCATAGTGAGACACATTCTCTTGCATTTCCCCTTTATAACTAAGTTCAAGTGATTTAACTCTAAAATATGTCGTGAGTTAGGAATGTAGGTCCTTCATGTATTGGTTGTACACAATATCTAAGTTGGTATCGTTACTTCTTATTCTAGCCCAGTGATAGTAGCTTGGATATACGTTACTTAGTATAAGTAAGATATTTAATCTTAGTGTGCTATTCAGGACTTTTGAGTATTAATTAAGAGGATCACAAAACGCTCTAAGTCGTACCCAATCTAATATATGTGTGTGCATGCATGCATAGTCATATTAGGTAAAGAGTAAATATTGAATGCAAAAAATATTATAAAATATTAGTCATAAAATCAACTAGAAAAGATCGATAATTCTAAATGAGTAATCTCCAAGCTCTTCTCAGCATAATGTAAGTCGTCCCTTTGTACCATAAAAATTTAGTATATTTCATTTTCATGGCTTATGTTTTTTGACATTGAAGATCCTCGCGCTTAATGAAGATGTTTTTTCTTGCTATATTAATTTTTTACTATTGTCATTATTTTAAATAATAATATTGACTTATATTAACTTTTTGTATGAACTTAATCTTTTCTTGCTTTAATATGCAGTAGTAATAATAATGATTTCAACTTTTTCATCAATGATATTTTATCTTATTGTTATGATCATACAGATATATTTTATTTATTTATATGTCATGAAGAAAAAAGAGTATATTTAGTTTGTAAAAATATATATTAGGGTAAAAATTAGATACTTTTATTCATTGTATATTATCGGTTTGATATTTTCCTTGATCATATAGTTTTTTCAACTTATCATAGTAATCTATATCCAAAATTAGAATTATGCAATAAAATAATTTACTTATATTCATATAATATTATCTATATAAGCTTTAAAACACTAATTATCACTTAAATAAATCGAATTTGAATATTCGAAGTTCAAAATGAACTAAATCTGGATTTAACTTAGCAAATTTGTTTAACATTCGATTCGAGTTCTGATTTGAAACTTTTATAATGAACTGAATCTGAATCTTGATGGAATCAAAGGTATTCGATTCGATTACCATCCCTAATCATCATTCACTTCAATCACCACAACATTATTGTCCCTCCTTGCTGCCGGTCGCACCATCCCATCATAGAACACTGTTGCATCACCTACAAAGAGTTGGTAAGGATTTCCTCTTTCCATTCAACGAAAATTTTAAAAAAAATTGAACTGAAATCCATGGATAGCATGCGTGATTGGAATGTTACGATTGAATGACAAGTGGGATTGGGTTGTCACATTAGATGGTAGGTGGGATGCCACTCAGGATTTGGGTAAGTGCCGAGTAAGCTTTTACATCTATGTACCTCATCTTTATATTTAAAGGAAAAAAACGAGGGGTAACATATTTAATCAAGCGTTATAACTTAGAAATGCAACAAATACAACTAGTTTTTTCTCACTTTCAAGAAGAAAATAATAAAAAGAAACTTTAATTACCCTTAGGCCATGTTTGGTAGGAGAATAAACCCTGGAATAAGGGGCCAATTCTCCTCCCGACACGGTTCCCAGTGGTATGATTATTCTCCATTATTTCATCTTATTTCACTCTTATTTCTATCTTTATCCCACCTTACCTACCTTTATTTCACCTTATTCTCCTTATTCCTATCCTCCAGCCGAACAAAGAATAGACCCTTATTTCCCTTATTCCCCATCCTTATTCCTGCTTATTCTCGAACCGAACGGGCCCTAAGATACGAGGAGAACAGAGAGTATCTAAAATTAAAATAATGAAAATAAGCAAGATATTGAAATTGTCCATCTATACCTTGAATATTCATGACTTGGTTGACATCCAACATATTCTGTAAATAAATCTTGGCCACATGATCATTAAAAAGAATATCAATACAATTGATATTTTGTTTACCAGTCAACCCTAGGCGAGTAAGCTCTCCTAGAGTTTCATAGTACCTTATCCTTCTTTTCACTCATATAGTGGAACACAATTTTTACCCTTGTATATGTATACATTTTTTCCTTATAAATCTTCATGTCTCGTATCAAATGTTGTTTGGGTTATTTGAGTGCATTAATCCTCAACAAACTAGTTCCATAGTTGAGTTTTTCATATTCTTGAAGAAGGCTCTATGTATTGGATACATGTCCATATTATCGACAAAATCTGTTTGTATGTGGTCAACAACTTTTACTTATGCATTGAGGCCTCCTCCACTAGATCAGCTTTGCTTGCTATCCTCTCTCCTTTAGTTTGTTTTATTGTGATTTTCAGTTAGTATACTTGTTTTTAAGGTTAGTCTCACTGTGTCGTTCCCATGGATCCTTTGAGATTCTATTTACTAGATAGATTTAACACTCGACCATGTTTACATTTTGTTCATGGTATTAAACTTATCATTAAAATGAAGGGGCAAAAGAAATTAATGTTGGATTCGTTTTCATGAAATAAAGACTGATTATATATTTAATTCATTGGTGATAAGTGATGCGATAAATAAGCCAAGTGATAATAATAAGCTATTATCAAGTCAATGTTGTACGAAAAATTTCCGATCAAAATAACAAAGAGATATGCAATCAAAGAGAAGTGTGTGATGCTTTTTTAACATGGGCAAGCAACATGGGCAAGCTCAGGGAGACAACTCACAAGCATGAGTTTGAAATTTAGGGTAGTAGGTATGTGTTACTTATATGTAAGTACCTATGCATTTTTGTGTATTTTACAATATTTTATTTATTTATTATCAGGATTTTACTTTATTTTAAATAAATTAATTATAAAAGAAAAATGATTATTAATATAGATAATTATGAGTATATCTATATATATGAATATAAAATATGTAGCATTTATATTTTTAGGTGATACAAATATAATAAAAACAAAAAAATATTTATGTTTTTTATACATTTCCATAGTTTTTAGCTATTTTAAAAATATGAAAATATAAAATAAATGGAAGCACAAAACATGCTCTAAAATAAAATTTTAAGATAGATATTAGACCTTAGGAAACAAGTCTCAAAATTTAGGGATAAAAATAGGATGCTAGTTTTTTGTAATTGTAGATTGCAAGATTCCCAAAACAACCTTCATTTTTGTTTTTCTATTATTTTGCAATTTTTTTATAATTTTGAAAATTACTTTCAAAGTTTAAAAATAATAACTACCTTTGGCAAAAATATAGGGTGTGTTATGTTAAACTACGTAAACAACTTATTTTTTGGAATTTTTAACAAAAAACAAGAATTATTAAAAAATAAAATACAAAAGGTCACCACAATTGAGTTTTTCAATTTATAAAAATATTAACGAATCTCCAAAAATTCACAACATGGCATGCAATGAATATTTAACATGGAGATGCATAGAACTATTTTTCTTTTTGAGAGATATCACAATTACATTCAAAGACAAATAGAACAATAAAATCATAACTTAATTTTCACATACCATATTATTTCAACATTTTTCAATAATTTTTTGCTAAAAATTAGGCACATATCATCTGCACAACATATACAATAATAAGCTCAAAGTATCAAGGCATGCATATAATAAGTATTTAATAAGAAAAAGAACTCTTTCATAAAAAACTTCACAATTAGTTATGCAATTCCAAAAAACATGAAGTAAGTCTCCCAATAAAATACACAAGATATGCTACTATACACAAAAAAATCACTCCACAATTTTTGTTAAGAATTACTTGATAATTACGCCTCAAGATAGGGCCATAAGTGCAAAAAGTACAAAGTTAAAATACACATAAAAGACTCAAAGAATACTTATATGAAAGAAGCAGAAGGTGGATGGTACTCGTTGCAAATTGCGTACGGTCAGTCAAGTGTGCCCCATTAGTTCTCCAAGAGAGCTTGCTATTGATTTTGAGAAGTGCCACAAAACCACAAGTCACGATCCTTCGTGCATGCGACTTCCTATTCTGATCTGGCGGTTAGGTTGTGAGTGTTGGCATGATTGAGGGTACTTAGCGGGCCATGTGGATGGTCTCTAAAGGGTTTCATGTTGTCCGATCAATGAATGAAGAAGCTGGTGATCCGAAGGGCGATATATGCTAAATTACGATGATCCACTAGCTCAATATGAGTCATGTATTGAGTGACTACAACATTAATTGAGGATGGAGGACGGTGATATCTCCTTGGACTCCCAACTTTAAAGATGTAAGGGGGTCAAAATTAAATAGTAGGTGGATGTTCAAACCTCTCTCTTCAAGCAGAGAGGTAAGGCACATCAAGTGTCAAAGTTGGTACTTTGATGATCAACTAAGATGGTTATGCTCCCTCCTACGAATACCTACAAGGTTGTCGGATGAGTATCTTTCCAATCGATCTCAGATGAGCGCTAGATATGCATCAAATCGATGCGCGCTCAGGCGATAAGAAGAATAGGAGAATGGGTGTTATGTGATCCATGGTATGAGAATGGATAGATAGAACTCCAGCCACAGTTCATGGTTGAAGAGGCTGGGGTTGTGTGACGCAGAATAAGAAGCAAATATGTATAGAAGAGATAATGGTGGCGATGAGTTGTATTGTGTTAAGAGTAGAGAGAATGAACTGGATCAAGAGAAGAAGTAAGTCTTGGAGAAAAGGAAAAAATCAAGGAAAGAACAAGGGAAGAAGAAATAAAGAAGAAAGAAAATAACGTGGAGTTGGTGAAGGTACATACGCCAGAAGGACACCTATGGAGAAGAGCTCCAGTGGTGATTATGACCTCAGACACTCGACTAGTGTGCGAGCGTGAGCAACATAAAAGCTCCTTATGATTTGTTGTTATACAGTTAGCAGACCGATAGGTTGATGGCCTAATCAGTGTCTATACACCGGCACGCTAGTGTGCATACAAGGGCATATGAGAAATACAATCTCTCAAAGGGATCATACATGTTCATTTACTGAACTGAAATACATGAGCTCACTCAAGAGATATAGAGAATCAAGTTCCATGCACGGTCGTCTCGCTTTGAAAGCTTGACTGCATTTGTAGGTTTGATATATGCTTTCGGAAATTATATGATCAATACCTGGGTATGATATATGATTTTGGAAAGTATATGAGTTCGGACAAGGCTCCAGTGTCCATCTAGTCATCTTAGCACTGTGAAGTCAATGAGTGGCCAATATCAAGTCGAGGAAGTTTGATTTCTATTCTAGCTAGCAAAGAGTAAGATATTCTTCTGAATAAGCAAGGGCAAGCAATATTTTGAAGCTTGAGCAAGCGAGCCCTTATTTGTTGTCATGTTCCAAGCACATCTCTAACTCGACTAAGGAAAGATAGACTCCGCTCCGCTAGTAGAAAAAGCCCTAAACTTAACTGCTTCTGGGCGATCGAGTTCTAGTTTCAAGTCAAATTCTGTAGTTGTCCTTGTCTCTAAAGCACAACTCCCTTGCTTATATTTACCCTAGGAAAGCTCTGGAAAGAATAAGAAAGATCAGAAAAAGCTACTTATATCCTGAATGTTCTCCTTAATAAGGTTGCCTTGTATGATCAAATGAGAAACTTAATGATAAAATCTTGAAGGAGGCAGTCTAAATAGATCTAAAACTCGAGATTTATCCTAGGTCTTCCAATATGCAGGTACATGTATTAGGAATACCTGAGGGTGATGTGATCATAAAAAAAGGGGTTTGAATTTTAGTGACTGCTCTCAATAGAGAAGTAATATGATCTTGGTCCAAATGTTGGACAGTTATCTGAATGTGATTCAGATGCAACGAAAAGATTAGATTTACGGTTTGATTTAATCAAACATCTATGGGAGGTTCGCAAGATTTGGATTTGAGATTTGATCTCAATATCCAAGTCACTATACATGGAACATACAATCATCATGTCCTTATCTCCATGTATCCACGGAGAAAGTGCATTATCCTTGAAAGAATTCAGGGATAATTTCACTGTTGATATATGTATCTAAGTATTGAGAAAATTGATAATGAAATGTGATTTAATTATCACGAATAATATGAATTTGATTCATATTATAAGGAGAGTAATCTAAGATAATTAAATGTGATTTAATTATCAAAGATGTGAATAATGAGAATGTGATTCATATTATTTGGGCACAAGAGAATAGAGATCCAATATGATTAATTGTGATTTTATTATCATGGATATGGATAATGTGGATAGCACTATCCATATTAATCATATATATATATATATATTGTAAATGTGATTTATAATATATTAGAGAGAGCTATTTGTAAATAATATTTACAATTTAAATGTTGATGTGAATTGGTTTCGCATTGGATAATTAATGTAATTTATATTTTATTTTGGGCTATGAATGTGATTTACAAATTTCCAATGGCAAGATTGTAATGGTCACAAAATAAATTGGATTTATTTTTGTGAGATAATTTACGACAAATGTTGCTGTAAAATATTGGAGATTTTAGTGGGATAATGTAGTCTCATGAAATGAGATGGAGATTGCCACCTTCCATGTAAAGGTGGTGGTCGGCTACCAAGTCCTAATTGGAATGGGTGGCCGTCACCCTCCCCCTCCCTTATGGTAGGAGGTTAACTTGATTCCCAATTATCTCCATGGATAATTAATTTTTTTTGAAATTAATTTATATTGATTATTCAATATATATTAAACTAACTTAAATTAATTATTGTTATGTTTTTAAAACAAAAATCATGGCCATTGAAAGAACACAAATCAATCTAATCCACTGATTTTGTGTTGTTCATGGATTTGGATCCATGGACTCCCAAATATTATATATGAAGAGACAACTCTAACTTTTCTTTACACGACAATAATATGCTCTCTTCCTCTCTCTCTCTCTACACGTCAAGTCTCTCTATCTATCTCTCTCTCTCTCATTGTGGCCGTCCACCATGGAGCCCTAGAGAGAGTCGCCATCGCCGCCACATCACCATTATGCTGCCGGATCATTTTCTCACGGATCTCCGTCTCCTTCGATGCACCTCGCTCATGAAGGAGACATCGAATCTCGTATGACGTGATCAAGAGGTTCGTTTCTTGGATCATCGACATGGATTACGAGGAGCACGCATTTCATCAACGTGCTCGCAAGCCTCTCATCTATTGGATCGGACTTGAGACAGGAGGCCTCTTCGTTTAGACACTCGATCACAACCATGCTTCAAGAGGAAAACCTAATACTTGTTTGTGGTTTAGATGAAACAATCCGAGAAGTGTTCTTGGATCATGTAGTTTCATCGTTCAAAATTTTTAAATTCTACTGCCCCAAGCAACTATTACGACTAGTCGCTCCCAATCGCATACGATGTGATACTCATGCTTTCGTGATGCGCTTAAGGGTTTTCTCATATCCTTCAAGTGATATCAGATCCATAGGTCAGAGGTTTTGGATATAATCCATAACACTGAGATGACTCGGGCATTTTTAGTTGTGTGAAGTTTCATCGCATTTTATTCATGCAAAATTATTTTGTGTGATTTTTTAGCCCTGTTTAAATGTGTTTAAATATGAAATTATCACTTGGATTATTTTTTCCACTAAATAAGGAAATCATGAGACTTGAGTTTATGTGATTTGGAATCTAATTGCTCAAGTTATGCTCTTTTTACTGAACATGTATCCACAGTTTTGAAAATAACGAAGAATCTTGACGTAATTAAAGAGTTAATTACGGTTTTAAAATACATAGAAATGCATGAATATCACTTGGTTCATGTTCAAATTAGCAAACTTTGAAAGCTTATTTTGCGTAATTTGGATTTAAATTGATTGAGATATGCTAATTTTAGTGAGCAGGAGTTACTTCTAAAAATTACTTTCCCAATCAAGAATCTTGTGATTGTCATTTAATCAATTAATGGAAATTAATGGTTAATTTTCTGAAATTAATATTGCTGAATATTTATGAAATATTTATGATGATTATTTCCTTAAAATGTCATTACCTTAACCAAAATTGATTAGATATGATCTAGATCACAATTGGTTACATCAATCCCAACAAACATAGTTGCTTGAATAGGATTGGGGATATGTTTAGCAAATCTCCTTATAATATTAATCAAAATGATTTTGATAAATATTATATGGTGTAACTTCGATTGAAAGATCCATTATCATCTCGAATACAAAATGATCAAATCGTATTATCCTGACAAGGTGGATATGGTGTCTAGTCGGGGAACGTTGGGGTAGCATGTTTCTCCGTGAGCGGTCTGCCCCACTCCCGCTGGTACTGGTCATGACAGCGAGTAAGGAAAGGATAATGCCTGAAGCAATCATGATGTATTTTTATAATTATTATAATTCGAATAATACATATTTTGAGATTATACCATCCTTCAAATAACAATTAAAAATTGTTTGTTGGTTGATTGATTGGATTCATAATTAATTTAATATTATTAAAATTAATTAAATTCAATTAAAATTAAACTCTCTACTATGAATAGAGTAGTATTTCCTTTGGAATAATTAATTATGTGAATATGATTCATAATAATTAATTAGAATCTGAATATGATATGGAGGATCACATAAGTGACATCTGTGGTATTTCGTCAAGGCAAAGGGTTCCGTCGCTAGGGATTGTATGTAGGAGACACCTGTTCGAAGTGACAGCTCCTACATACAATCGCATCTGGATCAGGCTCTTTGCTTCTCGAAAGAGTAAGGCTGTATGCGTAGTGATCCCAATATCGAGTCCTCATATTATTGAGGTGATATTGGATTGCGCATAACGAGTTATAATCCTGTTAATGGTTGGTTCAATTAACATCAGGTCAACATCACTTTAGGGGTGGTGGGCCCATGTGTTAAAGATCGAATTGGGAATGCAAGTTGGACTTGCAAGGTGGAATGAGTTCTGTTTATCCGAGTAGATAGTTCTTTTTAACGGTTGGTTCAATTCACGATATTATTGGGATGTAACAAAGATAAGAAAGGAGATCCCAGATCTTGCTTGAGATATAATGGTAAGTATATCTCTTACATTGAAAGTGAATAAGGGAATGAACTTTCAGTGCAGACAAGGCAAAACAACTTTGATATAAAAATTCCTAAATCAAAGTAAAATATGTGTATAAGAACCCATTCACAACTATACTCAATCATGATTAATAAAATATCATGAATTGGATTCATGATTAATTTTTTTTCTTACAGTTGGACACATAATATATGTGATTGCAATGTGCAAGTTTCCTTATAATAATGAGGAATAACAACTAAATATACAATAGGACTACAACCTAGGGTTTTTATGTCTCTATAGTCTTGATCTCTCATCGAATGTATTTTGGAAGTGACATGTCGTTGACGATCATAATTGTCAAAAAATCCTTATATAAATCAAAGAAGATGTCCTGGCAAACATATGTGCTCTCAACATATATTCATGAATGGCATGTTTCACTGCATTATGCACAATGACGGCTTGATAAGAGAGGATGTACTCAAGATATTTGAGTACCTGCCTAAATTTGTGTCTTTTAGAGTTGAGATGGATGTAGATATGATGAGTGCCATTATTCTACTATCTATACTCAAGTCTTTCATGATGCTTCATAATATTCATGCTGTATGAATTGGATGAAGCATTTATAAATGTTGACGTATTCTTATGTTGAAGTCCCATGTGGACATGTTCAATGTAAGAGATCTTCTATCTTAAGCAATGATTGTTTAAGAAGAAGGGAGATCATTTGAAGCATGGGTCAGACCCAAATAATAAGGAAAGTCAAAGAGTTGGCTATACTTCTATGACTTCCATACACATGATATTAAAGAGTTGGATGAAAACCATTACCACAATAAGCCGATGTATTGATAGTATGACTATTTAGACTATCTTGGATCCTGAGAGAAGGACCCAGATAGTACATCAGAATAATCTATATCTACATATAATCATTGAAAGAGTCTTTCTTATTTGATAAGATTAAAGTCTTAATTTTATCTTATTCTTCTAGTAAGACTTGCAATTGGTTGCATATGTTTTTGAAGACTAGAAAACTTGATCATAAGGTTTAATAGTCATCCACGTGGATATTGATGCAATTCTTGCAACAATATCTATTAGATAGATTGACTTCATATTTTCAATGGGGCAGCCCTTAGTCTTAAAGAATGTCTTTATGACCTAGATATTAAAATACACTCATTGTTTGCTTTTAAATGTTGGAAATGAGCATGGATTCTTGAACAGACCTATCAAAATGAGTTATGATGGATATATTTCAAATAGTAATCTAACATTTAGAGGACTCTATTAAAAAAATAGAAAATTAATGAACGGTTCATTAACATTTCTAATACTGAAAATTAAACCTTTAAAGATCAATAGACTAGTAAGATATTGAACTTTAGATTGTCTAAAGATCTAAATTCTTACACATTTGTGAATATTGTATTCAAAAGTAAAAATATCCAACACACCCTTCTTTGGGAATGGAGTAAGATGCCAATGTATTAATGATCCTATACATATTGATGTATGTGAATCATCTATATCATAATAAACATTGTCGATATGCGATATCAATTGATGATTATTTGTGATATGATATTTTTTCCCTTCACCTTCGAAAAGCTTTGAAATATTCAAAGATTTCACAATTTTGGTTTAGAACTAAATTTTGAAGGAAGATGAAATGAATTTGATCTAACATAGATAGCAAGTACTTATTAAATGAACTCGAGCAATACCTTATAGAGATATGAATATCAGTCCTATCTCACTCCTCTTGGTACACCCAAACTTAATAGAGTAGTAGGGAGATACAATTGGATCATGTGTGACATGATTTGATAAATGATGAATATTAGCATAATTACCTCTTAGTTTTTTAAATATATATGTAGTAGAGACTACAATATATAAGGTTCCATGCAAGTAAGATAGAATCTAGCACCAAAGATTTGTTGGACATGCGAGCCCACGACGAGCCAATATGCAATAAATGTTCTTGAAAATATCATTCCCTGATCTGAAATAAAGAATAACTAATTTGCATAATAGGTCACTTAATACAACTAGGGTTATGTACCTGACAAGGGCTCGACTACCCTTGTTAATTCAACTGAGTTAACAATCGTACTAAGTTTCTCGTTCATCGTAGTCGGGTAATCGAGAACTTGTCAAAAACACCACTTAAATTTAATGTATAATTAAATCCAAGTGGTAGATTTATTTTACTTGGGCAAGCCCAAGCGAACTCAGGGAGGCAGTTGTCTCCTTAGGTAAATTTTCATTTAATCCCGATGTTAGATTTCCAGAAGAATATTTTTGGTTTTTTATGCAATTAAAGAAAATGCAATGCAATTTCAAGCCAAATTTTAAGTTAAATATCAAAAGATAGTCAAATGAAGTCCAAAATTAATGAAAAAGATGATATGCGATGAGACTAAGCTACTGTAATTTTTTGGAAGTTTTAGACTTTGAATGAATTAATTATGAATTAAATATGGATGCAGGATAGCTTTTGCAAGATTAATTTTAATAAATACCAAATCACATTATTTTCATATATAAAAATTATCCTTGATATATCTATGTGAGAGGAATCCATGAAAATTAATAAACTTAAAAAATGATGTAATTTGGACCTATTAAAAATCAATTAGGCCAAAGACTAATGAATTTATTTAGGCCTCGTAATGTGTGCAAATGCAATGATTTTTAGGCACAGTATAAAGCAACTTAAACTAGATCTAATGTGATTTTATGGTGATTTTTGGAGCAACAAATAATTTAATAATTAATTTCAAGCACACAATGGGTGAAATATGTCAAATTCCATAAAAATAATATTATTTAATTCTTTAATGCTTACAAAAATAAGACATGTGTTCACACAGATAAAGCTCAAGCTAGACTACAACATGCAACTTTTGGAATTTAAAAATGATGAAAAATGGATGCCTAAATATGCGTGCAAACATAGGGACCAAAATGCAAAATATAAATTAAAACTGCTTAAAATAAAACGTGCATATAGGGACTAAAGGGTAAATACCTACAATGTTGAGGTTTGGATGCAAAATTTCCACAAGGACACATGCTCCTCACGTGACAGTGCATGGCAGGGACTGATTTGTAATTTCGGAAAATAGCAGGGGTCTCGGTGAAATTTACCCAGCCCTCACGTGAGAGAAACGTGAGGTACTAGGCTCGGGAGCTCGGACGGAGGCTTGGAGGCTCTAGAGGTTCGATCGTGCTTCAGGTACTGCTTCGGTTGCTCCGAGCCTAGGGTCGGGGAAGAGGCTCGGAGTGCATACGTGGTGTGACATTGAACTGTTAGATCTAGATAGATCCAACGGCGGTGGGAGCTAGATGCTTGGTACGCCTAGGAACTGTCAGATCATGATAGATCTAACGACGACGATGGCTTCTGGGGTGAGGTGACGTGGATTGATGCTGGCCGTTGGATCATGATGGATCCAACGGAGTCTGTAGCTGCTGGTGAGGCGACGTGTCGCGATGAGGTCCGTTAGATCAAGATGATCCAACGGAGGTGGGCGCAGGGCGACGTGGCACGATCGGGCCATCCGATCAAGGGGATCGGATGGTAGCTGATTGTCTTGCTCCTCAGGTTCGCCACCTCCTGCGGCAGACTTGGAGGGGCTTCAGTAAAGGGGGTCTAGCTCCACCACCCTCCCCCGTGGTCAGTGAAGCTTGTCGGTGACTCTTGATTAGCTTGGATCGGTCATGGAGACATGGCGGAGCGACCAACGGTCTTGGATGAAGCTGGGGCGGTCTGGAAGCCAGGGTTAATGGAGCTCGAATGCAGCTCCAGCGAGATGTCCGATCAATGAAGATAATGTGCCTACAAGGTTAGTTTTGCCAAAAAGATAGGAGCTCGTGCTCTTGGGAGTGCGCGCATGTGTGGTTAGGCCTGGAAGCAAAGTAATGGGCGACCGGTGATCTTCCTCTGTCATGAAGGCGGAGCTTTGGTCGAAGGAGGTGAGACGTGTCATAGGGATGAATGAAGGGATGCGCGAAGACCAAAGCTTTAAGGCGAAGCTTGGCGGATAGTGGATGGAGGGTGGAATCGAACGAGGCGACAAAAAAAATTAAGAGAAAAACAAAAGAAAACAAGAAGAAGATCGGAGAGGAAATGACTGAAGCTACCTGGGGTTGAAGGCTCGTGTGTGAGGATGGATTCTGTGTGTTACTTAAGTCTAACAATGATCTTACTTCATGTGATGAAGCTTCTGAAGACCATGACATGGAAAGATGGATGTTAGTAGTAAATATAAAGTAGACTTCATATACAAGTGTTGCACATGGACCCTCGAGGATCCACATATAATGGTAAAACTTGTTAGGTGTAAATGGATCTTCAAGAGAAAGAGGAAACCTGATGAGAAGGTAGAGACCTTCAAAACACAGTTCGTATCCACAAGATACACACGAAGAGAAGACATCACTTTCGATGATACTTGCTCTCATGTGACCATGCTTAAACTCATCAGATTATTTCTAACTATAGCTACACAACTTGACTATGACATCTTCAAGATGTGAGTCAAGATTGCATTCCTCTATGAATACCTCTTCGAGGATATTCATATGAAGTAGCCCCAGGGCTTCTTGGTTGAGGAAATCAAGGTATGCAAGCTGAAGAACTACATATATGGACTCAAATAAGCTTCTTGTAGCTGAAACATTAGTTTCGATGAAATTATAAATGTTATGATTTCAGATAGAATCTTGATGAACCGGTTTTGCAGCTTTGTGGGGGTGCCATTGTGTTGGTCGTGCTAAATATATATCATATCCTAATCATCTGATTGATATAAGGATGATAATAAGTAATTTATAATCTAGCTATTCTATGTTTTGAGATGAAGGATCTCAAGGATTCCTCTTAGATCTTAGTTCTGAAGATGTTCACAATCTAAGAGATGAGGCATTGGAATCGTCACATTAGTGGTACACTTTGGACATATTCCATCTTGGGAGAACTCCAAAGGAAGGCTTCTTTTTCGTAAGATATGTACTGGCCTATCTAAAAGGATAGTACCTCAAATAATTGAGGATGTGAATACCAAAGCTATATGCCCTAGTACATCATCTTTGGGAAGCTCAGTCTATGCTAGAAGGGTACAATAGCCAGATGTCTGCCATGCAGTGGGAGTATTAAACTATTCCTAATCTTAATATTGAGATAAAACACTTCATTGCAGTAATAACAATATCTTCAACGATGATGTCTTTTGAGATAGTTATCTCAAAGTCTTATCTTCAAGAACTTAAGACTTTATAGATAGTGATCTAAAAGGTCTTTACTGCAGATGCCTTATAAGACATAAGCTGAGTCTTTGTCTTAGGAGATAGACGTCTCAGAGAATAAGAGTATTTTGATAAGTATAATACAAATTACATATTGGTTATAACGATTATTGAATTATAATGTTAAATACACTATAATTAACAAAATTGAATATTAGTTGCATAAGATGAAACATTCACATTGGATGCGAGAACTGTTACTAGGAGATATGCAAGTGCCGTAAAAGGACTTGGAGTAGTCTCTCTAGAATAGAGTGACTAATCAGCTTACCTAGCTATTTTTCTAAGTAGCCTATGATTGTCACATGAGTGTGAGTTTAAAAATTAGCCCATTAATGGTTCTTTGGGCTAGTGGGAGATTGTTGGACATGCGAGCCCACGACGAGCCATTATGCAATAAATGTTAGTGCAAATATCATTCCCTGATCTGAAATAAGGAATAACTAATTTGCATAATAGGTACCTTAATACAAGTAGGTTTATGTACCATGGACATCTTAATGATCATGCAACTATTAATTCAATTGTTGAATCATAGAGGCGGGTGCTGGGATGAATATCTAAAAAGTTAGAATGAGGACTCACCAAGGACCATCAAATGATTATTAAGAGATGATCTCCAACCTGAGTTGGAGATGATAATCCTTTCTCTTTTGGTTGATATCTAACCGACCTCTTGATGCATGTCCTCTACATAGGAATAGAGATTCGAAGGTGTCAGATTAGTTAGGTTAAAGAGTTGACATAACGAGATCGAGATAACTAAAGACCTATGTCGTATGCTGTCACGATATAAGCATGCATCCTCTGACCGGAGACAGATGTGTTACTATATGTATGAGTGTGTACATTGGCAAAATGATAGGTTGATGGCCTAATCAAGGTCTATACACCGGCGCGCTGGTGTGCATACAAGGGAATATGAGTAATACAGTCTCTCAAAGGGATCATACACGTTAATTTACAATACTGGAAGATATTTGCTCACTCATGAGATATCGAGATCAATTCTGTGCATGGTTGTCTCGCTTTGGAATCCTGACTGAATTTGTAGGTTTGATATATGATTTTGGAAAGTATATGATGAATACCTGGGTATGATATATGCTTTAAAAAGTATATGATTGATGCCAAATACCAAGATCAAATGAGAAACTTAAAGATAAAACCCTAAAGGAGATAGTCTAAATAAGATCGAAAACTTCGTGTTTATTCTAGGCCTTCCAATATGCATGATGTACATGTATTAGGAATACCCAAAGGTGACATGATCATAAACGATTGTATAAACATGATGCTTCTATTCCCAAGGAGTGATGAAACAGGTTTGAATTTTAGTGACTCCTCTCAATAGAGAAGTAATCTGATCTTGGTCCAAATATTTCACAATGATCTGAATGTGATGCAGATGCAATGGAAAGCTTATATTTCTGGTTTTAATTTAATCAAACATCTATGGGAGGTCCACAAGATTTGGATTTGAGATCTGATCTTAATATCCAAGTCACTATAAGTGAAGCATATAATCACCCTGTCCTTATCTCCATGTATCCGCAGAGAAAGCGCATTATTCTTGAAAGAGTTCGAGAATAATTCCACTATTGAATCATGTATCTGAGCATTGAGATATTGATAATTAAATGTGATTTAATTATCATAATATATTTTTTTATCTAAAATGTTAAATATGATTTAACTATCAAATATGTAAATATTGTGAATGTGATTCATATTATTTGAGCACACGAGAATAGAGATCCAAGATAATCATCTTGGATATGAATAATGTGGATAGCACTAACAATATTAATCTTATATATTATAAATGTGATTTATAATATATTAGAGAGAGCCTATTGTATATTTGTTGTTTATTGATGTGAATTGTATTCATATTGGATAATTAATTGAAAAATATAATTTACATTTTATTTTAGGTTGTGATTGTGAATCACAAATTTTCGATGGCATGAATGCAATGATCACAAGATAATTGTGAATTACTATTGTTACATAATGTTTGAGATTTTCATGAGATAATGTAATCTCATGAAATTGGAAGAAGATTGCCATCCGCTAACAAAGGTGGTGGATGACAACCAAGTCCTACTTGGAGTGGGAGGCCGTCCCCCTTATTATGGTAGGATGATTTCTCCTTCCCAATTATCTCCAAGGATAATTGATTTTATTTTAAATAATTTATATTGGTTATTCAATATATATTAAATTAAATTAATTGTTGTTGTATTTTTACAACAAAATAATGGCCACTGAAAGAAACACAAATCAATCCCATCAATTGATTTTGAGTTGTCTGTGGATTGAGATCCATGGACTCCCAAAATAATATATAAGAAGAGGCACCCCTTGATCTTCAAGGGACAAGAACTAAGGATCTCTCCCTCTCTCTCTACATGCCAAGTCTCTCTTTATCTCTCTCTCTTATAGTGGCCATCCGCCATGGAACCCTAGAGAGAGTTGCCATCACCGCTACATTGTCATTATATTGCCAGATCGTTTGCTCACAGATCTTCATCTCCTTCAGTGTGCCTCGCTCGTGAAGAAAACATCGGATCTCATGAGATGAGATCAGGCGGTTCACCACTAGGATCATCAACATGGATTGCGAGGAGCACACATTTCATCAATGTGATCGCAAGCATATACTTCATCGGATTGGACTTGAGACAGAAGGTCTCTTCGCTTAGAATCTCTATCGCAACCATGCTTCAAGAGGTAAACCTTATACTTGTTGTGGTTTAGATGAAATGATCCGAGAAGTGTTCTTGGATCATGTGATCTCATCAATTTAAATTATTTTAAATTCCGATGCCCCAAGCAACTAGTTCGACTTGTCATTCCCGATCACATATGATGCAATCCTCACGCTTCCATGATACACTTATGGATTTTCACATATCCTTAAAGAGTGCTACTTCATTAGGAAAATAAAGGATGGTATTGGATACCTACTTTATGACCTTGAGATTCTTAACATATTTTATCTCTAAGCATATGATTCTTAGAGGATGACTCTTTTGAGAATCAAGATGAAAATGAAGTGAAGGGACTCATTTAATATTGAGAAGATAATGAGGCTCCTGAAGTCGAAAACTAAAAGGATAATTAAAGATGAAACACTCATACCTCTTTAAATGAGTTTGAGAATGGATTTTTGATGTCAATTAAGTATGACTATGATCTTACTTCATGTGATGAAACTTCTGAAGATCATGGCATGGAAATATGGATGTTAGAAGTAAAGTCTAAAGTAGACTTCATATACAAGTGTTGTATATGGACCCTCGAGGATCCACCTATAATACTAAAGCCTATTAGGTGTTAAGGGTCTTAAAGAGAAAGAGGGAACCTGATGAGAAGGTAGATAACTTCGAAGCATGGCTCGTATCCACAAGATACACACAAAGAGAACATATCACTTGTGATGAGACTTGTTCTTTTGTGACCATTCTAAAACCCATCGAAATATTACTAACTATAGCTATACAACTTGACTATGACATCTTCAAGATGTGAGTCAAGATTGCATTCTTCTATGAATACCTCTCCAAGGATATTCATATGAAGTAGCCCTAGGGCTTTATAGTGGAGAAATGCAAGGTGTGCAAGCTGAAGAACTCAATCTATGAACTCAAATAAGTTCTTATAGCTGGAACATTAGATTCGATGAAATTTATGATTTCAGATAGAATCTTGATGAACCGTGTGAAGCTTAGAGGGAGTGGCATTGTGTTCGTCATGCTAAATGTAGATGCTATCCTAATCATTTGGAATGATATAAGGATGATAATAAGCGTTTTATAATCTAGCTATTCCATACCTTGAGATGAAGGATCTCAAGGATACAACTTAGATCTTAGTTCTGAAGATGTTCAAAAGTTATGAGATGAGGGTATGGGGACCATGACATTAGTAGTACACTTTGGACATATTACATCTTGGGAGAACTTCAAAGGAAGGCTTCTTTCCCTTAAGATATGTACTGACCTATCTAAAGGGATAACACCTCAAAGAGTTTAGGACGTGAATACCAAAGTTACATGCCCTAGTGCATCAGCTTTGGGAAGCTTAGTGTATGCTAGAGGTGTATAAAAGTCAGATGTCTGCCACGCAATGGGAGTTTAAACTTTTACTAATCCTACTATGGAGATAAAACACTTTATTGTAGTAATATGAACACCTTCAAAAGATAGAATTTTTTTGAGATAGTGATATAAAAGTATTATCATCAAGAACTTAAGACTTTATAGATATTGATCTAAAAGTTCTTAACTGTAGATGCCTTATAAGACAAAAGAGTGTGTCTTAGTCTAAGGAGATAGAGATCTCCAAGTAAAAGGGCATTTTGATAAAGGATAATAGAAATTAAATACTAGTTATAACAATTGTTGAGTTGTAGTGTTAAAGACACTGTTACTGCGTTAACAAGATTGAGTATTGGTTGCATAAGATGTAACATTCGCATTGGATGCGAGCACTGTTACTAGGAGACATTCAAGTGCCCTAAAAGGACTTGGCGTAGTCTCTTGGGAACAAAGTGATAGATCATCTTTCCTAGATATTTTTTCTAAATAGACTACGATCGTTACAAGAGTGTCAGTCTAAAGATGAGCCTATTAATGTCTCGTTAGGCGAGTGGGAGATTGTTGGACATGTGAGCCCACGTTGAGCCATTATGCAATAAATCTTATTGCAAATATCATTCCCTAATCTGATGAAAAACAACTAATTTGCACAATAGGTCCATTAGTACAAGTAGTGTTACGTACCATGGGCATCTTAATGATCATACAACTGTTGATTCAATTGTTGAATCATAGAGGCCGGTGCTTGGATGAATATTTAAAGAGTTAGATTGAGGACTCACCAAGCACCATCAAATGATTATTAAGAGATGATCTCCAGCATGAGTAGGAGATGACAATCCTTTCTCTTTCGGCTGATATCTGATCGACCTCTTGATACAACTTCTCTGCATAGGAATAGAGATTCACATGTGTCAGATTAGTTAGGTCAGATAGTTGATTTAATGAGATCGAGATATCCAATGTCATATGCTATCACGGTAAAGACATGCATCCTCCAACAAGAGACAGATGGGTTACTATATATCTGAGTACGTACATTTAACAAACTGATAGGTTGATAGCCTAATCAAGGTCTATAGACCAACGTGTTGGTGTGCATACAAGGGAATATGAGTAATACGATCTCTCAAGGGGATTATACATATTCATTTACTAAATCAAAAGACATGAGATCACTCATGAGATATTGGGAATCAAATTCCATGCACAATCGTCTCGCTTTGGAAGCTTCACTGAATATGTAGGTTTGATATATGCTTTTTGGAAAGTATATGATCAATACCAACTCCCAATGATCAAATTAGAAACTTAATAATAAAACCCTGAAGGAGACAATCTAAATAAAACTCTGGGTTTATTCTAGGTCTTCCAATATATAGGATGTACATGTATTAGGAATACCTGAGGGTGATGTGATCATAAACGATTGTATAACCATGACGTTTTCATTCCTAGGGAGTGATGAATCGGATTTGGATTTTAATGACTCCTCTCAATAGAGAAGTAATCTGATCTTGGTCAAAATGTTGGACAATGATCTGAATATGATTCAAATGCAATGAAAAAGGATAGATTTACGATTTTTATTTAATCAAACATCTATGAGAGGTCTGAATATCTAGATTTGAGATTTTATCTCAATGTCCAAGTCACTATACATGGAACGTACAATTGCCATGTCGTTATCTCCAAGTATTTGCGGAGAAAGCGCATTATCCTTGAAAGAGTTCAAGGATAATTTCACTGTTGATATATGTATCCGAGCATTGAGAAAATTGATAATTAAATGTGATTTAATTATCATGAATAATATGAATTTGATTCATATTATAAGGAGAGTTATTTCAGATAATTAAATGTGATTTAATTATCAAAGATGTGAATAATGTGAAGGTGATTCATATTATTTTGGCACATGAGAATATAGATCCAAGATGATTAAATTTGATTTAATTATCATCGATATGAATAATGTGGATAGCACTATCCATATTAATCATATATATATTATAAATGTGGTTTATAATATATTAGAGATGGCTATTTGTAAATAACATTTACAATTTAAGTGTTGATGTGAATTGGACTCGCATTGGATAGTGAATTTAATTTATATTTTATTTTGGGTTGTGAATGTGATTTACAAATTTCCAATGGCATGATTATAATGCTCATAAAATAATTTGGATTTATTTTTAGGAGATAATTTACTACAATTGGTGTTGTAAAATATTGGAGTTTTTCATGGGATAATGTTATCTCATGGAATGAGATGGAGATTATCACCTTCCATGTAAAGGTGGTGGACAACCACCAAGTCCTAATTAGAACGGGTGGCCGTCCCCCCATTTTATGGTAGGAGGTTAAACTCCTTCCTAATTATCTTCATAGATAATTGATTTAATTTGAAATTAATTTATATGATTGTTACATATATATTTAATTAAATTAAATTAATTGTTGTGTTTTTACTACAAATATCGTGGCTATTGAAGGAAACACAAATCAATCTCATCCATTGATTGTGTGATGTCCAAGGATTGGGATCCATGGACTCCTGAAATATTATTTAAGAAGAGGCAATCCTAACTTTTCTTTACACGATTGTAATATGCTCTCTCCCTCTCTCTCTCTACACATCAAGTCTCTCTCTCTCTCCCTCTCTCTCTTTGTGGCTGTCCACCATGGAGCCCTAGAGAGATCCGCCATCGCCGCCACATCGCCATTATGCTGTCAGATCATTTGCTCATGGATCTCCGTCTACTTTGATGCACCTAGATCATGAAGAAGACATCGGATCTTGTGACAAAATCAGGAGATTCCTCTCTTGGATTCTCAACATGGATTAAAAGGAGCACGTGTTTCATCAACGCGCTCTCAAGCGTCTCCTCTGTTGGATTGGATTTGAGACAGGAGGTCTCTTTGTTTAGAGACTCGATCTCGACCGTGCTTCAAGAGGTAAACCTAATACTTGTTTTTGGTTTAGATGAAATGATCCAAGAAGTGTTCTTGGAACATGCACTTTCATCGTTCAGAATTTTTAAATTTTGCTGCCCCGAGCTACTAGTACAACTAGTCGCTCCAGATCGCATACGATCCGATCCTCATGCTTCCATGATGCGCTTAAGTATTTTCCCATATCCTTCAGAAGGTTATTGAAAAATCCTTAAACGTATCACAAAAACGTAAAGATTGCATCATATGCAATCGGGAGCGACTAGTCACACTAGTTGCTCGGTGCATCGAAATTTAAAAAAATTGAAGCGATGAAACCACATAATTCAAGAACACTTTTGAATCATTTGATCCAAACCACAAAGTATATATAGGAATACCACTAGAAGCATGGTTGTGATCAAAATCTCTAAATGACGATACCACCTATCTCAAGTCCGACCCACAAAGGAGACACTTGCGAGCGCATTGATGGGATGCGTCCTTCTCACAATCCAAGATGTCAATCCTAGTGACATATTTCCTGATTTCGTCATACAATATCCGAGGTCTTCCTCACATATCAAAGGAACCAAGGAAGACAAAGATCCACGAGCGGTCGAAGCGGTGGCACAACAACGTAACGAGGACGATGAACCTCTCTAGGTCAAGAAGTGGACGACCACTTATAGAGAGAGAGAGGGAATGTATGATAATGAGAATGAGAAAAATCTTGTGAATTCTATGATGTAAAATAAGAGCTAGGGTTGTGTCACGACCCCAATTCCGGGTCATTAGATGCTCCCATATCCGGGTTTGGTTACTCAACAATAATTTATTCAATAATCACATCTAACATTTAGATATAGACTGTAATTAAAAAATCCTAGAAAGAAGTATTTAGTTCTTTTACATTCATAAAATAAATCTTACATGATACATTGTCCCACTATAACCATTTACATGTACATCAACTGGAAGGAAATATACAAAATGATTACCAACTACCTTATAGTGTAAATCTATTATGGCTGGCTGGATGCCTATTATGTTAGCTAGTTGGATTACTAAAGTCCTTGAGATGGTTCATTGACACCTGTTGGGTTTTCCATAAATCATAGGATAACAATTAGCGAATGCCAAGTAACGAATAAGAGAAAAACAAACAGATGGTGAAATTTTGCAAAACTTGTTATCACAAAAAGTTTCATTCCTTCTCATTAGTTTAAGTCCTATTCCATTCTATTCCACGCTAGGGAGTAGTCCAGGGTAACCCCACCATTCATGGACTCCGAAGCTGGGGACACTCTGGGATTGAAGATTGCATTGATCTTGTGAGCTTATGCCACCACACGTTTCCCCAAACAATCCTCCAATACTACCCTGATAATTTTCTTTTTTTATTTCCCAGGGTTTTAAAATCTCTGTCTGGAAAACAAAGGAACACACCATCCTCGAGTATCTGGTTGCTTAAAACCTCAGGCTAACTTTAATAAAGTATACTAGCTTCTTTAAATACATGTTATCGTGAGTCAGCCACAATCCAACCACCCGTGCCTCCACATGGCATGACCACATCTTCAGTCAGTCAATCCGCCTAATAGTAGACGAGTACTACACATTGCAAATAATTATTTCGTGCGTTAAACATATCTAGACAACCACGAACCACCTAGATTTGCCCTGCCAATACAGATGATCTTCTGACAAACGTACAGGTTGCATGCTCGACCCGTAGTATCTACTCCAAGTCATTCTTAATGTAACACATAATCCTTTTCAGGATCGTTTTCAATACACATTAATTCCCATGATGTAATCCTTTTGTTAATCCTTTGATTTTCATATTCATCAACACTGAGTATAGACCTATGTATATTCTAATTCATATGTATATATACTCATATTTATGTATATTTTAACTCTCAAATCCTCCTTTTCTAAGCCACTACATCTATTTGATGCTTAGATTTTATTTTAGTGGGAATTAGAAAGCAACTTTCCATATTTTTTAGAAAATAGCGAGATGAGGGTTCTTCATTAGCGAAGAAAATAAAATCAAGAATTTCAATGATCTCATATGAAAACCCAACAACAAAAGGAATGAATGAAGAAGACGAAGAATTTCATTTTCAGAAATGATGATTTATGGCTCCTAAAATGCTCGAATTTCATTTTCATATCAAAAATGTTAAGAACGTGACAAGAACGCAAAGAATGAGAAGAAGATAAAGAATGCAAAGAACATACAAATAACACGAAGAACACGGAGAACATATTTTATTTTGAAATATCAGTAGAGTTTCCCCTTATACTAGGACATATTTATATGAAAATTTCGGCAGAGTTTCCCCTTGTATCGAGACATATTTCTATAAAATTTCAGCACAGTTTCCCTTTGTCTTGGGGCATTTCTCAAAAGAAAAAGGAAAGAAATTCCTCTATTAAATCATCAAGTGGAAAACAATAACGAAATCGAAAGAATATAATCAAATTGCAAGCGATTGAGAATCGGTAGACACCACATATCTTAGGCGAGTGAAGGTATGATGAATCACAAGGTTCACTAACATGCATAGCTGCCCGCACCTAAGTAGGGTGATACACAGATTTATCCCTCAAAACAAGTATAAAAGTGAAATATATAAGCGTTGGAGAATCGGTAGACACCACGTGTCTTAGGAGAGTGAAGGTGTGATGAATCACACGGTTCACTAACGTGCATAGCCGCTCGCACCTAAGTAGGGTGTTACATAGATTTCTCCTCGACCACAATAGAAAAGAAATCATAAAGGAAGATGAATCGAAAACTAAGCTGGAAAAAGAAGATGATCCGGAAACCTAGCTCAAGTTAAAGCTTACTTAAGAAGCCAGTCATGAATCAACGATTCATTGCCTTTATTATTTTATTTTAGCTTTATTTCCTTAGTCAAATACATGTAAATATCACTAATTTCATGAAATTAGCATTTTGCATGCATTTGTTAATTATGCATTTTAGCACTCTCTATAGTCAAAATAAAAGAATAATGAAGAAAAGAAAAAGAAAAGAAAAAAAACAAAATAAAGGATGTATTTATGAAATAAATGCAGAGTGACTCGAACCTTGAGAGAAAGTCAAGACTTGACATGATCGATCAGGAATAAAGTAGGGGGAGATATGGTCCTTAATTCAAAAATCCAAAAATAATTTATACATATTTTTCCTTGTAAATTTGTACAAAACTTACACTATTTTATTTGTATAAAAATTGACCTCAAATTAAATATTTTTCCAAACAAAATTTGTAAATAAAAATGTTTTGTAAATAATAAAATTATTACAAAGTAAAATAATGTACAGATTACAAATAATCACACTCAGAAAAAGCCGTAAAGCAATAATTGAAAGATCAATTCCGGCTCCATACAAACTCAAATTAAATCAAACTAACTTCCATTATACTTTAAATTAAATTATCTTTCAAATGGTTGTCTTCTCATAATTTTTGGAGTTACGATTGAAAAGTCAGTTTTCTGGGGTGGTTTGTGTAGTTTTACCAGTTACTTATTTTATATATTTTTTCATATTTATTTTTTATACATCATGTAAATAATTGTAAATATTATCTTCGTTATTAAAAATAAAAAAATAAAAAAATAAAAAAAACTAAAAAATAAAAAAATAAAAAAATAAAAAAATAAAAAAAATGAAAAAAATAAAATTAAAAAATATTTAAAAATAATTTCCTTAGTTGTACATATGTGTATTGTACTATATGTATATAATACTTGTATACAACTAATTTCATTATATAAAAATCACCAAAAAAATTAATATCGAACACTAATTAAATAAATTAATTTAATTACAAAATTTGGATTTAATTATTTAATTATTTAATTTATTCATTTATTTGATTTGAAAACATACCTTGCATATAAAGATTTTATTCCATGCCTTAAATAACCACCATTAAGGTGGCTGATTATTTTTATAAATTAATTATTTTATTTATTTTATCTAATTCCAAACTTCATTTTTAATTAATTAGCTAATTAATTTAATTCGCCACTAAACACACACCTTAATTGTACACGTTTCCTTTTTGATTTTTTCTTCTCTTTTATTGGGTCTCCTTTCCTTCATTATTATTTGATCAATCTTTGGTGAAGAAGGAGCCTCAATATCGAATATCCCATCAGTCGATAGAGGAGCCCAACCCCCGAGCTGTCTGGTAACAACAGATCGGTTGTGGTCGAGGCAATCACGGCGCCTGCCTCCCCCAGGTTAGATCCAATTTCTCTGTCGTTTCTCTAGAATAAAGTTTTTATTTTCAACTTCATTGTAGATTTTAAATCCATAGTTTTCGTCATAAAAATTCATCACAACCTGATCCTCCTTTGATTTCTGATTATCCGCGCCATCTTTGTGACCTCTTCATTTAACATTATACCTCACATAATCTATCACCTCCAACCACATACGGTGGTCGGAGATCCTGATCTATCTCCCACTTCGCCAAGATCCAAACCCGTTCATGCACCATATTTTGTTTATAAAAAAAAAAATATAATGAAAAAATATAGTTCTTTCTCTAACATTTGTTTTACACGAATTAAAAAAATTAAAAAATTTATAAAAAAATTATTGTTTATGTAAAAAAATATAAAAAGGAAATTTTATTTATATTTCTATTTAAACAAAATTTATAAAAAACAAATCCGGCCCATCTTCCGCATGATGCTCCAGAGTCTCTGCCTAGCGGCGGTGGTGCACTACCCACGCTGACCTCCCGTTCCAACATCCGAAGCCACCTTGGCGGTGCTGCACCATCGCGACGCCATCCTCGTCCCCTGCAGTCAGGCCTTGTCGCTCGCCTGGAGGCCCTACACCGCTGCCTGCGTGGACCGACTTCATCTGCCTTGGCAATGCGACTCTCCTGCACGCGTTGTCTTGACACTATCAGCTGCGCTCGCCACCGCGTGCGTCAGCGCCTCCATCGCCACTACCATTTGGAGCATGCTCCTCTGCCGCGCGTGCCTGCATTCCCACCGACGTCAGTCCCAACACTGCGTAAGGCCACTCTTCCACTCTCCAGCCCACCGGTCGTCCCTCTCGCCTCCGTGCCCAGTGCACCTCCTCCTCCGTAGGCGCGGGCACTGTCTTTTCCCACCAGCCCGCCTACCTCTGCTGCTCCACTGAACGGCACTCCATCGCCGAGCTAGCCACCGCCGACCATCCTTCCAGCGTGCGAGCCACACCAAGTCCTCCACGACAGCAGGTCCAACCTCCGCTTGAGAAGAAGAGAGAGGGGCGATGACCCCCTTGTGCGACCCCCTCTTTTCCCCTTTTGTGAAGAACATGAACGAAGAAACCCTAGAATGGGGATTTTAAAATAAAAAATGGTAAAATTGCATTTCAGCTCCCTAAGATTTTCAAAATTGCAACAAAGTCCCCCGCTCCAGAAGTTACATGTAGTGCATGCCCCTTACTTGGGTAATTTGCAAATTCTACTATGTAGTTTATTTCTTTTGTTTATTTAATGCAAAAATAATAAGTATTTACATTTTAGTCCATGGTGTCCAGACTATTTATCTTGCATGTTCTTCTTGATGAAATAAATATTAATTGTTCTCTGAAAATTTTACAAAAATTTGTGTAGACTTTTGGTTTGGTGCTCTTCATTGTACATAAATTGAAATGCATTTTAATTTTATTTGATATTTAAAAAATTCAAAAACAATGTCATTTTCTCTGTCTGGACTTTGGAAAATCATAAAAATTTGAATATTGGAAAAAAATAAAAAAAATTATACTAGGTGCATTTTATTGCCTTTTATTTTCTATCCAATTTTCACGCATCAACTTTTTATAAAACCCAAAAAATGCAAAATACTAAAAATCTTTAAAAAAATGTAGAAAATTGTAGAAAAATAAAAAAAATCATGATCTCAATTTCTGTGTTTAGATATTTGTTTTTACTCTAGCATAAAAAATAATTTCCAGGAGTTTTGGGCATTAAATTAATTTTAAGAAGCAAAACACTCTTGGCTGTGCATTGTTTTCCTTTGTTGCCACTGTTTGATTTTTAAAAAATCACAAAAAACATCAGAAAAACTAGGGAAAATTACCAAAAACATTTAAAAAGATTTATATCACAAAAACATTTTCTTTAAAAGTTTCAGAGTATTTTTGACTATTTTGAAAAATACAATATAATATGGTGTGTGTATTTCATCTCTTGTGTATATTGTTCCTTATTTAAAAATAAAAAAAACTGAAAAATAAAAAACCTCTTAAAATTCATTTTATTTTTACTTTAGAACTTGACTACTTGGTTCTTTAATCATGCTCCTTGTGTTCGACCCTGGTCGCTATACCAGGTAAATTAAATAGCGAAGACCGCTTACATTGCTTTTCATTGATTGATTTTCTTTAAAGCGGTTTAATACATTTTTCTCGTTGAGTTAACCAATTAATTAGAGTCGCAACGACCATTGATATATTTGCATAGTTAACCTTAGTTGATCGGTTGCTCATCAGCCAGTTAGGAGAGGGTTGTACCTTCCTCCTCCGCATCATCCCAGTAGTGCTTCGCTAGTGCTCCTTCCACGCCTCCCACTTCTCCTCCCAACCTCTCGACCCTAGCCCTTAGTGGTGGTAGTGGAATTTGTAGAGAATGGATGGGTAGGGGGTCTATTTATAGGCATTAGAAAACCGCTAACCATGGTTAGTAAACCGTGGTTTAACCCTTAACCGCGGTTAGCGGCCCATGGTTTTGGCCTAGGATTTTTGCCAAAGCTTATCCGAAACATTAGGCTTAAACTAGAACTATCCAGAAGATTTTAGATTCGCTAATGATGCTTAATTATCACTAATCGTGATTACCTTTTTACGAATCACGATTTAACCTTCGTGGCTTATGCTTAACTTTTGCTAACCATTGATTAGTGCTCGCTAATGGTCATTAATGATCCTCAATCCATCATTAGTTTCGTAGATCATGTTTAGTTAGTCTTAATGATGACCATTAAGGGTTAATGACATCTTAAGTCTCCTTACTTATCTTTCTTCCAAAAATCATAACAATTCCGAACGAAGTCCGATTCATACGAAACAACTTACATTGGTTTCCCATTGATGAGCCAGATATTATGATATAGGGTCCGAGAGAGACCAAGTTCATTGCCTTACATGTTACCTCTTATTTTATAATATTTTGGGAGTCCATGGATCTCAATTCAAGGATAATACAAATTTCATGGTTGAGTTTGATTTATATTTCTTTTAATGGTCATGATTTCAATGTAAAAACACAACAATAATTATTTAAATTAAATTAAATAAATAAATAAATAAATAAATAAATATATATATTAAATAAGTCCTCAATATAAGTTAATTTGATCAAATCAATATGACTTGAAGGATTAGGAAGGAGGCAATCCTCCTTCCAATTAGGGGGGCGAACATCTTGACTCCTAAATCGAGAGTGGTTGTCCGCCCTCCTTAAATGGAAGGGAGGCTACTCATTCCAACTATATGAGATCTTATATCTCATATAATCCTTCATTATATTCAACAAATTTTATTATATATTATTTTACAAAAATAATTCCAAATTATTTTGTGAAATATCAATCATGTCATTGCAAATTTGTGAATCACGTTCACAACCGAAAATAAAAGGTAAATTACTTTTTCAATTAATTGTCCAATGGGAATTGTATTCACATCAACATTAAATTTGCAAATATTATTTACAAATAACCCTCTCTTATATATTATATTAACATTTAAAATAAATGGTTAATATGGATAATACTATGCATATTATTCATATCCATAACAATTAATTCACATTTATTTATATTGGATCATCATTCTCATGCATCAAAATAATATGAATCAGATTCACATTATTCTTGATAATTAAATCACATTTAATTATCCATTTCACAATGCTTGGATATAGATTTTATCTATGTAATTATTCTTAAACTCTTTCAAGAATAATATGCTTTCTCCGTTAATATTTGGAGATAAGGGCATGGTGATAGTATGTTCCATGTATAGTGGCATGGATATTGAGATATCATCTCAAATCTTGATCTCAGGGACCTCTCATAGATGCTTGATTAAATCAAGGCCGTAAGCCTAATATTCTTAATACATATGAACCACATTCATATAAATGTCCAACATTTGGACTGAGATTAGGTTACTGCTCTACTGAGAGGAGTCATTAAAATCTAGACCTGTTTTATCACTCCCTCGGAATGGAAGCGTCATGATTATACAATAGTTTATGATCACATTAGCCTCAGGTATTCCTAATACATGTAATTTCATCATAGTGCAAGACCTATAATAAATCCGAAGATATAGATCAAATTTACATTATCTTCTTCAGGATTTCATTACTAAATTTCTCATATGGCTATTTGGAGTTGGTATCTATCGTATGCTTTCCAAAAGAATTACCATCCCTAAAAGTTCTTGTCATGATTCCAAAGCAAGATAACCATGCGTGGAATTTGATTGGTCCATATACCCCATGAGTGAGCTCATGTCTTAAGATTCACAAGAGAACCTGTATGATCCCTTTGAGAGATTGTATTACTCATATGCCCTCAAATGCACACCAGCTCGCCGATGTATAGACCTTGATTAGGACATCAACATATCGGTCTGGCAAATGTAAATACTCAGACATATAGCAATACATATGTTTCTGATCAGAGGATGCATGCCTATATCGTGACAGTATATGATATTGGCCTTGGTTATCTTGATCTTGCCAAGTCAACTCTTTGACCTAACTCATCTGACACATCTGAATCTCTATTCCTATGTAGAGGACTTGCATCAAGAGGTTGGTCAGATACTAACCTTTAGAGAAGGATTGCTATCTCCCTTTCAAGCTGGAGAACATCTCTTAATAATAATTTGACGATGCATGATGAGTCCTCAATCTAACTCCTTAGATTTCATCGAAGAACCAACTTTAATGATTCAACCATAGAATCAACATATGTATAATCAATAAGATGGCCGTGGTATACAACCCTAATTGTACTAAGGGACCTTATAGTGCATTCATTCATTTAATCTCAGATAGGGAGTGAAAATAAATCAGTAACTTGAATTGATTTATCAAACATTATAATAACATTTATTATAGAAATGTTTTGCCTCGGGCTCACATGGTTAACAATCTACTACTAGCCCTGAGAACCATTCATGTTCAATCCTTAAGCCTTTCTCATTACATGCTGCTCGAAAACCTTACTGTCAAAGGTCTGGTAAGGGGATCTACAATGTTGTTGGTCGAGGCTGCCTTGAAGAAGATGTCACTCTACTTTTGAATCTCTTGAATGATGGGGTATTTCCATTTTAAGTGCTTTCTCTTTTGATGCTATCTGGGTTCCTTCGCTTGAGCTATGGCTCCCATGTTATCATAGAGTAGCGGGATGGGATTATTAGCGGAAACTGCGTCAAGATCTAAGATGAACTTGTACAACCACATCGCCTCCTTTGCAACATCTGATGCGACAATGTATTCGACCTATGTTGTTAAATTGGTTGTAGTGACCTGCTTTTTACTTCTCCAACTCACAATACCACCATTAAACAGGAATACGAACCCTGATGTTGACTTTCGATCATCAATATCACAGACTGGAATTCAGAATCTGGGAATCCTAAGACTTATCACCATTTGCATAGACCAAGATGTAATCTTGCGTGCATCTTAGATACTTGAAGATGTTATTCAATGCATTCCAGTGTTCCTCTACATAGTAGGATTGGCAGCGTCTTACCACTCCCACTGCTTGGTAGATATCTGGCCTTGTGCATATCATGGCATACATTAGCCTTCCTACAGATGATGCATAGGGGAATCTGTCCATGTCTTTCTTATCCTCAACACTTTGAGGAGCCATCCCTATAGACAAGTGGATACCATGTCTTAAGGTAAGGAAGCCTTTCCTGGAGTTCTCCTTATGGAAATACTCCAAGATCTTATGAATGTACCCATGTTGTGACAATCTTAAAATCCTCTTTTCTATATTTCTGAACAACTTCAGACCCAAGATATAAGAGGCTTCTCCAAGATCTTTCATCTCGAAGGTATGAGAGAGCCAAATCTTAAAATTGGTCATCATCCCTATATCATTCCCAATGAAAAGGACTTCATCTACGAAAAGCACGATGAACACAATGGTGCTCCCACTAAGCTTCTTGTACACACACGACTCATCAGGATTTTACATAAAATCATAACTCTTTATGATTTTGTCAAATCTAATGTTCCAGCTATTAAAATCTTGTTTGAGTCCATAGTTGGATTTCTTTAACTTGCATACTTTTCCTTCCTAAGTTATGAAGCCATGGGGATGCTCCATATAGATATCCTCCTTGAGGTATCTAATGAGGAAATCCGTCTTGACTTCCATTTGACAGATATCGTAGTCGAGATATGCATCTATAGTTAGCAATGCCCTGATGGACTTAAGCATAGCGATAGGAGATAATGTCTCATCCTAGTTGATGCCTTCTCTCAATGTGTAGCCCTTGGATACGAGTTGTGCCTTGAAGGTCTCTGCCTTCTAATCAGGTCCCCTCTTTCTCTTAAAGATCCATTTACACTCAATGGGTTTTATCCTTCTAGGTAGATCCTCGAGCGTCCATACACTGTTCTTATGCATGGAGTGTATTTCAGATGTCATTGCAAGCATCCATCAATCTGTGCCATTATCTGCAAGTGCTTCATCAAATGAAATTTGATCATTGTCTGTTTCACTTGACACATGGAATCCATACATTTCATGTGGTGAAACCACCATCGAACTCCTTCAAAGAGGTACGTGTGTTGCATCTTCATTTAGTTCTTCAGTTTCTGGTACAAGAAGCTCAGTATCCTAAAGGGATTAAATGAGTTCATGTACTTCTTTTTTTCTCTAGTCTCTTAAGGAAGTCATCTTTCATAAATTTTACATCTCTAGAGATGAATACCTTCTGAGTCTCAAGGTCATAAAGTTGGTATCCAATACCACCCTTTACATACCTAATGATGTAGTACTCTCGAGTGCGAGATTCTAGCTTACTTTTGTCCACATTTTTTGCATGGACCAAGCAACCCCAAATTCTCAATTTTCTAAAACTGAGTTTGGGTCCATACCAAAGCTCACGAGGAGTTTTAGGTACAGATTTGCTAGGAATCTTATTCATGATATATATTGTAGTATCTACTATATCCCCATAAACTAATAGGTAAATGTGCTTTACGCATCATTGAACAGACCATGTCCATAATGGTCCTGTTGCATCTTTCAGCAACACCATTAAGTTGGGGAGTTCGAGGAGGAGTGAGATTGGAAACAATTCCCTATCTTTGAGGTATTCCTTGAATTCATCTAAGAGGTACTCATGACCTTTGTCAGATCGAAGCTGTTTAATCTTCCTATCGATTAGATTCTAAACCAAAGCCATGAACTCTTTGAACTTTTCAAAAATTTCAGATTTATGATGTATTAGGAAGATAAACCCGTATTGAGAATCATCATCAGTAAATGTCAAATAATATCGATATCCATTTTGGGTCGCAGTACTTGTTGAGCAGGATTTTCGAGGAGTGATTGGTAATTAATGATGGATATGAAATTGTCATTGTGATCACAAAATTCCCATCACAAACAAACAAATTTTTTCTTCTCAAGCTATAAAAATAATTACAAGAATAATGAAGAGAGAGAAATTTTTGCTACTTATTTACCGGTATAGCAACAGGATCGAACTCAGGGAGGCTACAATTCCCGAGGGTTATTCAAATAATTGAAAGTCAATTACAAAAAGTAAATTCAAATGCAAGCTATTTTGGTTTTTTTAGTGAAATTTTTTGTCTTTTTAATTAATTTTTTTATTTCTAATTTTTTGATTTTCTGATTTTCAAATTTTTAGTGATTTTAGTTTTGCAATTTTTTAATTTTTTAAATAAGGAACAATATGCACATGGAAAGAAATACACGTAGTACACTATTTTTGTATTTTTCAATTATATTAAAAATAATCAGAATATTATAGAGAAAATATTTATGGATTTGAAAGAATTTGAAATGTTTTGGGAATTTTTTGTAGAATTTTCAGATATTTTTGTATTTTTCTAAAAATTAAACAGTGGCAAAAATGATAAATATTGCATAGCTTGGAGTAATTGGTAGCTTAAAAATATATTTTAATACCCAAAAATCCTAGGAATTATTTTTATGCTAAACTATAGACAAATATCTACAAATGAGAAGTAAAATAATAATTTTTGGATTTTTGTAGAATTTTATTTGATTTTTCTAAGGTTTTTGATATTTTTCAATATTTTTGGGTTTTGAAAAGAATTAATGCACGAAAATTGCAAAGAAATTAAAAAACAATGAAAGGAAATTAGTCTATTTTTTGGAATTTTAAAGTAATATTTATATTTTTATAAATTTTCAAATTTTAAATAGATAAAAAAGACAATGTTTTTTATTTTTTAATGATAACAAATGAAAATAAAATGCAATGAAAATTTGATGCTAGTAAGATACACACTTCACGAGTATAGCAAGATTTTTGGAAATTTATTGACCATTAAAAACAATTATTTCACTTAAAAGAACCTGCAAATAATGTCTGGAAAGAGAAGACTAAAAGGCAATTAATTAATGTTTTTGCATAAAACATAGAAAAGAAATAAAATAGAGAACTAAAACTACAAATTACCCAATAGAACGTGCCATGCACGTGACTTGCTAGACGATGGGGATCCTTACACAATTTTAAAGAATTCTGGGGATGACTTTGCAAATTTTCCAATTTTTTTATAATTAATCTCCTAGAGTTCTCGTTCCTGCTTGCTTCCCAAGCCAAAATGGCACAGGACCATGAGCATCACCTTTGTTCTTCTCTCCCACAAGGCGTGCGGCGGCCGACGTACAACAGGAGCACAGTGGTCGGTTGGTTAGCAGTGGAGGAGCTTTGACGGTGTGCTGGAGTCAGCGGAGGGGCGGTGCGATCGGCGCATCGTGGAGGATGGCGCTGCTCCAGGAGGTGGGCAACGGTGATGGTTGCACGCATGCGGTTGGCGCGATCGGGCGGTGCCTGCGTGTGGGTGTGAGTGGCTGGATGGAGGTATGGCTGTCCAAGCGGTGGAGGGCAGACGTCGGTGATACGCTACGAGGGGTAGTGCTGCAGGTGGCTGCGGTGGAGGGGCAACTGTGGATGGACTACGACCCGATTTTTTTTGTTTGTTTTTAATTTTTTATTGCAAAATTTGAAAAAATAGAAATAGAAATAAAAAATAAAAAATTGTTTTTATAATTTTATGTGAAAATAGAACGATAGATTTTTTTATTTTTTATTTAATTATTTTAGATGATCCAACAAAATAAATGTTAGAAAGAAAGGCTATATATATATTGTTTTTTTAATTTTTAAATTTGTTTTTTTATACACAAATGAGGACACGGGCACGATGTTTCGGTCTCGATTATTCGAAATGCGAAAAATCAAATGGAGATGTGAGTGGACGCGGATCCTTGCGATGTGGATCAAACGTGTGTCTCCGACCACCGTACGCGACCGGAGTTGGAAGATTGCGTGAGGTAGAATAAGAACGTGAATAGATTGATATGCGAAGGTGAAAAATCTAATAAGGCAAATCGAATCGTGATGATGGGTTCTAAGTTCTAGATAAAAAAATTGACGATGAAATAAAGGCGAAAAATTAAACTTAGATTAACCTAGATGAAAAATAAGAAAAAGAAAGATGGATCTCACCTTGGGAGCGGAAAAGACAGTGATGGCCTCGACGAAGGGCGACTCACTATCACCAGATGACTCGGAGGCTAGTCATCTCTCTGCAACAAGATACCTCTCGGAGAAAATGCTCCTCTCACCAAAGATTGATCAAGTTGAAATGAGGGAGAGAAAGCCATATTAATAGATAGAGAATGGAGTTTGATTTTTTTTGAAATATTGAATGAAGATAAGAGATAAGAGAGAAAATTTGAAATGAGATAGAGTTAAATTTATTTACAAAAAATATTTTTTTTATCTTCGTTACTCAATTAAATTGAATGAAACAAGTTATTTTTTTTATTTTTTGTGGTGTTTATTTAAGAATGGTAACTATATATATACTATATACAGATGGTACATTATATAAATAGTCAAATAAAGAAATTAGTTTTTTTGTTTAATTTTTTTGTTTTAAATAATCAGTAAAAAAATATTTACAAATACAATATGTACAGATAAATGGTGAAATTGCATAAACTACCCCAGAGAATTGACTTTTCAACCGTAACTCCAAAAATTATGAAATCACAACCATTTTAAAGATAATTTAATTTAGAATACAATGGAAGTGAGTTTGGTTCAATTTGAGTAACCAGGATTGGTCTTTCAATTATCACTTAGTGGCTTTTTCCAAGTGTGATTGCTTTTATTCTGTACATGATTTTATTTTGCAAACATTTTTTTTATTTTGGACACATTTTTATTTACAACTTTTGTTTTGAACATTATTTTTTTTGAGGTCAATTTATGTACAAATAGTGTAAGATACAAATATACAAATCACACCAAATTTTTTGATTAAGGACCATATCTCCCCCTACTTTATTCCTGGTCGATCAGGTCAAGTCTTGACCGTCTCTTGGGGTTTGGGTCAGCCTGTATCTATTACATTACCACAATATTCTTCTCTTTTTTTCTTTTCTTTATTTTTCCTTTCATTCTTTATTTATTTAAGGTTAAAGTATTAATAAATGTATCATATTTATAAACAGATGCAAGTTAGTAAGAATATGGAGTTAGTATTATATACATGTGTTTTATAAGAATTTTTAAGCTAAAATAAATGAATAAGGATCATGAAATGCAGATTCATTAGTACTGAAGGGACCACTTACATCAGTATGTATTAGGTTAAGAATGTCATCGCATTTTGTAACCTTGTTACGGAAAGTTGTCTTAGTCATTTTACCTCGAATACAATGTTCATAGATTGATAAAGGATGGACCCTTAGAAATGCAGATTCATTAGTACTGAAGGGACCACTTACATCAGTATGTATTAGGTTAAGAATGTCATCGCATTTTGTAACCTTGTTACGGAAAGTTGTCTTAGTCATTTTACCTCGAATACAATGTTCATAGGTAGGTAAAGTATGGACCTGAAGAAAATCTAAGGGTCCATCCTTTATCAATCTATGGATCCCATCAACTAGATAAATGACCAAGCCTTTGATGCCAATTCATGTTAGAATGATTTCCATGCTCTATGGTTATTTTAGGATTTTTATCAGTGGTAGTAACTTTCTTGACATTCTCATCAATGCACAATTCATAGAGTCCACCAGAAGTTAGAACACCATCTACAATATATTTATCATAACAAGTTATGATAAGTTTATTACAGAATAGAAACAAATATCCATTTCTAGCAGATACATATATTAAGTTCTTTCTAAAATCTGGAACATAAAGACATTCTTTAAGTACTAGGACCCTCCCACTAGATAATGATAGTCTTCATGTCCTTATGGCAATTGCTGTAATAGTTGCATCAAATTCCATCTAGATCACTATCTCCCCTTTGTCAAGATTCATACTTTCCTGAAATAGATGCAACAAATTGTGTACATGAAAAGAAGCACTAGAATCGATGATCCGACTACGAGAAAATTGGTTTCAGTGATGAGAGTAGAATTTATACCTACTGGGGCTCTACCTTTATCTCTAGATTTTAGGTAATCTGGGTAGTTACGCTTCTAGTGCCCCAGCTTCTTGAAGTGATGGAATGCATCAGTTTTCTTCGATGCCACTAGTGTGGAAGCATTAGAACATGAGATAACACCTTGACTCTTCTTCTTCTAGGCCGAACCCCTCTGAGTCCCTTTCTTCCGACCGTACTTCCCTTTGACCTGTGCAACCATTGCACTGCTAGAGAGATTCCTTTTCTTCATTACATCTTTTCTAGAATCCAATGAAGCTATCAATTAAGCATTTGTTAATGTCAATTTATTCATGTGGTACGATACCACATAATTTTAGAAAGGGACTGACAACATAATGAAGTCTGACTGCATATATGTATCCATCTCAGCCTCGAGAGTCTTCAGCTCCGAGTGGTAACCAAATATTTTTATCACATGTTCTCAGACTGAAGTCCCTTCCTTCATTTTGCATAAAAGCAGTTCATTCATGGCCATATAATGCTGTGTGCAGTCAACATCACCGAACATCTCTTTTAGATTCTGCATTATATATTGGAAACAATCCATCTCCACATGTTTCTTTTGAAGCACATTGGAGAGAGATCCAATAATATAACATCTACCAATGAATGATCTTCATTATATTTTTCATTGTACTATATTTCTTTTGGTGTCATAGGGTTTACATGCTTGTCCTTAGACAAAACTAAGCTATGTGGCATGTAGAAAGGACAAGATCCAAATTATGGATCCAATATTAGTAATTTAGTCTGGTCAATTGGTTGACCTCCAGGAGCCTACTGAGTGGGTTCACGGACTTCATTGTCTGAAATTAAGAATGCACTATATTAGAACATATAAATAATTATATATTTAATATTGAATTCTTTGATTAAGGATTTTTAATCAAATTAGTCTTTCCTTTTAAACTCTAGAAGTTAATTCCCTTAATCACTTTCAAAGCAAGAGATATAATTAATGCTATATCTCTAGCAAGAACTAGGATCTCCTTTTTACCTTTGTCACATCCCAATAATATGAGAAACTATAACTTAGATGAAAGAAACAGGAACACATTCTTCCTTGCAAGTCAAACTTGCATTTCCTAATTCGATCTTTAACACCCGGAACCACCATCCCTAAGGCGATGTTGACCCACAATTAGCTGAACCAACCATCAACATGATTAGAACTTGCTATGAGCAATCCAATATCACCCCAATAATATGAGGAACTGATATTGGGGTCACTACACAAGCGGCCTTACTCTTTTGAGACGTAAAGAGCTGGATCCATGTGCGATTGTATGCAGAAGCTGCCACTTCGGACATGCATCTCCTACATACAATCCATGGTGACTGAACACTTCACCTTGAAAGGAGACCATGGATGTCACTTATGTGATCTTCCATATCTTGTTCATATTTAAATTAATTATTATGAATCATATTCATATAAATAATTCTTCCAAGGAAAAAACAACTCTATTAAAAAAAGACTGTTTATTTTATTAGATATAATGAATTTAGTCATACTAAATTAATTATCAATCTAATTCAATTAATCAATAAACTAATTAGGGTCAGCTTTTTATTACTATATAGTATACTCGCTTACAAGCACACATTATTCTGTATTTTAATAATTAGAGTACAACTTGACTTATTCATATTATTCTTTCCTCAAAAATGAATCCTAACCAACACACTCGAGTTATGATGGGAGGGAGCATTGACTTGACATGCAAGGTGCTAATTTGTAGACCAAGGAAACATACCCCAACTAGACACCTTCACCATTTCGACTGAGAACAATACATAATAATACCAATGTACTAGCAGTTTTAATGATCGACTTTGATGAATGGCATTATACTATTAATAATGACTCAAAAATAGTGGACATCTTAAACAATTGTGAGATCCTAAAATTTCTAAGCATATCAAGCAATCATGTTTTACATGTAAAGATTGTCCTACAACTATTGTAGTATAATGTAGGGTTTTCATGAAACATTCAATCAATGTTCAATGATGAATAATTAATTATTTTCATAATTATTTGGTATTATAATTAATCAAGATAAATTTATAATTTCCACAATTTCCATTTAATTGTTAATACATTAAGCAAAGAGATTTGATGATCTAATCATCATCCGACCCGTCTCCAATAAATAAGGAATATCAAGGGCAAACAGAGTCGGAATCACATGGAATAAATTCGATAGGTTTTGTGGATTTGATTCTCGACTTAATACAAATAGTTATCTCATGTTTTATGATGAGAAAATATTGAGCAAAAATAATTTACTTACAGATCCACGAATACATTCAAAAATAATTTTATGGCAGGAACTATTCAAATCATATTCATGCACATTTGGTACCAATATTAGATTACTATTTTTGGAACATATTTAGACATTCTAAACACATTTTAATAACTAAAAAACAATTTGAGTCTTGCTTATAATGCAAAAATAATCAGTCCTATGTACTGATAAACCTAGAAATCTTCTTGCGAGTCTAAGTATGCCTCACAAAAGGTGGAGACACAGTCGATGTGGTGACCCGCGACGAAAACCTCAGATTTAATCAACAATTAACCCACAACAAGAATAAAGCAATGAAAATAAAAAATGTGTGTGGAGTTAAAATTTATTATAACTCTCCAACAAAAGTGTATAGGTGTAAGTACTTGTAGAGGTCGAACACAGGGAGCAAACGGTAGAAGGAGGCAAAGTACAATGCTCAAAACTTTTGTCTTTTATCTCTCGTCCAATTTATTGCTTTTGTTGCTTTTTAATTTTAATTTTTTTTACATTTTTTTGCTTTATATTTTTATATTTTGATTTTTAATTTTCCAATTTTTATATTTTCTTTGTATATATTTTACTATTATTAATTTTCTTTTATATACTCAATATAGCTTTTATAAGGCTTAATATACACAATTTGTAGTGGAATCTTTTTAAATATTAATAAATAAAAATAAAATTCAGAAAATGAATTATTTTTGGGTTTTAATATTTTCCTAATTTTTTGTTATTTTTCTGAAATTTTGATAATTTTTATGTCTTTCTAAAGTCAAAAATATCCTAAATAAGGGAGTACTTGAATACCCGAAATTGATTTGGGTTTTAAAAATAGTAAAAGAGACCCAAAATTACCCAAATCCATTTTAATATATAAATATTTACATAAATAAAGTGATAAGTAAAATAGGATAAAACAGGGTTTCTTTCAAATAGGATGCAATCCTTCCATATTTAAGGAAGTCCAACCCCTTTTTTTGTATAAAACATGATAACTTTGGTATAATACATATACAGTTTTGTATTATAATGTGAAGTTTTAATGTTTGTATTATAATACATAGTTTTGTATGAGGCTTTGTATTTATAATGTGCATCTATAATACAAACTGTATACGTATTCTACTAAAGTACTCGTCTTTATACAAAAATGGGGCGGCCTTCCCGAACTCAGGAAGGACTGCGTCCTATTTGAAAGGCCCTCAGATAAAATATACTATATATATTTGGAATTGTTAGACACATTTTAATATTTTATGGTATTTTATAAAACAAATATGGAATAAATAGGTTCCTTTTAATTATTATTAAATATATTAAATACAAAAAAATGAAAATTATAAATATGACGTGAAACTAAATGGCATGAAGCATATAATCCTATTTTTTGGATTTTTAGGAGCACATTAACTATTTTTAATAAATAGAGAAATGCTACATAAATATATGTCCTGGAAGGGGCATACATGCTATAAAAATAAAGTCCTGTGGGCCTAGTGCAATTTTTTAACATAAAACAACCTTTATTTTATTTTATTGAACTATTTTATAAATAAAAAATTTACCAGGGGTATACATGTAAAATGCCCAACTCACGTGGGACGACACGTGAGCTGAGCTGGACTGGACCTAATGGTAATTGCAAAAAGTTCAGAGTCCTATTTGCAAAATGTCCAAATTATTTATAACATTGACTTTTATTTACAAGACTAAATAATAAAATACAAAAAGGTGGGGTTGAATATGCAATTTACCCCAAAACTACACGTTGATGAACCGACTGGGATCCTTACACTAACACACGTGTTGCCTCCTTACGCGCTAATGACGTTTCATCGATGGACGAATGAGATTAGATCGGTGGGGCTCGATATGATGGTGGAGACATGGCTGCGTCCTACGGCTGTGGCTTGATATAGGCCACTGTATCTGATCCGACGATGCTGAGGTGAAGGGGAAGAACGGGGAAGAAGGCCGGCGAAGCCTAGCTTCCCCGCCCCCGATCTCCCTTCTCCGGCATTCTTCGAGGCTCCACGGTGGCCTATCAGCTTCCTCGCAGGGTCCTCTACATGTTGGGGGTGTCAGATGGGTCAGAGAGTTACCGGAGCACCACCACGAGGTCGGGGAAGCTGTGGTGCTCCAGGTACCTCCGGCGAGGTGCAAAATCACGTCCTAGTGCTTCTGAAGTTCACAAGACCGACAAGAAAAATTCCTAGGTAGTGGGCAAAGTGCCTCGACCCATTAAGAGGTGAAATAGAAGTGGAGGAGTCGATGTAGAGGCTACTCCGACGAGGCGGAGGAGGTGGCGTGACCAAATCTTGATCCCAAGGGATTAGAGTGGAATGGGTGGTTGCGTAGGGAATCAGTGAGGAAAGAAAATGAGGGCGGTCAAGGGGTCGGAAAACAGTGGAGGCACGGTGAAAAGTTCTCCTGAGCGGAACTCTGACGAACTATGAATAGTGGATTTTATGCTAAACCTAAGGGCTAAATGCTAAACTATTTGCATAAATGAAATGAGGAAATAATATTCTACCTAGAAATGTAAATATGCACAACTATTACCTGGCTTTTGGCCAAGGAGCAGAGGTCACCGACGTGGGCGACCTTGGGTGCACCTCCACCCTCCATCGACCGCTGCGAGCTCAGGGGATCCCCTCCTGTCACGAGGGTGCTCACTTTGGCCGAGTCGCAGGGCTTCAGGGGGAAGAAGATGACCAAATTTGTAATGGAGGTAGGAGGCGTTTATTTATGAACATTATGGGCACCCTTATTTGACTGGGGAAATGGGATATGTACAAGCTATGTACAAGAGATTAAATGTATGGGATGGATCTATGATGCTCAAAGATCAAATCATTTGAAGGAAGCAAAGGCAGATGAGCGACAAATCAACCGTGAAAAAGGGAGGAAAAGAGGGGTGTAGATAGTTCTGACGTGTCAGTTCCCATATGGGACAGTTGACCAGTGGTCAACAATAGACGTGACCCCATTAGGCCACATAGACCCGCTATTGGACAAAATAACATATTTATTTGAAATTAAATATTTTAAAAAAGGAAATTATTTTATTATTTTTTGTGTATAAAATAAAAATGTTTATTATTTTATTTAGGATTTTATTATGATTTTTTATTTATTTTTTGACTTTATTTATTGGTATATCCGTCTATGCTTTGTATTTTTTTATTTTTATTTTGTATATTTTATTTTATTATTTTATATAATTATTTTTATTTATAACTTATTTTGTTATTATATATATATATTTATTTATTTTATTTTAATGATGTTTTTTGTATACTTAAATAAATAGATATGTATATTGTATTGGTATATTTATAGAAATTTTACCTATATTTTATGTACATATTTTTACTTTAATGTATTTTATTGAGTTATATTTTGGTTTTATATTGTAATAGAGTATATAAAATATTTATAATATTACAAAAATATAAAAAATAAAGAATAAAAGAATATGATCCATTTTATTTATATACATGTATAGGATAAGTACTTTGCCTATATATTTATATAGACTTTTTTTGTTTTAAAATTTCTTTTACTTTTGTTTTTGTTTTCTTATGCCCATATGTTATAAATAATAATTACAAAATTTTAAAAATATAAGTTTGCAAAAATAATTAATGTGAATAAATTTAATAATTAAATCGTCATAATGTACAATATGGGGTCAAAAACCTAACTTTCATATAGTAACTCCAAAAAATATTAAACCATCACCATCAATAGCTCGTGAAAAGTTATATACAATTAGAGGTGATTTTGATATGTTTTGAGTTTTTATTTGAACGATATGGGTCTGTGAATTTGGGTTTTGTGCTTTTTTATTTTATGTATAAAATGAACACTACGTATTATTTTTGTACAAATCAGTTTGTATTTTTATTTATATTATTATCTACAACATTATGTATAAAGTATATTTATTTTATGAATAAATAATAAAGAATAAAATAGGTGTCAAAAATGCATAAATAATGAATAAAAGTATTGGATTTTTATGGTATTCCTGGCCCATATCTCCCTCTACTTTATTCCTTATCGACCAAATCAATTCTTGACTTGGTCTCAGGGTTTAGGATCATAAAATATCTTCAATATTTTATTTCTTTTTCTTTTTCTTCTCTTTATTCTATAATTTTGGCACTAAAAACTTTATTTTATCTACATGCTATTTGGTACAATTAATTGTTATTTACATGCATTAGCTAGGGTTTTTACGGCCAAAATGACAGAATAAAGGTGATGAAATGGACATTCATCACTCCCTATTCTTACCTTTGCTAGTCCCTAGCAAACACTTATGCAATAAGCATGAAAATAATAAAGAAGAAAAGAAAAAGAAAGAATAAATGAATTGATTTCAATAATTAAACTTGTCTTCACAAAATCAACGTTTGGAGCTTGGGTTAGACCATGATGTGAGAATGTGTGTGGAACCTGGATGGGAACAAAATTTAAAAGACAACCCTGTCATCACGTTTTATTTTTATCAATTTTATTTCATGTAATTGCATTTATACCCCTGTCTTTGGACGCATATTTAGGCACTCATTTTCAATCATTTTTTAATTTTGAAAATTGCATTGTGTAGCTTACATTGTCCTCTTTTATATGTGACACTTGGCAAATTTTTGTAATATCAGTGGATTTTTCTATTAATTAATTGGTTGAATCTTGATATATTTTGCCCATTTATGCCTTTTAATTCATTGTAATTTCGTGTAACTCCAAAAATCCCCAAAAAATCACATTAGATCTAGTATAATTAGATTCACATTGTGTAAAAATTTCATTTCATTTGCACATATCTCGAGGCCTGAATAAATCATTAAGAGATTTCCTTGATTAATTTTTAATAGGCTCATCTCACATAGAAATTTAGGTTTAATAATTTTCCTGGATTCCTCACCTTCAGATCTATCTAGGATAATTTTTATTTCTAAAAATATTGTGATTTGATATTTATTAAAATTAACTTAGTCAAAATCACTATGCATTCATTTTTTAATTCACTGTAAATTCATTTAGTGTCAGAAAATCTAAAAAAATAAGTATAGCTTAATTTCATCCCATTTCATCATCTGGCCAAGTTTCATAGTTTTTGAACTTGATTTGATCACTTATTTGAATTAACTTGTAAACTGGGTGGATTTTGCATGTGTCTTGCATAAAAAATCGAAAAAGACCAAACTGAAAATCAAACCTTGGAACTTGCTTAAAATCTACCTCAGGAGACCGTTGCCTCCCTGAGTTCGATCTTGGGCTTGCCCAAGTAAAGTAAATTGTTGCTCGAATTAATTTAACTATAATTGAAAGTGGTTTTTGATCTGCTCTTATTATCCGTCTGCGACGAATGACAATTCATTAATTTGACCATTAAGTTGATTAAATTAACAAGGGTAGTGAGATGCATTTCACTATCCAACAGAGAAATCAAGACAATCCTTCAAAAGCTTGTGAAGTCAGACAGAAAGAATTGATCCCAACTCTTGGACTCTGTCTTGTGGGCCTACAGAACAGCTTACAAGTCTCCTTTGGGCATGTCTTCCTATCGTCTTGTATATGGAAAACCATGTCATCTGCCAATGGAACTAATTAACAAATCCTTATGGGAAATCAATATGTGCAATTTGGACTCACAGAGAAGTGGTCAGCAGCTAAAAGATGATAAAAACAGGCTCCTGGAATTTCGAGACTATGCATACAATAACACATTGATGTACAAGGAGAAGGTGAAATGCCACATGACCGGCACATCAGACGAAAGACCTTTGATGTTGGACAGCAAGTTTAGCTATTTGATGCAAAGTTGAAAATCTTCCTAGGCTGACCGGATCAAAATCGGGTTGGAGCTTCAAGGTGTATCTCAATACCATGGTAAAACCACCACTAGATTGAAAAGCAAATGGACAGCACCATTTCAAATACGAGAACTGTGTGACAATGGTAGGATTGCAATATCAGAATTGTCTTTTGACGCATAGTCGTTTGTCATCAATGGTCATTTACTAAAGCCTTGCTTTGAGAACGATACCTTCTTGGATGTTGTCGACTCAGTTCAAGTATTACACTCGGATGATACATCCACAGCACTGGCAGCATCAAAAGATTCAGATAATGTTCCTCAAAAACTTTTTCTTTGATATTTTATCTTTTCTTCTTTTCATTTTCCTCTTTCATTCTCAAAAAGAAAAAAAAGTGTGTGTATATATTTATAAGGTTATCACTCCTTTTTGTCAGTCTTCTATACTTAGTTCGCGCCTTGCCCTAAGTATAGGGGGGTGTACACGCCGATTACTTTCATTCTTTGATCCTCTCCATTGTCTCCTCTTTTCTCTTATACTTAGGGCTCTCTTACCCTAAATATAAGGGGGAGACAATATGAGTATGATTTGTTTATCCTCATCCTTGACCCTCCCTACCTTGTGTATAGTTTGTTATACTTAGGATTATTTGATCCTAAGTATAGGGGGTACGATCAATTTCCCATTCATTAATTCATACCCACGTTTCTTTATTTCTTAGACTCTTTTACATTCAGTCCGAGTTATGTCTTTTCTTTTTTTCCTTGATCTATGAGGACAGAGATCGAGATAAGTATAGGGTGGTCGTATATAATATGTATATACTTTAAAGCCATAACTCATACTTTTGTATAATATTTTTGGCTAAAAATACTTTCAAATTCATTACATTGCTATAATAAAAAGATGGTTATAGCTCCTCAAACATTCTTTGTACATACTGATTAATATGTCAGGCAAAAGTACTTTTGCAAAAATGTATGAAAAATAGTTTGAAAATCAATTTAAAAAATCTATTGAAAAAACTTTTTGGAAAATAATTTGCAAAATGTGTGCAACCTATGTGAATGATTTTGTTTGCAAAATTTTATTTCTTTCTTTGAAATAAAAATGTTTGAAAAATGTTTTGCAAATGGTTGTAAAAATGGATGCAAAAATATTTTGAAAAATCTATATATATTGTTTGAAAAACCTTTGTAAAATGATTTTCAAATACGTGTAAATGTTTGTACAAAATCTTCTGTGAAATTTATATTGGACTACAGTTTTCGAAACTGTTGAAAAATGATTTCCAAATAAGTTTGAGGAGTATATACACCATACTCAAAAATCTATATAAATGTATAAAAGTGATCAATTATCCCTTGTAAATCTCTTAAGAACCAAAACTCTTGTATAAATAAGATATATCACCATGTAAAGATATGTACCTATTTTTAAAAATCACAAAAAACATCTGCAAAACTAAAAATACCAAAAATATTATGTATCAACACGTCCTTTTTGTATATACTGATAAATAAATCAGGTTAAAAATATTCTTGCAAAATGATTTGAAAAATGGTGTGACCTGTTTGCAAAACTTTATGTGAAATGTTTTCAAACTTTGTAAAAATATTTTGATTTGCAAAAATTCTTTTCTTTATGTGAAATAAAAGCTTTGAAAAACTATTTGCAAATGATTTTGAAAATGGTTGTAAAAATATTGCGAAAAATATATATTTTGTGTGAAAAATCTTTGCAAAATGGCTTTCAAATGTTTGTAAATGTTTGCAAAAATTATTGTGTACTCTAGTTTTCAAAATTATTTTGAAATAAATTTAACAAATAAATGCATCATTAAATAGGATAAAAAATCTAAATAAAATGATTTACCAATTGTTTATATATAGCTATAAAAACAACTTTTAAACATATATATTCTTTAAAATTCTTAGCCCTAGTAAATAAATAAAAAGCGGCTCGCCCATGTAAATAGTTGTATATATTTTATACTTTCTTGAGCGAAATTCTCTTTATTTACCTAATTTCTTTTTATGAAAATTCTTTTTATTTTCAAATTCTTTGAAAAAAATTGAATTGCATCATTCTTTTTGCATTGTACATAGCATTTGCATGGCATTCATTTTCAATTGAGCTTGATGATTGAACTAGTCCAATAAAATCGAAGATTGGAGCTTGGTTGGACCTTACTGCACCTAACCGCACTGGAACCTTATGGGAACTAGGTTTAAGGTATTTAAGGTCCATTGGGACTTAATTCTTTGAGACTCAGGGCTGGGTTCAAGTCACCTCATCTTACTAACTAGAACTTTTCGAGATGCACGCATGACTCTTGTCAGTCGTGGCCTAACCTGGACACTTGCACCTTTCACTTGGCTCAGCTCACTTGGAATGGTGAGGGGGTTGGATTTGCAGTCTGAGGCACACACTAGTGGAAACTTTCATCCTCGTCTAGGGAGCGAAGTACACCCCAACCTGGTCCAGTTGCCATGAAGTCGCATGGCAGGAGAGTGGGGGTTGCAATAAAGCTTCAAAAGAGGGATAGTCTTCTGGCTCAAGAGGAAAACTCCTTATGTAAATGTTGTTGTAAATAGTATGTTGAAAAAGAAAAAAACTCCAAAAAAGTGGACAGGCCTACAAATAAAAATAAAATGCCTGCCGGAGTATGTAATATATGTTGCATAGAAAATAAGCAAGTTTGAGCATCAAAGCTATACCATGTGATCCTGCAGCTGGATGACTTGACTACATTGGTCAGGCATCCCAGGATAAGGTAGCTACACTAGCTACCATCCATTCTTTGCTTCACCTCCTCCTCTTGAGTTGGATGCCACTTGAACTTAGAAGGGAATACCCCGCTCCTCGAGGACAGAGTGTTGGATTGGGGAATCATTGGGTTGTCATTCTGGAGAAGTCAATTCCCTTGTCATTTCAGTTGGGGAGAGCCTCTATCACTTACATCGTACAAGTTAGCTTAATAATCATAAGGGTTTGCGTACGATGTAGGCTAGTTCTGACCTGACTATTGAGGTGGTTTGAACCGAGTTCTGTGATTCTCGGTATGAGTTATATCTAAAGTTTATACATCATATAGACGACCCCCCTATACTTAGCTTGATCTATGTCATCATAGTTCGAAGAAAAAATGAAGACATAACTCATACTAAGTATAGAAAAGCCTATACTACAACAACTAAAGAATGAATGAATAAGAAGTCGACCATCTCCCCTATAGCTAAGATCAAGTAATCCTAAGTATAACTGATTGTACACCAAGCAGGGATGGACGAGAGATTGAATATACAAAATCAATGACTCGACTTTTCTCCCCCTATACTTAGGGTGAAATATCCTTAAGTATAGATCGAATATCAACAAGTTATGAGAAAAGTGCGGGAGAGAATGAACACTCAACACATTCAGCACCCACCCCCACCTCATACATGGAAAAATTCATCCTAAGCATAGAATTGATAAAAGGGTGAGTGAATAACCGGAAGATGGAATGAAAGAAGAAGGAAAAAGGAAAGAAAAAGAGCATAAATAAAAGACTATTATTTTGCTCAAGAATCCGAATCCTCTAACTGTTCATTTTCTTCATTAAATACCACTTCAATTGAGTCAATCACGAATAGGAATGTATCACGATCTATGTACAGCTTCAACAACTGTCTGTTAACTACGAATGGTTGAGTATCATATGACAACTCTGATATGAGAATGCTATCATTGTCACGCATAGTCCGCATCAAAAACGCTCCTATCCACTTGCTCTTTAATTTCCCGATAAAAGCTTCAACTTAGCATCAAATAACCAAACCCTCTGTCCTGGCTCGAAAGTCGTTCTTCTTATATGCTTATCGTGCCATTTCTTGACTTTCTCCTTGTACATCGGGCTACTGTCCTATGCATGATATCTGAGTTCCAGGAGTATGTTCAGATCTATCTTGCGGTTCTCACCACTACGTTGTGAGTCCAAGTTATAGATGTCAACCTCCCAAAGTGATTTGTGAATTAACTCAACCAACAGATGGAATGGCTTACCATAAACAATTACCTATAATATGGAGGGTGGATGCAAATTTCCCACGGAACACATGCTCCTCACGTGGGGTCTCCTGGCTAGGACTGAAATGCAAATATGGAAATCTCCAGGGGCCTCGCTACAATATACCCAGGCCGCATGTGCAGATCACATGGGGTCCAGGCTCAGTGGTCTTAGGAGGTTCGATTTGAGGCTCGGGCGATTCTGGAGGCTCGATCTTGGCTCGGTGTAGCTTTGGGGATCCGAGCCTAGTGGTCGGGGAAGAGGCTCGGATTGGGCGACATGGCTTCATCTGGACAGTGGATCCAGTGACTATCCAACTACATCTAGAGCGCGGTGAAGCAGTGACGTGGATGCGTCTGGAACGTCAGATCCTCCAGATCCTATGGCTGCGGGACGTGGGCAACGTGGCTCGATGGGGACCGTTCGATCAAGGAGATCGAACGACAGCTGATCTTCTTCCTCGACCGGCCATGCCGCCTCCAGCGGCCGAGAAAGCTGGGTTTTGGTGAAGGGGCCTGACTCCGCCTCATCCTCTAGGCGTCGATGAAGCTCGCCGGAAGACTCCCAAGTAGCTGGGAAGATTCATAGAAGCTTCGAGGAGTCTCCCAGTGGTCTCAGGAGTGGTTGAGCTGCCTCTGAGGTGTGGTGGTGGAGAAGCTCGAAGCAGCTCTGATGAAGTTTCACCCAATGAAGGGGAGGTACTTGCAGGGGGTTAATTGATAGCCGAAGCGTGCTATGTGTTCGTGGGGTGATCTGGCGTGCGGTGCGAGGCCTGTGAAGAAGTAAGGTGGTCCGGTGATCGAGCTCCGCCAAGGTGGCGGAGCTGGCGTCGGTGAGAGGTGAAGTTCATCATTGGAGGGAACGAAGTGTAGCGCGAAGATCAGAGCTCCCTTGCGGAGCTTGGAGGATGGTTGGCGGAGCGAGAAGTGATGGAAGGACGATGAATAAATCGGAGAAGAGGAAAGAAAAATAAGAATAAGATCGGGGGAGAAGGTGGAGGTGTCTACCTTGGGTCAGAAGCTCAATGGGAGATTCCAGGTCGTCGCTCGAAGGCCGGTGGGGGACCTGAGCTCGTGCAGCTCACTAGGAAGCTGCGACACGACAGTGGTAGGCTGTGGATCTCGCCGGAGGTGGATCTCGATCGTCGCTCGTCCTCGCATCAAATTGATGTCACCAACTCGAAGGTGGGAGCTCGGAGATACTCTCCGTGATGGAGGATAGGGGTGAAGGTGGCTGGAGGCAATGTATTTATAAGATGGAGGTGATGCATGGATGGCGAAGAGGTGGAGTTTGTGGGCATCGTGGAGCGAGGTTGAGGGTATTCATGGAGATCGAGGGGGTTGGAGAGGATGAGGAAGGAGTGGGCTGTGTCGTGGTGGCACCATGGGTCGGAGATGGTGGTCGGTATGGTGCCCAAAATAGAAAGGGGGAAGCCCCTTGCGCACGGTGGAAGACTTGGGCGCGGGGTGTGTGGGAGGTAGATGACGAAGCTTCGACCGTTGGATCGAGCGATCCAACGGTCAGGAGAGGGGCGAAAGAAGAGGGTGAAGATTCGATCGGCTGAGCAAAATCGAGGGAACAGGGCGCACCACGTGGTGTGCTAAGAATGTGGCGCTAGTGAGCGGCTGTAATAAGATCAGTGGTTTGATCAGGCGACTGGAAATTATTGCGGTGATGAACGGTGAAGATCAAGGCGCCAACAACGAGATCGGATGGCGCACAACGGGCCACGTGGTGGGCTATAGGCGAGGCGCTAGCGGAAGGTGCGGATGTGAGCTGGGTATGATCAGACGATGGGGAACCAAGGGCGTGCATGGAAGTCATTGGGCCATTGGATCTAGATTGAGATCCAACAGTCAGGGGTGCTGGCAGACCGGTCAAAGGGGGCGGGCCACGTGGCGCAATCAGAGGGCGCCACGTGGCCAACTCTGAGTGGCTGAGAAGAAAAATAAAATTAGAGAGAGAAGAAGGCCGAATTTGGAAAAACTCAAAACATGAAAGTTGTAGATCTCGATGTGATCTACAAGTTTCATGTTGACCAAAAATGGAGACGAGGTCAAATCTGATACAAAAATAAAAGAATACAAATACACATGTGTATAGCATACAATGGGGCACCAAAAACCCAAGTTTTGCCTACGAGCTCCGAATTGAATGAAATCGGTCTCATTTTAAAGGTCTCTTAATGTGTATTAATCTTAAGGTGAGTAGACCTAATTCGAAGTTTGTAAGAGAGAGATATTGGCATTCTAAGGTCCAGGGGGTTTGGGGCTTTATTGGGTATTTGACAAGATAGGAATTTCGGCCTTCTTCCTTATATTATTAACTAATAAAGTACACATTATAAGGAAGGTGTTATTTCATTTTGGAGGATATATAAAATACAAATAAATAGGTGAGTTATTGGTGAATATTTTACAAGTGGATTTTACAAATGAATTGGCTTTTTATTTAAATGCAAATATGAATGCTAAAATGCATATCTTGTGGATTGATTCACGAATGCTATTTATGCAAGATAAAGGGAAATATGATGCTAAATACCTGAGGACAAAGCTCTATTTTCAACTTTAAGAGTGATGAATAACATATTCATCAACCCCCTATACTTAAACTTTGCTCGTCTCTAAGAAACTAAAGTGAAATGCAAGGGTGAAATGATTTTGGGTTCCATACCAAAGTCATGAACAAAAGTTGAAAATGGAGCTTGACTCAACCTTTGGATTAATTGCGTGGCGGAACCTCACTAGGACTTGAACTTAAGACCTAACAGACTTCAAGTTCCACAAGTCTTCTATTCAAGACTCCTTAATAGTTAGGTCAGAACAAATCCTCAGACGTAATTTCTGATGACTATGATTCTTACTTGTACTGTGTAAGTGAAATGTAACTCTTCACATCAGAAATGGCTCAGAAACATCCTCCTCTAACAATGTAACAAAAATAACCCGGTCCACTAACTCTTTCCTCAAGGAGCGGGGTATTCCCTTCTAAGTTCAAGTGCAACCAACTCAAGAGGAGGGGGTAAAGAGAAGAATGGACGGTTGCCAGTGTAGCTACCTATCCCGGGATGCTCGACCAGTGTAGCCAAGTCATCTGGCTGCATTTCTTACTAATATAAACTCTCCGATAGGTATTTTATTTCACTTGGACCTGTCTGATTTTTTTGGAGTTTTGCATTTTTTTGAACTATATACAAGGTGCAGCATGTACATCTAGAGTTTTTCCTCTTGAGCCATTAGATTATCCCTCTTTTGAAGCAATATTGCAACCCACAGCATCCCATCCTTAGATGTCAACACCACCAGACTAGGTTGAGATGCACTACCCTCCCTAGAGGAGGACGGATGTTTCCACCCGTTAGCTACTCCAAGCAAAAGGATTCTACTTCCTTACCACCTCATCAATGAAGAGCTACGTGCATTGTGCTTGTCCAAGTTAGGTCACTGTCTATAAGAATCATGCGTGTGCACGAGATATTCTACTTAGACTGATTAAGATGACATGTTAACATAGACTTGCAGACTCAAAGAATTAAGTCACTTGACCTGAGAAATCTTAACTAAAGTTCCTATAAGGTTCATCTGAAATTAGGTGGATTAAGGTCAAATCAAGTCCATCCTCAATATCTACTCATAACTTGGTTCAGAACCCACTAGCTTTTCACCTTGCATATGCAAGATATGCGGATGAGATGCATATGACATGCTATGTAGATGAAATGCAAGACTCTTTTTCTTTTCTTTTTTCTGATGTAGAGATGATATGCAAGAGTAAATAAGAAGACTATTTTTTTGTTTGTTTTGTTAGTTTTTTTTATTTTTTCAAAACTTTTGTATACCTCCTATGTTACAATAATTAACAAGAGTTTTATAAGTATTATACAAATTATACAAGTGTTATACAATATACATGTATACATGTATTTTATTTTTTTTTCAATTTTTACAAAAGTTTTACAAGTATTATACAACAAGTATTTTTTTTCAATTTTTACCCACCCGTAATTATTGCAAAATATCTACAATAATACACGAAAATACGTGAAAGTATGAGCTATGGATAAAGTATATAAGTAATATATACACGCCCCTATACTTAGCGTGTGGTATGTCCTCAAAGCATGAAAAGCGAGGAAAAAGACATAGCTTGTGCTAAGCGTAAGAGAGCCTAAAGGACGAAAATGTATATAAATCGTCATGCCCCCCTATACTTAGGCTCTGGCAGCCTAAGTGTAGAAGAAGGTCAGAAAATGGGGCGGACGAGGTCAAGAAGAGAAGTGGATGAATATATACAAGGCAAGCATCGGCCCCCCCTATACTTAGGCTCAGGTCAGCCTAAGTATAGGACGGGAGTGATTATGAGGACTGATGTGATTTGGAGGATGTGCAGAGAACAGACTCAGGTGGCTCATCCCCCCTATACTTAGGATCTGGTCATCCTAAGTATAGTCCAAGATGGTGATCAATGAAGCTGGGATGAGTTACTAGAGTCGCGGGAGAGAGAGAAAGAGCAGAATGTACAAGAGTGATGGTATATACAAGTGTGTCAGTTTGAATCTTTCAGATGCTGCTGATGGCTAGAGCTCACTGCTGCAAGGTCTCATGAGTGGCTCGATGTGTATCCGCTGAATCTGTCTCACGCATGAATACAATCTCCTCAACATGGACTAACTGCTCATTTGATTCAACGAAGTGCTTCAATAGTTGTCCATTCACTAGGAATATCAGTGCATCATCTGTAAGATCTGAGATCTCGACACATCCACTATCGTGCACCGTACAGACAACAAATGGGCCCATCCACTTGGACTTCAACATGCCTTGGAAGATCTTCAGCGTAGCATTAAACAACCATACCTTCTGTCCAGGAACAAAGGTCTTTCGTCTGATATATCTATGGTGCCAACGCTTAACCTTGTCCTTGTACACCAAACTGTTGTCGTATGCGTGGTTTCTGACCTCCACAAGCTCATTCAGATCCATTTCTCTCTACTTCTGTCCAAGGTGTGTGTTCCAATTGACCTTCTTGGTTGCCCATTCTGATTTATGCACTAACTCTGCGGGAAAAGGCACGGCATTCTGAATACCATTCCGAATGGGGAGGTTCCTAACGGTGTCTTGTAAGCTGTCCTATAAGCCCATAGGACCTGATCCATGATCTGAGACCAGTCCTTCCTATCTGGTTGGACAAGCTTTTGCAATATAGTTTTCACCTCCCTATTTAACACATCAGCCATACCATTAGTCTATGGGTGGTAAGGACTAGCGAAACGGTGTTCGATGCCGTAGTCCTTCAAGGGTTTCTTCACCTCTCAGTTTACAAAGTGGCTACCCCCATTTGATATCAACATTTTGGGGATGCCAAACCTAGAGATGATATGCTCTCTGATGAATTTACAGACAGTCCTGCTGTCTGCGACTCGGGTCGGGATAATCTCCACCCACCTAGATAAGTAGTCTACCACCAGAAGGATGTACTCGAATCCGTGGCTAACAGGGAATGGGCCCATGAAATCGATGCCCCAGGCGTCAAAGACATCATAAATGATGACAGGCTGCATCGACATCTCATCCTTGGAACCAACGATTCCTCCCATTCTCTGGCATACTGGGCATGACTTCGCAAAGGTGATGGCATTGCGAAACAAAGTCGGCCAGTAAAAGCCACACTGTAGTACCTTCCATGCGGTCCTCTTCGCGGAGTGGTATCCCCCTGCCTCCAAGTTGTGGCATAAAGAAAGGACACTCTGGTATTCCTCATGAGGAATACACCGTCTCCAGACACAATCTAGTCCTTCAAAGAAAAGGATCGGATTCTCCCAATGCTAGTGTCTAGCATCCGACTTTAGTTGGTCGATGTGGCTCTTGGGCCAACCTTCGGGAACCTTCTTGGAGACAAGATAATTCACGATGTTGGCATACCAGGGAAGTGATTCGACAATAAAAATCGACTCGTCAGGGAAGGAGTCTCTAATAGGTGAATCGTCGGAAGTATTAAGATCTTCGAGATGAGAGAGATGATCGGCTACTACGTTCTTCTTTCCAGGTTTATCACGAATGTCCAAATCAAACTCCTGGATAAGCAAAATCCATCGAAGAAGATGCGCCTTTGTGTCCTTCTTTTCCATCAAGTATCGTAGCACCATATGGTCAGTGAACGCAATTATCTTGAATCCAATTAAGTGAGATCTGAACTTGTCCAAGAGAAACACTACAACAAGCATCTCATTTTCCGTAACTGTATAGTTACGCTGGGTGGTATCAAGCACTTTGCTTGCGTAGTGAATTGCAAACTGGACGGCATCCCTCCTCTGTCCTAACACAGCTCCAACAGCAAAATCTGAGGCGTCCGTCATGATCTCAAAAGGTAGAGACCAATCTTGAGCTTGTAGGATCGGGGCGTCCATGATCATCCCCTGCAATAGCTTAAAGGCCTCAAGACATTTGTGATCAACAATAAACTCCATATCTTTGCTTAAAAGCTCAATCATCGGTCGGGCAATGTTAGAAAAGTCCTTGATAAATCTCCGATAGAATCTGACATGCCGAAGGAAGGGTCGCAACTGCTTAACGTTGGTTGTTGGCTGGAGTCGCCTGATTACATCCACCTTGGTAGGGTCAACCTCCATTCCTCTCTCGGAGATGATGTGCCCCAACACAATGCCCTCCGTCACCATGAAGTGACTTTTCTCCCAGGAGAGCACCAGATTAACCTCACAACAACGTCTGAGGACTCAGTCTAGATTCCTAATACATGAATCGAAGGAATCGCTGTGGACCGAGAAGTCGTCCATGAAGACTTTCAGGAATTCGTTGACCATTTCGGCGAATACAACAATCATGCACCTTTGAAAAGAACCTAGAGCATTGCATAACCCAAAGGGCATGCGCCCGAAAGCATATGTACCAAAGGGGCATGTGAACGTAGTTTTTTCCTGGTCCTCCGGATCTATGGCTACTTGATTGTAGCCCGAGAACCCATCCAAGAAATATAAGAACTCTTTCCCCACTAGTCTCTCTAGGATCTGACAATGAATGGTAGGGGGAATGGATCCTTCTTCGTCGCAGCATTCAGGCACCTGTAATCCATACAGACGTGCCATGACGTGGGAACTTGCGTCACGATCTCCTCTCCGTCCTCGTTGGTGATCGTCTGAATTCCCGACTTTTTCGGGACAACATGTATAGGAGCCACCCATTTAGAGTCGGAGATGGGATAAATGAATCCCGTATTGCACCATTTCTCTATCTCTTTCTTTACTACCTCTCATAAATTTGGATTCAAACGACGTTGGAATTCATGAGAGGGTTTGGCTTCATTCTCCAAGTAGATATGGGGCGAACACAGAGCGAGATTATCCCATGGAGATCAGAAATGCTCCAGCCTATTGCCTTATGGTTTTTCTCCAGGATCTCTAGCAAGCGAGATTCCTACTCCTCGGTCAATCGTGAAGTGATGATGATCGGATATTTCTTCTCCTGACCCGCAAGGAAGGCGTATTTTATTATTGTGGGTAAAGGTTTGAGCTCTGGTAAGGTGTGATCGTCTAGGAAGTCTGGCTCAATCGAATACGGTTCAGTGTTGAAAGTGGCTGGATCTATCTCTGTAATTGCTGCCATCAAGTTATTCAGCTCTGGAGTCAGATCGTCAAAGGTCCCCCATGCAATCAGCAAAAGCCGCGTCTGACTCGTCATCATAAAGAGGGAAAGACTGACAGGCCCAGCTGGGCCTCTAAGTCATCGAAGATGTAGGGGGATGTACGTTCTGAGCTGTACTCATCTCTGAGGACCTTGCAAACTGACTCATACACAAGATCATCTTCGAAGGGGAGGGACTCATCGGTGCTGACTGGGTTCTGTCTCCATGGCTCAACTGTGTCTACATGGTCGCAGTCTGCTTCGGTTGAAGAGTACTCAGTGCTTGATTCGGAATCCGGTCTCTACCATCTGGTTTGCTTCATCTCAAGTTCCTCATCTCCGCCAGGAGTTTGGAACGGGATCTTCCCGATCTTGTAATAAAACAATGCCCTCGCTATTCTGAGGAAGGGTCTGCCTAGGATGATTTGGGAATCTCTCCAATTACGAGGGGTTTCCATATCTAGGATAGTAAAGGCCACCATGTATTCTTGACCCTCGACTTTGATGACAACATTCCTCAATTCTCCTTGGGACCTCTTGGTTGATTTATCAGCGAACTGAAGGAGGGCTCTAGATTTCCTAAGAGGTCCTAGATTAAGCCGCTCATAAAGGGCTGTAGGCATTAAGTTAATTGAGGAGAGCCGTTGTCTAGGAGAGTGTGTGCAAACGCAATGTCATCGACATGACTCACCACATAATGTGCACCCATGTCTCTTCATTTCTATGGAAATGAGTTCTTTATTGCACAAGTCATGGCTACTGACAGAACGTGTTTCTCATAATGACTTTTGGTCTTCCTGCTAACCCTAATAGCTGTGCATCTCACCTAAAGGTATTTCTGAAATGCAGGAGTCATTTCCACGTACTTGTCAAAGAGGATTGTGACCATGATATGTTTGTTGCAAAACTTTGCCACCTCAGGGTCATCTTTTTGAATTTTTTTAGTTTTCTTCTTTCCACCCTTGAGAGCTCGGGGGAAAGGGATTATTCACTCCAACTCAGATTCTGAAATTGAAATGTTTTCATTCAACATGGGAACTGAGTTCTGTACAAGATTCAGACTCTGAAACAGACAATGACTCTAACTATGACTAGAAGGAAAATGCTGCGGCGAAACCAATGATGGAGGTGCGGGCTCTTCATTGGTTTCAGTGGACTCTCAGCTGGTTCAGGTTCGTTGCTTCTTCGAGGACCCAGAAGTCCTCTTCTTCTGCCGGTGGTGGTGATGGTGGTGCTACTCCTCTTCTTCCTCCAAGTTCTCCTCAGGTAGAGACTTGGCAGCTTCTTCCTCCAGTGCCCATGCCCGATCAGGTACAATCATAGTCCTTCCGCTCCAGAGGGACATATGGTTTACATTATCATATGAAAGGATCTCATGTTCAGATAAAGAATTATCTGAATAGTATACCTGATCACGAGGTCGGTTCTGGCCTTGAGTTAAGCTGTTTGGGTTGGCTTGAACCTGGGTGGGAATTGGGGTCTTTGGCACCATTTATTGATCCTGGGTACGAGAATCACGATTCAGATCAGTCCTCATATCCAGATAGTTATTCTGGATCTGTTGGACCCTATCAGACAGGGTCTGGATTGCCAAGGTGAGGGACTCCAATTCGGTGGGCTGGGCTGGCTGATGCTGACTTGCGGATGAGGTTCTGTACTAGCCTGCTGGCCATGCCGATACTGCTGCTGCTGATGGGACGGTGACGGACCCTGTTTGCTCGAGTAGAACATGCACTGGTGCTGCTAAGGCTGGTACCCTCGTTCGAGCCTAGAATGAACAAAGCGCGGTGCGGGGACAGAGCTAGTTTCCTGGTAAGCTGGGGAAGATCGGTGAGGCTGACCGTTCCCCATCCCCGATTGTCTGCCGATGAGGTCATGGCTGTACCACAACCCGTTGATCTCGAACACCGGCGGAGGCTCCTCGTATCCGGTTCCCGCTTGTGGGGGTGCATGCTGGTCCTGCTGGGTGTAAGTCTGATCGTCTACACAACCATTCTGAGGCCCCGGTGCCTATTCCTGTATAAGATGAACTCGGTGTACAGGCACAGGTGGTGCAGAAGGGATAAGTAGCTTTATCTTAGCTACCTTCTTAGTAAGTTCCTCCACTTACTTCGGCAAACGCGAGAGAGACTCAAGGTCAGTGACCCTCTTGTGGATTTGCTCGACCATGGTTAACTTATCAGCTATCATCCCCATACTGGAAATGAGGTCCTCTGTCAGATCCTCTACAGTCCTCCTAGTTGTCTCGTTGGATAGGATTAAGGGAGACAACTGATAGGCCCTGGTGGCCTACGACCTGCCTGTTTCCACCATCTGATCGAGTATTTTCCATACAGCATTCTCATTCTTGTTCTGATAGCTTCCTCCACAGGCGGCACTGACTAACCCCTACATCTCCAGGGTCATGCCACAGAACAAGGTCTGGACTAAGATCGCCTTAGAAATGCCATGGCAGGGACATTTCAGAATTAGGTCATTAAACCTATCACAGGCTTCATGGAATGGTTCACTGGGTCCCTGGGAGAAACTAGCGATTCTCATTTGATTAGTCCTACTGGGGGGTAGAACTTCTTCAGGAATTGGTCCTTGAACTACATCCAAGTAGTACATATCACCCCTAGGTTCTTCAGCCAATGTGCTGCCTTATCTCCTAAGGCAAATGGGGTGGCCTTCAGTCGATTATAATCCTGCCCAACCCTAGGATGACTAAGGTTGTTGCAAATGAGATCAAAGTCTCTGAGGAATGCATATGGTTCTTCGTTGGCATTTCCATTAAACTTCGGTAGTAGGCTAAGGAAGTAGGGCCTGAGCTCGAATGCTTCGGGGAACCGCTGGTGCCAACCAACTGTGCATCTCGTTCTCTGCTGGGTTATAGGCATCAACCATTGGTCGGTCGATTCCTCCTGCTGCAATGGTCTCTCCCATTCTAGCTGTAAGATCCGCTTTCTGTTGTTCGACTGTGGTGAGGCGATTAAGGATCTGTCGCAACGGGTCCTCATCCAGTGGCTGCTTAGGTGGCATCTTGTCCTCTAGTCCTGGGTATGAAACGTGGTCTGTGTTAGAGGACAAATCCAGGAAGGGATTCTTACTGAGGCAATGGTCTTCCTCGGTAAGCTTAGAGGAGAGGAAAGGGTTGGTTTGAGAGTAACCAACCTGGGTGTGAGGGAACCAGAACTCAAGAGTGTCAGGAGTCCTAGGTGGTCCATGTTGCGCTTGGGCTGGTGAAGAGGAGTTTCGTGGGGGCTCAAAGAGAGATTGGTGAGTAAGGATTCGATATCCCCCCAGTTACTCATTTTGGTTTGCCGAGAAGAATCGGGAGTTCTAAGTGAAGATAGGATTTGACTCCTACCTGAAGCAAACAATTCAATCCAAGACCCTTGGTTTACACTCAACACAGTGAAGGACCCGAAACCGAGTCCAATTAATCTTGTTAATTTTAAGCGTGATTTCTAGCAAGATAACAAGGAGTTACGCGGCCTATAGGGAAGTCGGCTTAGAGCCGGATGTGTCTTCCCTATTTAACCTGTCGCCTAAGATACCACCGGTCCTTCCTTTCTTCGCTCCTATCCCAAGTTGATGGATTCAAAGAGCGGAGGCTGACAAAGCCGGAACTTCACCGTGGGGGGTTACTGGCAACTTGTCGCGAAGTACCGCAATTTCGCCCCTATCTACCTGAGACAGGAGGAGGCTACTTAGTACTAGTTAGTGAACCTTAATAATTCAACTTGTGATATTTGTTAGGATTAGTCAGAACGTGATATGGAAGGTGGGGATCTGGGCACTGCCTTAAGGTGTTCACACACTCTCAAGTACTCTCACTCAGTTTGAAAACAAGGTCGGGGATTAGTCTCCTGCAAGCAGATTTTCCAATTTTATTTTTTTATCAATAATGTTAGCAGTCCCAGTTTTAAGTTAAGTTATCACTGGTTTAGTCCAACCACACAGCATGACTATCGTCCAGCCCCAATTTTCGTTTAACTTAAGTTTGAAAAACAGAGAGGGGAAAATCGAGAAAAGCCGATGCAAGAAAAACAATGATGTGTATGTTGAGTGAAGAATACTTACAGTGATCCCTTCGCTTTTATGCATGATGCAAAACAAAATTGAAATCTTTTTACACTATATGCAAATGTAGACGACAAAATCCGCTCCTAGGCAAGCAGTTCTAATAGTGAGTGAAGCACATGTTGATTTGACTAGTTCTGCGGTCTAGGTTTGTCTTTTAATGTATTGTATGCTTGACGACACGCAAAATCGGCCCTTTAATAACGCTAAATTAGCACTTGGAAATATCGGTGCAGTCGGGCCGATTCTGGTCGTCAAAGAGATCACCTCATTTAGAGATATACGGTGGTAAATCAAAATGAGGTGATCGTGATTTATTTTACTTGGCAAGAAACCAAGGTCGAACTCAGGGACACGAGCCTCTCTCGTATTAATCGGATTTAAGTGTGTTTAACTAAGCGTAGAGTTAAAGGCATATAGGTCAAAATATGCAAAGACAAAACAAGACATGACAAGACAATGCAAAAAATAAACATGCATTTTTTTAAACAATTTTATCATGCAAATATATGGATATGCAAAGCGAACGATATCCCCCAAAAATCATAGTCACTTGAGCCATAGAAAAAAAATGCGAGTTAAACTGAGTTGGCATTAAGAAGCATTCCACATTTACTAAGCAAATAAGCATGTCAAATAAAACAATCAGGACACTTAGATATTAGAATAATACACTACTGATCTTGGTGTCAAATTTAAAATTTAAGCATGCCATAATGAAGAGGATGAGAAGAGCTTCAAAACGAAACTGAAATCAACTCGATTGGAGCTATGTAGCTCAAGATATGCACGAAAGAAAAGCAGGGGCATAAATGCAATAAAACATGAAAAGATAACTACAAAAAGGTCCCTGGAAAGGACTAAAATGCAAAAGAAATAAATGCGAGGCCTTACCTGTAAATGAACCCCACGCGTAGGGGTATATTTGCAATTATATAAACCCGCAAGGGTATAAGTGCAAATAACTCCTGATGCACGTGGTTCGCATGTGAGGACTGGACCTTTCTGCAAATCTGGAGAAGTCAGAGGGCGTCTTTGCAAAATTCCCAAATAGCACGTGCGCAGCACGTGCTACCCAGGCTCGGAAGGAGGCTCGGATTCGGCAGAGGCTCGGATGAAGCTTCGGCTGGTTCGGGTGTAGGCTTGGGTTCGCTGCAGGCTCGGAGAAGGCACAGAACATCCAAGCCTGGAGGCTCGGTGGCTGAGGCTCGATGCTGCTATGGAGAGGACACGTGGCTGAATATGAGCCATCCGATTGTAGTGATCGGATGGTCACTGTGGGCCTCTGAAGGAGCGACGTGGCTGAACTGGGGCCGTTGGATCGAGATGATCCAACGGTTGCTGGAGAGGCGGGTCTTGAGCGACGTGGCTGAATCCGTGCCGTCAGATGATGAACATCCGACGGCAACTGCTCCTCCTCCTTCATCTGTAGAAGGCGGCGACTAACGAGCTCCGGCGAGGGAGCTCGTCCTCCGCCGCCCGCTCCCGGCTACGGTGAACTCCCCCCGAGCGTAAGGACCAGTTGTCGATGAAGCGGGTAGCTCGGGGAAGTCGCAGGATCCTCTGGTGCCGCTCGTCGGAGCTCGGATGGGAGCTGCGGAGTCGATGAAGTCTGCTCCGGCGAAGGCTCCGTTCATTGAAGAAAGTTAACCTACAGGTTAATAACACATAGCCGAAGCAAGAGTGGGCTGTGTATGTGAGTGGGATGAGAGCTCGTAGGGGCGTAGGAGGTGTGAGCTCTGAGCTCCTCCGCCGTGAGGGCGGAGGTGATGGCCGGAGTGTGACTAGGGTCTGGAAGAAGGGAAGAGGTGAACGGAGCTATGCGCGGCGAAGGGGGGTTGAAGGCGGAGCTTTTGGGAGGAACGATGGAGCGGTAAAGGGGGTGATGAAGCTACGAAAATTGGGCAAAAATAAGAAGAAAAACAAAGAAAGATCAGAGAGCTTACCTGGGCAATGGCGGTCGAAGGGCCTGGGCTTGAGCTCCGAGAGGAGCTCGGGGTCTTCGCAACGTACTGGGCGGCCTCCCCAGCGAGCTCAGGCGGCTATAGGTCGCCGCAGCTCCGCCGTCGAAGGCGGAGGGTCTCACCAGGGGGCATCATCGTCTTCGCTCGATCCGGCCACCTCCCCCTGTCACTGGGAGGTGGCGGAGGGCTGGGCGAGCCCCCGTGTAAAGGTGGACGCCGGCGAAAGGTGGGAGGGGCGGCTGATTTAAAGAGAGAAGTGGCGGAGGTGATGATGATCGACGTGGGTTTGGAGGAGAATATGGGGCAACTGGAGGGGAGTTGTGAGTAGTGGAGTGATGCGCGAGGTTCGTGGGAGATGGAGGAAGACCTAGGGACGGTTGGCGAAGTGTGAGGTAGTCGGAGGTGGTCAAAAGAATAGGAAGGGGGCGAGGTGTTCGTGCGGTGAATCGTGGGAGAGAGAAGGGCTATCGAAGGTTGACGATGACCTCGGACCGTTGGATCTGGAGATCCAACGGTGGAGATCTAAGCGCGAACGAGAGGCGCGGATGAAATCTGGGCGGAGCGATCTGAGAGCTGCGCTCACGCCACGTGTCGAGCTACGACCACGGCGCCAACAGACGGTTTGGATGGAAAGTGAGGGCCGATCGAGCGGATGAGGATCGAGGCGGAAGCATCGGCTGAGATGGCCGGGTGAAGATGCCATCGGAAGGACCAGAAGGTGACACGTGGCACACGATGGGAAGGGCGCTGGTGGACGGTAGAGATGATTTGTGGGGGACGATCGAGTGGCAGAGGAATGAAGCGTGCGTGGAACGTTTTGGACCGTTGGATCTCAGGAAGAGATCTGACGGTCCAAATCACAGGCGGATAAGACAAGAAGCGCCGGGCCATGTGGCGCCCCCAGAATGGGCCACGTGGCCCAATCAGATTATTGAGAAGGTTTTTCTGATTTTTGAGGGCCATATTGGCCGAATTTGAGAAAACTCAAAACATGAAAGTTGTAGATCTTGACGAGATCTACACGTTTCATGTTGACCAAAACTAGAGAAGAGATCAAATGAAGACACGGAATATTTTTTAGGGTATTTTTAAGTCTAAAAATACCACGAATTTTGTTTTGTTATTTTTTTGTGGTTTTTAATTTATTTAGGACTCTGTTAATTATAGGACATTAACAGGGATTTATTGACAAACTTTTAAGCAAGGGGGTTAATTATGGGAAATAAAGATGATGAAACTGAGGTTCATCAATGCTCCAAAAGATTTACGGGCACAAGAAAATCCTAGAGTGGCTCGAGGAGACGCTAGAGCAAGCCAAATCTACAATTCAATCCACACAGAACACGGGGACACGGTTCCACTATGTTTACACATTTGAGAACCCAAACGGGAACTGCTGGAAATAGTGAAAAAAATAAAGAAATAACTAGAAAATACAAGTTCTCTCAAATCACTCAAAGAATTAAAATGCAGGTTCCTCGAAGCGTCTTCGACTCCTCATGTTCCTCGCACAAAAACAGGTTGAGGTCAAATAGAGAACGAGACAAAAAATACAAAAATTAAAGGAGAGAAAATATTCACAAGAAAAGCAGGGGTCAGACTACCCAGGGATAGAAAATCAAACACTAAAAAATTACTGCAAATTAACCTAAGTCGTGCTTCCCATGCAACAGTGCCATTTTGAAATGCATCTCACTACCCTTGTTAATTTAATCAAATCAATGGTCAAATTAATGAATTGTCGTTCGTTGCAGTTGGATAACAAGAGCAGATCAAAAACCACTAGCAATTATAATTAAATTTATTTTCGACCGTCAAATTTATTATACTTGGGCAAGCCCAAGGTCGAACTCAGGGAGGCAGCTGTCATCTTAGGTAGATTTTAAGCAAGTTCCAAGGTTTGTTTTCAGTGGATAATTTTTTTGTCTTTTTCGGTTTTTTATGCAAGACACATGCAAAATCCAGCCAGTTTACAAGTTAATTCAAATAAGTGATCAAATCAAGTCCAAAAATTATGAAACTTGGCCATATGATGAAAGGGGATGAAATTAAGCTACATTAATATTTTTAGATTTTTCTGACACTAAATGAATTTACTGTGAATAAAAAATGAATGCAAGTTGATTTTGACTAAATTAATTTTAATAAATATCAAACCATAATATTTTTAGAAATAAAATTTATCCTAGATAGATCTAAAGGTGAGGAATCTAGGAAACTTATTAAACCTATATTTCCATGTGAGATGAACCTATTAAAAATTATTTAAGGAAATCACTATAAGATTTATTCAGGCCTCAGATGCGTGCAAATGAGATGAATTTTTTACACAATGTGAGCCTAATTATCTTAGAAATAATATGATTTTTTGGGGATTTTTGTAGTTACAGAGAAATTATTATGAATTAAAAGGAATAAATGGGCAAAATATATCAAGATTCAACCAATTAATTAATAGAAAAATCCACTGATATTACAAAAACGTGCTAAGTGTTACACATGAATGAGGACAATGTAAGCTACACAATGCAATTTTCAAAATAAAAAAATGATTGAAAATGAGTGCCTAAATATGCGTGCAAAGATATGGGTATAAATGCAATTACAAAAATAAAATTGATAAAAATAAAACGTGCTGACAGGGACCAATATGCAATTACCTATAATATGGAGGGGGTAGATGCAAATTTCCCACGGAACACGTGCTCCTCACATGGGGCATCCTGACAGGGACTGAAATTCATATATGGAAACCTCCAGGGGCCTCGCTGCAATTTACCCAGGCCGCACATACAGATCACGTGGGGTCCAGGCTCGGTGGTCTTCGGAGGTTCGGTTCGAGGCTCGGGCGACTCTGGAGGCTCGGTCTTGGCTCGGCGTAGCTTCGGGGATCCGAGCCTAGTGGTCGGGGAAAAGGCTCAGATCGGGCGACGTGGCTTGATCTGGACCGTAGATCAAGTGACTATCCAACGACATCTGGAGCACGGCGAAGTGGTGACGTGGATGCGTTTGGAACGTCGGATCCTCCTGATCCTATGGCTGCGGGACGTGGGCGACGTGGCTCGATGAGGATCGTTTGATCAAGGAGATCGAACGACAACTGATCTTCTTTCTCGACCAGCCCGCCGCCTCCTGCAGCGGAGAAGGCTAGGTTCTGGCGAAGGGGGCCTGACTCCACCTTGTCCTCTGGGTGTCGATGAAGCTCGACGAAGTCTCCCAAGTAGATGGGAAGATTTGTAGAAGCTTCGGGGAGTCTCCGATTGTCTCAGGAGTGGCTGAGCAGCTCTGAGGTGCGGTAGCGGAGAAGCTCGGAAGCATCTCCGATGAAGTTCCGGCCAATGAAGGGGAGGTACCTATAGGGGGTTAATTGATAGCCGAAGCATGCTATGTGTTCGTGGGGTGATCTGGCGTACGGTGCGGGGCCTGTGAAGAAGTAAGGTGGTCTGGTGATCGAGCTCCGCCAAGGTGGCGGAGCTGGCATCGGTGAGAGGTGAAGTTCATCATTGGATGGAACGAAGTGTAGCGTGAAGATCAGAGCTCCCTTGCGGAGCTCGGAGGATGGTTGGCAGAGCGAGAAGTGATGGAAGGATGAGGAATAAAATTGGAGAAAAGAAATGAAAAATAAGAAAAAGATCGGGGAGAAGGTGAAGGTGTCTACCTGGGGTTAGAAGCTCGAAGGGAGCTTGCAGGTCGTCGCTCGAAGGCCGGTAGGGGACCTGAGCTCGTGCAGCTCACGAGGGAAGCTGCGACACGGCGGTGGTAGGCCGTGGAACTCGCCGGAGGTGGATCTCGGTCGTCGCTCATTGATGAATCTACGTTTCATCATCTTTATTCTATCATTTTGGCCTTAAAAACCCTAGTAAATGCGTGTAAATAGAGCTAATTCATGCATTTTAGCATTCATGCATATGTGTGTAAATATTGTATAAAATGTGTTTTTTAAAGCCAAAATTATAGAATAAAGAAAAGAAAAGAAAAAGAATAAAATATTGTAAATATTTTATGATCCGAAACCCCGAGACCTAGGCATCTCGATGGCTAGGTCGACAAGGAATAAAGTAGGGGGAGATAAGGGCCAAAATACAATACAAATTCCTTTTATTTCATTCATTCTTTATTCATTTTGGGACCTATTTTTGGTTCCACTTTTTATACCTCAAATAAAGAAACTTTGTACATGAAAGTTGTAGATAATTTAATAAAGAAAAATACAAAATTGATTTCACAGAAAAATAATGTACACATAAAAAGTTATGGTCTGAATAAAAATCCAGAATGCCAACTTCCCAGATCCGTATCTCATAAACGAAAACTCCAAATGCAGCATACTCACCTTTAATTGTATATAGAAGAAAAAAATAAGCTATCTAGTGGTGGTGGTTTTGCATTTGGCAGAGCTACGGTTTGAAAGTTGAGTTTTGGACCCACATTGTATAGCTGTACTGATTAAAATATTCAATTTATTATTTAATCATTATTTTTGTATTTTTATATTTTTATAATGTTGTAATTAATATTTATAATAATTATGTACATTAAAATTGGAATAAAAACCTAAATAAAACTTAAAATAAAATACTTACAAATTTGATACATAGGTATACTACCTACACCCATACCTATACAATACATATTTATATTTTATTAAACATACAAAACATATCAGAAAAATAAAATAAAAATATATTTAAGCGTATAAAATTACTTTGTAAATATATAAATTAGTAATAAAAAATAAATAAATTCAATAAATACAATAAAAATAAAAGAATACAATATATAGAAGAATATACCTATAAAGGGTATAATTGGTAACTTGTAATGATACATCCCCTAAAAATAAATAAAAATCACTATAAAATAATTTATAAAAAATAAACATTTTTTATTTTATAACCAAAATTTAAATAATTCATTTTCGAATTTTTTATTGAATTTATAAGTATTTTTTCCAAGGTTTTTTCTGGTTGGTCCACGTGGACCAACCAGATCTCCTCCTTGGTTGACCTCGGTCAACTCTCTGACCGATGTCTGGCTGTTGTCAGACTGTGGTTTTTCCTCGATTTCGCAGATTTTTGGAGACCGATCCTTTCATCGTTTGGGGTCGATCTCTTCTTGGTTTTTTCTCCCCTACCATTGAGCTTACACGCCCAGGCATTGGTTTGGCGATTGAGTCGAAGACACGCCCGTGATCCCTCCTTGGATACCCCGCCACGACCATCTATTCAAAAGTACCCCAGTCACCTCCAGGCCACTTTGAACCCCTTTTGACCTTGCTTTTGATCCCTGGGATGTGCTCCGGATAGACCTTGGTGACAGGAGGGTCTCCAGCCATCCAAGGCGGCCTTTGTCGTGGTCATTTGGCCGGCTCCAACCATCTCCGGCCAAGCGGTCGTGAGGTACCCATTCCTCTTGGTTTCTCAACCAATCGAGGTAGTTTTGTTCCATTTTTCTTTTCCTTTCTCATGCTGTAGGCTGCACGTTTATTGTGTTTTTTATCTGTGTTTATTGCACGTCAATTTCTTCATACACCCATCGCCGGAGTTCACGCCGGCGAGCCAGCGCCATCATCCCCTTACACCCGCCGTCCATGTTTTGCTAGCCCTGGAACCCTCTTCTGTTGGCCGTGTGGTCTATTTGCAGGTCCAGGTGCTGGAGAACCTCGTTGGGGTTCGCTTTTGTGGAAATCTGGGCATCCTGAGCGTCCCCCTCCTCAAATCGCCACGGCGGAGTGCCAGCGGTTAATCCGCCATTTTGGGGCCGTCGTCTTTCAGAGGGAGCTTCCAGGAGGCGTCAGTAGCCATCGGAGGAGCTTCTGGCCGTCGGCGGGACTCGAATCATCGAGTCGACTCTCGTCAGGGGTCGGTTCTTCCCCACGTTCATCCAAGCTCCTCCCATGCCGTTGATCTGGCCGCGATCATCCAGCAGAGCAGCCGCCGTCCGATGAGAAGCACTGCCAGTCGTCGATAGCCGTCCCTCGTCTAATCTAGACCATCCAAGCCGAACGGGTATCACGTGCCGTAAGGGCGCCACGCGTATTAATGGAAGAAGATCCGCCGTCCGTGGCCGCCTCTTATCTGGGTATTTTGCATATAAGCCCAGCCATTTTTGTACATTTATTAGTTAAACCCTGAAGCTTTCATTTGTGTTTTAAATTTTTGTATAAATTGCACCGCAACCCACGAAGGTTTAGATAATTCCGTTGAGGCCCTTGCTAGGCGCGCGTACATGTCACGTGCGCCCTGGCGTTTTTGCGAGTTTAACCTCACGAGTTTGGGTATTGTTAATTAGTCTAGCAAAAAGTTTGTTCAGTTATAATCTTTCTGGAATAGTTGCACACTGGCCCCCCAACTTTCTTGATAATTACAAAAACGCCCCTGCAAGTGTGCATTTTCCTTATGTTTCTTGTATTTTTTGCATGCATCTATAAAACCCCAAAAAACCCCCAAAAATCACATTAAGTATCTGTTGCATAGTAGTTTATCATAATATTTTTATTTTCCATAATTATTGCATTTTAATATTTATTAAAAATAAAAAATAGCTATTTTGTGCACTGTCTATCTTATAAAATCTATAAAAAATATAAAAACAATCCAGAAAAATCCCAAAAAAATAAATTTTGTTTCTTTTAGTGTGTTCTAACTTCATTCCAAAATTCACTAAAAATTATAAAAGAAAACTCCTAAAAATATCAAAATTCTAAAAAGCTTCCAAAAAATCCTAAAAACTCCTTAAAAATCCTAAAAATACAAACTTTGTCTCTAAATTTTCTTTATTTCATTTTCTTTAAGTAAAAATTAAATTGGAGAATTTTTGCTACTGTTTTCTAATTTATTTCTACATTTAAAGTTTCAGCCTTTCATTTTATTCACTATTTTCTTTTATTTTGACATTTAAAAATACCAAAAACATTTGGAAAAATACCCAAAAATCACAAAAACAGTAGAAAACTATAAAAATACCAAAAACATTTCATTTCCTAATTTTTGAGCTTTTTCCCTTAATTTTATAAATAGTTTATTATCTCTTTTCTTATATAGTTTGTATATTCTATTATTAAAAAAGAAAATATAAAAAAATATATAAAATCTAAAAAGAAAATAAATAAATCAGTAAATTGAAAATCAAAATACAAAATTATAAAATTAAAAATTAAATAAAAAAATATAAAATTAAAAACCCACAAAAAAATAGCCTTAGTAGACACTTGATCACTTTCACACATTTTGTGCCTTAGTTCCTCGATCTAACCTTTCTGCTCCCTGTGTTCGACCTCTACACATACTTGCACTATACACATCTTTGTTGTAGAGTTATAATAAATTTTAACTCCACACACTTTCACTGCTTTACTTGATTGTCGTGGGTTAATTGTTGTTTGAACCAGGATTTCTCGCGGGTCGCCTCCGCGACATTGTGATCCCGCCTTGTGTGGATTACTTTCGACCTGTGAAAAATCCTGTTCAACAAATGGCGCCGTTGCCGGGGAGCAACAACGCATAGTTCGGGTCTTATTTGTGATTGTGATTTATTGTCTATTTCGCGGCTTTCATTTTTGCTATTTCATTTTCTTTATTTTTGATATATCTATTGAGCTATCTAACCTTCTCTTTTGTTGACTTCGTGCGAGAACCGCGGATCGAGGGAGGCGCTCCACCCTAGGCACCTACGCACACACGTGAAGCCGACATCTGCCAGCCGAGCACCGAGGAGACGAGAAGAGATTTTTGAAGACCGAGCTCCACCTTTAGTTGTAGAATTTATTTCTTGCATTTATTTTTGTAATTTTTGTGAGAGAGAGGCCACTATATTTGTAATAATACAGGTACCCCCACACTTGGACTTTCGAGTCTAACTTTCAGGTGTTTGTACACTTGGGGGCTCGCCGTGGCTTTTCTCACGTTTTTCTTTGCATTCTTTTCATTTTGTTTTGTTTTTCGATTTTATTTATTTTGTGTGATTGAGCCCCTAGTGTTAGGATTGCTTGCGTAGCATTAGGTCCAACCACCTTAATCAACATTGCATGTACCTATAGTACGTTCTGGACTTAGTCAAATTTTAAACAGTTGATCATCACCTTTAATCCGTCGCGCCGTGAGCTCTCCCCGCAAAGCGCTTTCTCCTAAACTCAAGTGTGTTGAGCAGAGGAGGGGTGAGCCTAGACCGGACTCTAGGGTTGAAGATTGGTGGTCAGCTTGTGGTTCTTCCCGCTAATAGCAATTTCTGAACTTAGGGCGATTTCATCCGCTTGCATTTGCATATAGATAGGTTTCAATTCTATTGAGCATCCTTGCATGTAGAGTGCTGGAGGCAAGGTGAGCATTTACACTTTAGCATTCATCATCGTTTTGCCGCTTGCATTGCTTTTCCGCTCCTCTACCTCTGATTTTGATCACCTAGGAGCTTAAAGGAATTGACTCCCCGATAGGATCGTGCATTCTCATTAAAAATCCAAAAAAAGTGATAACCAATAAAATTGGGACTGTTAACTTTACTCGACCCTAAAATCCATCAAACAGAAAATCTTGTATTGGGGCAAGTAATCCCCTCATTGTCTTCGCTTTTACTTGCTCGCGCACACACTAAGGTTAGCGCCCAAATCCCATTTCAGCCCCTAAGTGTTTGCGCAACGTTTGGACTTCTCACCTAACTCTAAAACAGACAAGATAAAAAGACCGATCTTTCGGTCTCCATCGAGTTGAGTAGGTGAATTGAGGGTTTGTATTATTTTCGTTTTTGTTTATGATTGTTTGTGTGTGTCCTAGATCACTTCTGCGCACTTGCGCCTTTATTCCCACTTCTCTTGACTTGACCATTGTGCTCTCCCGATCATTTTCCTTTGTTTCGAGATTGCCGACTGGAGCGTATTTTATCCGGACTTTGCGGATCATTCGTTCACTCCAGTTGGTCCACCTCCTTTTTTCCAGGAGGACTTTGCTCCTGACTTTTGTACATATCTGCCTCAGCCACAGTATCAGACCTCGGATTTCTATCCACACCCACCTCCACTTCCGTATTCTCCACCTTGACATCCACCTGAGGCCGAGCTGTTGGAGTCACTTTTCATGGAGTCCACCCGTGAGCACTTGACCTAGATGATGGATCATATGAGATAGAGGATTGACCACCTCACTAGTACCAATAAGAGCGACCATGATATTCCACCATTTGATGATATGGGTTCATTCAAGGATTTCCATGAGAGCTTGCAATCGCCCAAAATACAAAAAAATGAGAAAAATTTAAAAACACAATAAGAGATTGGGAGACTTTTGATCGAGTCAGACTATGAGGAGAGCGCCCACTTGCCAGATCCTTTTTCCACACATTCATTCACATCTTGTCCCACCTTTGACCCCGAGGATGCCGCTGTACAGACTGCTCTTGGCATGCCTCGTGTATATGCTGATTCCGACTTCCTCCCTTGTATGGAGGAGGTCCAAAAATTCAAAAAAATGCTGACTGAACCCGAAGTGGTGGCCACCATACATGAGATTATCCGTGCCCCACTTCAGCAGGCCATGACTGATTTATCTACTCCTCTTCCCAAGAAGAGAAAGCGGAGGAGCAGATCTGAGCGTCATATTTTGACCATGGCCACTGCCCACGCCATCACACACCGTCCCATTCCTCGGAAGAGGAACACTGCCACACATTTCATTAGCTGCACCATCTCTGACCATACATGTGATCACACTCTCCTAGACGGCGGTGCATCGATCAGTATCATACCCTTCTCGCTGTTACAGTCTCTTCACTTAGGGCTTCTCAAGAAGACCAGGATGATCGTACAGTTTGCTGATGGATCAATAAAGAGGCCGAAGGGTATCCTTGAAAACGCCGTCATCTCGATTCAGGGCATCAGCTACCATGTAGATTTTGTAGTATTGCCCATGGAGACCTCCACTGGGGAGCACTCTCCAATCATCCTGGGATGACCATTCCTCGCCTCTGCGAGGGTCGTTATTGATTACGGATCAGGAGAGATTCGCTTCCATCCTGCTGACGAGAGCGAAGCGTCGATCACCGCACCTACTGCCGACCAGAGATCTGCACCTGATATGACTTCACCTATCTTGGCTGACCCTGAGGACTATGATCTATATGAGGATATCAGAGAGACCTTCTTCATGACCGATGATGAGACCCGAGAATTCCTATCCAAGGAGGAAAGCTCGGAAAGCATAGACCTTGGTGTTGCTGCTTCCTGTGATTGGCGATGTGTTGATGACATCCGAGGGATTTACACAATCGATACCATTGAGCGGAGGGCAGATTTAGAGACTATACAGGAAGGACATGCTCTGACTACTTCCACTGATGATTCCGCTCCTGTCCATGTAGATACTGATGAGACTAAGGCCGAATTTGATTTAGTTGCTTTTCTTCAGAAATTCGGGCCTTTTGATGAGAAAGATGATCCGATTGAGATTATATAGGACGAACAGAGTTCGACTACTTCCACCGATGATTTCGTACCTTTTGATTTTGACCTGGACGACACCTCGCAGGATGACTCCGAATACACTACTTCCGATGATGATGAGTTCGTCCCATTTCACTTTGATATCAGCGAGACTCCCAAGGCCGGACCTAGCCGTATTTCTCCCACTCACCAGTCTGTGCCTTCACTCCCTAGGGCCCCTGAGGACCTTCACTCTGTTGACCCTGATCGGTTCCCGTCCACTGTGGACCCCGATGTCGACCTGCATCACAGCAGATCCATTCCTCAGCAGTCCCACAAGAAGGTTCGCTTTCAACCTTCTTGACCATCTGTATATCCATCTCTGTTGTATATTCACTTTTGTGTACCTCTGTTCTCTCTACCGTATTGCTCATCCACCCATTCTCGTGTTTGCCTTACTTAGGACGTACTTTGTCCTAAGTATAGGGGGGTGGACGAGCCGAGTGTTCTTTCATCGTTCCGTGTCATCACTCCTGTCGTTGCCTATACTTAGGGCTTCTTTTACCCTAAGTATAGGGGGAGTGTTGTGTACATCCTCACGATCTCTTCATCTATCTTTTGATTTCTTTTCTTCTTTTCTTCTTTTCTTCAATTCCTTTTCTATTTTCTTTATCTATCAAAAAGGTGCCACCCTTGTAGACAGTTTTCCATACTTAGGACGCACTTTTTGCTAACTATTGGGGGGTGTGCACCCCGAGTTTTTCATTTATCTCGATCCTCTCCATTGTGTCCTCTTCTTGTCTATACTTAGGGATATCTTACCCTAAGTATAGGGGGAGACAACCCGAGTACGATCTGTTCATTCCTACCCTTGACCCTTCCTGCTTTGTGTACAGTCTGCTATACATAGGATTATTTGATCCTAAGTATAGGGGGGACGGTCAACTTCTCATTCGTTCATTCATCTCTGTATTCCTTTATTCTTTAGATTTTCCTATACTCAGTACGAGTTATGTCTTCTCTTTTCTCTCTGATCTATGAGGACATAGCTCAAGCTAAGTATAGGGGGGTCGTATATACTACGTATATACTTTAACCATAACTCTTACATTCGTATTTTCCCAATAAATATGGCTAATAATTCTTTAAAATTCATTTAAAATCCTTAATAAAAAGGTGTTTTATTCCTCAAACTCTTTTTGTATTTACTGATTAATAAATCAGGTGAAAATGTTTTTTGCAAAATGTTTGAAAAATAGTTTGAAAATCCTTGTGAACATTTATTGAACATTATTTTGAAATGTTTTGTTACATGTTTTCAACCTTTGAAAAAATATGTGGTTTGCAAAAATTTATTTTCTTTGTGTGAAGTAAAATGTGTGAAAAATGATTTGCAAATGATAGAAAAATGGTTGCAAAAATCTTTTGAAAAATCTATATATACTGTTTTGAAAACCATTGCAAAATGATTTTCAAATGTGTGTACATGTTTGTAAAATGTTTGTAAAAATTATTTTTGACTATAGTTTTCAAAATTTGTGTGAAAAGCTTGTGTCAAATAAGTTTTAGGGATACTAACATCACACCAAGATTCACTATATATATGTATAAAATTGACCACTTACCCATGTAAATCCTTAAAATCCACTTCTTGTAAATATAAGAAGCACTCCCGTGTAAATATTTTAACCTAGATTTCAGCCAAAATCTGTTTGTTTTTCAAAAATCCCAAACATTTGCAAAAATTAAAATCCAAAAAAAAAATATACAAAAAATGCATCTGCATATGCATCATCATCATGTTTTCAAAAAATCCATAAAAAGTCAAAATCATTGAAAATTGCATCACAAAAATATTTTCTGCATAGCATTGCATAGCATTCGCATTTTTCGGATTGAGTTTGATAGTTGAACAAGTCGAAGTAAAATCTAGAGATTGGAGCTTGATTGGACCTTAAATCTACCTAATAACAAGAACCTTATAGGAACTGAGTTTGAGGTACTTCAGGTCTAGTTGACTTAATTCTTTGAGGATCACGAGACTTGGTTCAATGGATTCTTGACTGCCTAAGTAAAGTATTTCAGAGCACATGCACGACTCTTGCTGATAATGACCTAACTTGTCCACCTGCACCTTTCACATGGCTCAACTCAGTTGGAGTGGTGAGGGGATTGGATTTGCCGGTATGAGACGCACACAAGTGGAAACACTTGTCCTCCTCTAGGGAGGGATGTGCACCCCAACCCGTCCAGTAATTAGGAAGTCTAAAGACAGGAGGATGTGGGTTGCAATAAAGCTTCAAAAGAGGGATAGTCTACTGGCTCAAGAGGAAAAACTACTTATGTAAATGATGTTGTGAATAGTATTTCAAAAAAAAAAGAAACAGGCCTGTACAAAAAAAATAAAATGCCTACAAAGTATGTGAATATGTTGCATAGAAAATAAGCAAGCTTGAGCATCAAAGTCATATCATGTGAGCCTGCAGCAGGATGACTTGACTACACTGGTCTTGCATCCCAGGATAGGTATCTACACTGGCTACCGTCCACTCTTCTCTTCACCCCCTCCTCTTGAGCTGGTTGCCACTTGAACTTAGAAGGGAATACCCTGCTCCTCGAGGATGGAGTTATTGGATTGGGGAATCATTGGGTTGTCGTACTGGAGAAGTCAGTCTCTTTGTCATTCTAGTTGGGGAGAGCCACCATCACTTACACTGTACGAGTCAGATTCATAGTCTTAAGAGTTTGCGTATGAGTTGAAGTATTTCTGACCTGGCTATTAAGGAGACTTGGACAGAGTTTCGGGATTTTCAAGGACTGTTGGATTTCAAATTCGGTTCTCATTAAGGTTCCTCCTGCACTAAAATTCCGAAGGCCCGACTTAAGCTCCAAACTTTGATTTTGCGAAGACAAGTTTGATAATTACACTTAATCCACCTTCTTCTTTTTCTTTTCTTTGATTTTCTTTCTGCACTTATTGCATAAGTGTTTGCTAGGGAATAGCAAAGGCAAGTATAGGGGGATGATGAATCTACGTTTCATCATCTTTATTCTATCATTTTGGCCTTAAAAACCGTAGTAAATGCGTGTAAATAGAACTAATTCATGCATTTTAGCATTCATGCATATGTGTGTAAATATTGTATAAAATGCGGTTTTTAAAGCCAAAATTATAGAATAAAGAAAAGAAAAGAAAAAGAATAAAATATTGTAAATATTTTATGACCCGAAACCCCGAGACCTAGGCATCTCGATGGCTAGGTCGACAAGGAATAAAGTAGGGGGAGATAAGGGCCAAAATACAATACAAATTCCTTTTATTTCATTCATTCTTTATTCATTTTGGGTCCTATTTTTGGTTCCACTTTTTATACCTCAAATAAAGAAACTTTGTACATGAAAGTTGTAGATAATTTAATAAAGAAAAATACAAAATTGATTTCACAGAAACATAATGTACAGATAAAAAGTTATGGTCTGAATAAAAATCCAGAATGCCAACTTCCCAGACCCGTATCTCATAAACGAAAACTCCAAATGCAGCATACTCACCATTAATTGTATATAGAAGAAAATAAGCTATCTAGTGGTGGTGGTTTCGCATTTGGCGGAGCTACGGTTTGAAAGTTGAGTTTTGGACCCACATTGTATAGCTGTACTGATTAAAATATTCAATTTATTATTTAATCATTATTTTTGTATTTTTATATTTTTATAATGTTGTAATTAATACCTATAATAATTATGTACATTAAAATTGGAATAAAAACCTAAATAAAACTTAAAATAAAATACTTACATATTTGATACATAGGTATACTACCTACACCCATACCTATACAATACATATTTATATTTTATTAAACATACAAAACATATCAGAAAAATAAAATAAAAAAATATTTAAGTGTATAAAAATACTTTGTAAATATATAAATTAATAATAAAAAATAAATAAATTAAATACATATAATAAAAATAAAAGAATACAATATATAGAAGAATATACCTATAAAGGGTATAATTGGTAACTTGTAATTATACATCCCCTAAAATAAATAAAAATCACTATAAAATAATTTATAAAAAAACAAACATTTTTTATTTTATAACCAAAATTTAAATAATTCATTTTCTATTTTTTTTGAATTTATAAGTATTTTTTCCAAGGTTTTTTCTGGTTGGTCCACGTGGACCAACCAGATCTCTTCCTTGGTTGACCTCAGTCAACTCTCTGACCGAGGTCTGGCTGTTGTCAGACTGTGGTTTTTCCTCGATTTCGCGGATTTTTGGAGACCGATATTTTCATTGTTTGGGTCGATCTCTTCTTGGTTTTTTCTCCCCTACCATTGAGATTACACGCCAAGGCATTGGTTTGGCGATTGAGTCGAAGACACGCCCATGATCCCTCCTTGAATACCCCGCCATGGCCATCTATTCAAAAGTACCCCAGTCACCTCTAGGCCACTTTGAACCCCTTTTGACCTTGCTTTTGATCCCTGGGATGTGCTCTGGATAGACCTTGGTGACAGGAGGGTCTCAAGCCATCCAAGGCGGCCTTTGGCGTGGCCATTTGGCCGGCTCTAGCCATCTCCGGCCAAGCGGCCATGAGGTACCCATTCCTCTTGGTTTCTCAACCAATCGAGGTAGTTTTTTTCCATTTTTCTTGGCCTTTCTCATGCAGTAGGCTGCACGTTTATTGTGTTTTTTTTATCTGTGTTTATTGCGCGTCGATTTCTTCATACACCCATCGCCAGAGTTCACGCCGGCGAGCCAGCGCCATCACCCCCTTACACCCGCCGTCCATGTTTTGCTAGCCCTGGAACCCTCTTCTGTTGACCGTGTGCTCTATTTGCAGGTCCAGGTGCTGGAGAACCTCGCTGGGGATCGCTTTTGTCGAAATCTGAGCATCCTGAGCGTCCCCCTCCTCAAATCACCACGGCGGAGTGCCTGCGGTTAATCCGCCATTTCGGGGCCATCGTCTTTCAGAGGAAGCTTCTAGGAGGCGTCAGCAGCCATCGGAGGAGCTTCTGGCCGTCGGCGGGACTCGAATCATCGAGTTGACTCTCGCCGGGGGTCGGTTCTTCCCCACGTTCATCCAAGCTCCTCCCGTGCCGTTGATCTGGCCGCGATCATCCAGCAGAGCAGCCGCCGTCCGATGAGAAGCACTGCCAGCCGTCGATAGACGTCCCTCATCTAATCTAGCCCGTCCAAGCCGAACGGGTATCGCGTGCCGTAAGGGCGCCACGTGTATTAGTGGAAGAAGATCCGCCGTCCGTGGCCGCCTCTTATCAGGGTATTTTGCATATAAGCCCAGCCGTTTTTGTACCTTTATTAGTTAAACCCTGAAGCTTTCATTTGCGTTTTGAATTTTTATATAAATTGCACCGCAACCCCCGAAGGTTTAGATAATTCCGTTGAGGCCCTTGCCAGGCGCGCGTGCATGTCACGTGCGCCCTGGCATTTTTGCGAGTTTAACCTCACGAGTTTGGGTATTGTTAATTAGTCTAGCAAAAAGTTTGTTCAGTTATAATCTTTCTGGAATAGTTGCACACTGGCCCCCCAACTTTCTTGATAATTACAAAAACGCCCCTGCAAGTGTGTATTTTCCTTATGTTTCTTGTATTTTTTGCATGCATCTATAAAACCCCAAAAAAACCCCAAAAATCACATTAAGTCCCAGTTGCATAGTAGTTTATCACCATATTTTTATTTTCCATAATTATGGCATTTTAATATTTATTAAAAATCAAAAATAGCTATTTTGTGCACTGTCTAGCTTATAAAATCCATAAAAAATATCAGAAAAATCCCAAAAAAATATATTTTGTTTCTTTTAGTCTGTTCTAACTTCCATCCAAAATTCGCTAAATATTATAAAAGAAAACTCCTAAAAATATTAAAATTCTAAAAAGCTTCCAAAAAATCCTAAAAATTCCTCAAAAATCCTAAAAATACAAACTTTGTCTCTAAATTTTCTTTGTTTCATTATCGTTAAGTGAAAATTAAATTGGAGAAGTTTTGCTACTGTTTTCTTTTTTTTCTCCATTTTAAGTTTCACCATTGCATTTTATTCACTGTTTTCTTTTATTGTAACTTTTAAAAATACCAAAAACATTTGGAAAAATACCCAAAAATCACAAAAATAGTAGAAAAGTATAAAAATACCAAAAACATTTCATTTCCTAATTTTTGAGCTTTTTCCCTTATTTTTATAAATAGTTTATTACCTCTTTTCTTATATAGTTTGTATATTCTAGTATTGAAAAAGAAAATAAAAAAAAAATATATATAATCTACAAAGAAAATAAAAAAATTAGTAAATTGAAAATCAAAATACAAAACTATATAATTAAAAATTAAATAAAAAATATAAAATTTAAAAAAAAACCCACAAAAATATAGCCTTAGTAGACACTTGATCACTTTCACACATTTTGTGCCTTAGTGCCCCGATCTACCTTTCTGCTCCCTGTGTTCGACCTCTACACATACTTTCACTATACACATCTTTGTTGTAGAGTTATAATTAATTTTAACTCCACACACTTTCACTGCTTTACTTGATTGTCGTGGGTTAATTGTTGTTTGAACCAGGATTTCTCGCGGGTCGCCTCAGTGACATTGTGATCCCGCCTTGTGTGGATTACTTCGACCTGTGAAAAATCTTGTTCAACACTCATACTCGCCAAATTGCTGTCACCAACTCAAAGGTGGGAGCTCGGAGATACTCTCCGTGATGGTAGATAGGGGTGAAGATGGTCGGAGGCGATGTATTTATATGATGGAGGTGACGGCGTGGATGGCAAAGAGGTGGAGTTCGTGGGCATCGTGGAGCGAGTTTGAGGGTATTCATGGAGATCAATGGGGATGGCGAGGATGAGGAAGGAGTGGGCTGTGTTGTGGTGGCACCAGGGGTCGGAGATGGTGGTCGGCGTGGTACCCAAAATAGAATGGGGGCGGCCCCTTGCGCACGGTGGAAGACGTTGGCGCGGGGTGTGCGGGAGGTAGATGACGAAGCATCGACCGTTGGATCGAGCGATCCTACGGTCAGGGGAGGGGCGGAAGCGGAGGGTGAAGATTCGATCGGCTGAGCGAAATCGAGGGCACAAGGCACGCCATGTGGTGTGCTAAGAATGCGGCGCTAGCGAGCGGCTGTGATAAGATCAGAGGTTTGATCTGGCGGCTGGAAATCATTGCGGTGATGAACGGTGAAGATCAAGGCGTCAACAATGAGATCAGATGGCGCACAACGGGCCACGTGGTAGGCTATAGGCGAGGCGCTAGCGGACGGTGCAGATGTGAGCTGGGTATGATCAGGCGGTGGGGAAACAAGGGCGTGCGTGGAAGTCATTGGGCCGTTGGATCTAGATTGATATCCAACGGTCAGGGGTGCTGGCGGACCGGTCAAAGGGGGCGGGCCGCGTGGTGCAATCAGAGTGCAACACGTGGCCAGCTCTGAGTGGCTGAGAAGAAAAATAAAATTAGAGAGAGAAGGAGGTCGAATTTGGAAAAACTAAAAACATGAAAGCTGTAGAACTCGATGAGATCTACAAGTTTTATGTTGGCCAAAAACGGAGATGAGGTCAAATATTATACAAAAATACAAGAATACAAATACACATGTGCATAGTATACAAGGGGGCCCAAAAACCCATGTTTTGCCTACGAGCTCCGAATTGAATGAAATCAGTCTCATTTTAAAGGTCTCTTGATGTGCATTAATCTGAAGGTGAGTAGACCTAATTTGGAGTTTGTAAGAGAGATATAAGCACTCTAAGGTCCAGGGGGTTTGGGGCTTTATTGGGTATTTTACAAGATAGGAATTTTGCCTTCTTCATTATATTATTGACTAATAATGCACACATTATTAGGAAGGTGTTATATCATTTAAGAGGAGATATAAAATACAAATAATTAGGCGAGTTATTGGTGGATATTTTACGAGTGGATTTTACAAAAGAATTGGCTTCTTATTTAAATGCAAATATGAACGCTAAAATGCATATCTTGTGGATTGATGCATGAATGCTATTTATGCAAGATAAAGGGAAATATATTGCAAAATACCTGGGGACAAAGCTCTATTTTCAACTTTAAGAGTGATGAATCACAGATTCATTAAATAGTTCAACCATACCATTGGTCTGGAGATGGTAAGGAGATGCGACTCTATGCTCAATGCCATACTCCTTCGTTAATTTCTTGACCACTTTGTCAATGAAGTGGCTACCCACATCTGGTATGAGAATCTTTGGAATCCCGAACTGCGAAATGAGGTTTTCTTTCAGAAAGCGACATACTGTTCGGCTGTCAGTGGCTTGAGCGGGAATAGCTTCAACCTAGTGACTTACGTAGTCAACGACAAGAAGGTTGTGCTAATATCCCTAACTGCTAAGTAAAGGTCCCATGAAATCAATACCCCATGCATCGAAAACATCTTCTATCTGAATGATTTTCAAGGGCATTGAGTCTTTCGCTGTGAGTGTGCCTTTCAATCTCTGACAGTCAGTGCATCGTTTGATGAAGGCTGATGCATCCTTGAATAGTGTGGGCTACCAGAAGCCACAGTGGAGTACTTTTGCTACCGTTCGATCTCTAGAGTAGTGTCCACTAGATTTGAGTGAGTGACAATGCTTGAGGACACTATGATGCTCCTCCCGAGGGATACACCTACGCCAAATGCAATCTGCTCCTTCCCTGAATAAGTGAGGATCCTCCCATTAGTAGAAATGGATTGTTGATAAGAATTTGTATTTTCGAATCTTCATCCAGTCCTGTGGTACTACCCTAGAGACGAGGTAGTTAACAATCTCAGCATACCAAGGAAGCGAATCCACGGCCAGAACCAACACGTCAAGAAAGGTGTTTGTGATGGGTGTACTGCTCAGCAGAGGCTCTTGCTGCTCTATTATGGAGAGGTGATCTGCTACCACATTCTGAACTCCAGGTTTGTCCTTGATTTCCAAATCAAATTCTTGAAGGAGAAGGATCCATCTGGTCAGTCTGGGCTTGGCATCCTTCTTCCGCTGCAAATATCGGATAACAGAGAGGCCGGTAAAGATGGAGACTTTTGATTCAAGCAGATATGATCTGAACTTCTTGAGTATGAATACCACATCCAACAACCCTTTCTCTGTCACAGAATAATTTGTCTGAGCTTCATCTAATGTTTTGTTGGTGTAATGAATGGCATAGGGTGTATTATCTTTCCTTTGTCCTAGAACAACCCTAACTGCAATGTCTGACGCATCCGTCATGATCTCAAAGGGGAGAGACCAATCTGGTGGCTGTATGACTCGAGCTTGAGTTATGAGCTCCTTCAAATGATTAAATAAAAGGAGAACCTGTTGATCTACATTAAACTATGTCTCCTTGCTTACAAGTTCTGTAAGAGGTCAGGCAATGTGGCTGAAATCTCAAATTAATCCTCTATAGAATCCTACATGCCCCAGGAATGACCTCACATTCTTAACTATCTGAGGTGGCTCAAGATTGGCAATTACATCCACCTTTGCTGGGTCAACTTCCATGCCACGTTTAGAAATGACATGGCCCAGCACGATCCCTTTCGGTGACCATGAAGTGGCTCTTTTCCTATGATAACACTAAATTGACTTCACGATACTTCTGAAGTACTCTGTCTAGGTGCTCAAGACAAGAATCGAAACTATCTACGTGGACGGAGAAGTCGTCCATAAACACCTTAAGAAAACTGCCTACCATCTCGGTGAAGACTGCAAGCATGCATCTCTGGAATGTCGTTGGTAGGTTGCACAATCCAAAGGGCATTCTTCTAAAAGCATAAGTGTCGAACGAGCAAATGAAGGTAGTCTTCTCTTGATCTTCAGGGTGATGGCCACTTGGTTGTACTTGAAGTACCCATCCAAGAAGCAGAAGAACTCCTTTCTAGCTAGTCTTTCCAGAACTTGATTAATGGATGGAAAAGGAAAGTGGTCCTTCATCGTTGTTGCATTAAGACAGAGGTAGTCAACACATACATGCCAGGATGTTGGTAACCGAGTAGATATCTCCTCTCCTTTGTCATTTGTGACCACAATAAGCCCAGACATCTTTGGAACTATGTGCAAGGGGCTTACCCAGTTTGAATCGGAGATGAGATAAATGAATCCTACATCACACCATTTCATGATTTCTTTCATGACGACGTCCCTCAGATTAGGATTCAATCTTCTTTGAAATTCGCAGGACATCTTGGCATCTTCTTCTAGGTAAATGTGGTGTGAACACAATGTAGGATTTATCCCATGGAGATCTGATAAATGCCAACCAAGTGCTTGCGGTTTTTCTTAAGAACATCGAGAAGTTGAGATTCTTGATTTGGGGTCAGCTTGCTGCTGATGATTATCGGATACATATTTTCTACACCCGCAAGGAAAGCATACTTCAGGCCTGCAGGATGTGGCTTGAGTTCCGGTTCCGCTCTGGCCAACTTATCGGTCACCTCTGAAACAATGCTGGTTGGAGGGTGTGTTGCCTGAACTTTTGCAAAGTTGCTGACCTCAGTGCTCTATTGAGATTCTAATAATATGCTTAACAATTATGCACTAGGCTCATTGTGTTTGGGCTATAATGAATCATGGGAATCAAAAGATGCAGCACTAAGTTTGAGTTTGTCTCCCAAATGTCATCAGAGCCTACGTCAACTGTGCTTTCCAGGACCTCCTCTAGAGAGAGGATTTCATGTATACAAGGATCGTTCAAAGAAATTGGGAACCTTTGATTTCCGCAATGAAGTCACAGTCTGTAGCTACATGTCCCTTATCAGTTACAACTCTGGGTCACTGATCATGTCTATGGTGATTCTTTGATTGCCCGAGCTGAATGTAATCATGCCAGACCCATAATCTACCACGGCTTCTGAGGTGTACAGGAATGGCCAACCAAGGATGATAGGCATCTGGAGCAAGGGTGCGGGAGAGTCCATGTCAAGGACTGCAAAGTCAATGGGGAACTGTATTTCCTGCACCTTTACTAAAATTTCTTCCAAAACACCTCTAGGTCGCTTAATGGATCAGTTAGCGAACTGAAGCATCGTATGTGTCTGCTTGAGAGGACCTAGCCCAAATTCTTGCAATAATGATGAGGGTAATAGGTTGATGGAAGAACTGCTGTCAAGTAGAGTACGTTCGAAGACTTGATCAAAAATTTCACAATTGATAAGCGATGCTCCTTTGTCCCATTTCTTCTATGGGTGGTTGCTGATGGCTGATACAGTGGTCATGGTGAGAACGTGCTTCTCAACCTGTCGACGTATGTTATTTCGTGTTGGGCGATGCTTTGTCGTACATGCCTCTTTCAAACCTTTCTTCACAGCCTGCTTTTACTCCATGGCCTTCATTAGAGGAATCTCAATAGTCAAATTACTAATAATATCCACAACTCCAGGATCAGACAATTCACTTTTTCTTTTTGTATTTTTTGGATTTTTCTATTGCATCAGGAAAAGGAATATGTATAGTGCTGAAATCAGAAACAAAGTTCCTATTTACAACAAAATTCTTGTCCACAGTATCATGTACATCCGGATTACAAAAAGGTGTACAATCTGGAAATGAAGATTCTGATGTAGGTGGACAGGCCAAAAGAGGTGCCTCCGCTCCGTCGATTGTCGTAGGATCGGCTGCTGCTGGCGGCTCCTCCATGGTTGGCACAGCTTCACTTTGGAGATGGTCTTCTATTTGTTCTTTTCTCTTTTTCTAATTTATTGTTCTTCTTTGTGTTGGTGATGGTGGCGGTTGGCAGCTGGAATGGCTCCTCCTTCTTCTTCCTCCTCACCCTACCCTGTAGCTGGCACGATTGATGCAGAAGATGACGATTCACCTGAAGCTTTATTCTTCCCCTAGCTGATGGTAGGCGGAGGCAAAGCCCTACCACTCCTGAGAGTGACTGCATTAGATAAAACAATAGCATAATCATCTCACTCTACAGGAATAGAAGGGACATCACATTCTACCTGCTCCTTTCTCTTAAAGATGTTGGGGTTGGCTTCGATCTATGCTGGGATGGTGGTTTTCATTGCGGTCAGGTCATCTGATTTCTATGTCATATCTGCAAGGCCTTTGACGAGTTGGGCCAGGCAGTCAAGGGCGGGGTTCACAGGACTCGCCTCTGAAGGTTCAACATGCATACTACGCTGATGATGCGTGTTTGGAAATGGAGGTGATGACTGCTGGTGGTGCTGAGGTGGTGAAGGAAGCTGATACTGATTATAGGCGGGAGGAGGGTACGACTGATACTGTGAAGGTGGAGAAGTTGTGTACTGGTGATAGGGCTACTGATGGCGGTACTATAGCTGCTGGTAGTGTTGGTTCTGCCTCCATTGGTTCGTATACTAGGGAGGCTACTTGTACTGTAGCGGAGGCTACAAGGACTGACCAAAATGACCACCCTGTGGTTGGTGGTACTGCCTGTTGGCTTGTTTTTGTCCTTGCGGGGGTCCAGTAGGACGGGAAAACTGCGCATCATTGCTCCATATATCATTAACTTCTTGTATCAGGGGTGGTGGTGGGAATGCTGGATCTAACGTCTGGAGGATATCCGGTTGGTATACAACCATCTGCTACTACAGCTAGCCCTGATCGGGTGTCTACACGTAGTTTACATGCTGGACTACTCGTGGCTGCTGGCTCGGCTGAGGCTGTTGTGGCGGTGATGACTCATCTTTCTTCTTAGTTGGAGCTTCTGTGGATGGTGTTGCTGACTTGATAGAGCTGATGGTGCACACCAGCAGTTACTGATCCAGTTAATCGAGATTCTGAGTCCTCTTCTCGATTACATCGAGTTTCTTGAGATCCTGCGATCATTTCTCAATGATATCAACTTTCGAGAGATGACCCCCGATGATGCTACGGTTGGAGCTTTCTTCTCTCTCCGCCTCACGGGACGTTGCCATGTGCACTTGCTTCTGGAGGATTTGGGGTTACTTATGATATGCCTTGGATGAAGAGAGGACAACCTCTCCTTTCGCCATTTCTTCAAAAATATGTCATACGTCGTCTTCATCCTTATTGAAGTGTGAGCCCCCACCGCATCAACGAGCCTTTGACTCTCTACATTCAGGCCCCCAAAGAAGTGTTAGACCAAGCTGGTCCTTGGGATTTCCTGATGAGGGCATTTCTCCTTCAGATCTGTAAATCTCTCACAGGCTTCATGAATGGATTCGTGGGCTCCCTGAGAGGAATTGTTGATTCTGACTCATATATGGTTGAGCCGATCAAGAGGGTAAATATTGTGCAAAAAGACGGTCTTTAGCTCCTCCCAAGTCATTACGAACTTCCCTAGATGTTTGACCTAGTAAAGGGCCTTATCTTGTAGACTAAAGGGGAACGCTATCATCTTCATTACGTCCAACGGTACATTGGGGTAGTGAGTCGTACAACAGATGCGTGAAAACTGCTGGATATGAATGCAAGGCTCTTCATTGGTGTTCCCATGGAAAGAAGGGAGAAGAGCAAGGAACTGAGGCTTTAGCTCAAAATGAGTGTGTATCGGTGGGATGCGGATCCACTCAGTCATCTAGTTGTCTCCAGGGTTGTATGTCTCTTTCAGCGCAGGTTTCAGCCTTCCTTGTTCAGGCTCTTCCTCATCTGGGTTATCACGGGGTTCACCACCTCCTCCACCTCCTCCTCCTGGTCTGCCTCCTACTCCTTCTAGTCTGTTCATGACATCATTTATCATCTCTTGGAATGTAGTCTGTCCTAGGGCTTGCTCTTCCAGCTATTGCTAGATGGCTTGGATAGATGCTAACAACTATGCATTGACCTGGTTCTGATCAGGCATCTGTCCTTGCTCTGGTTGAGGGGACTTTTGACCCTTTCCCTTTCTTTGAGGAGCCATCTCAGGGTCTAAGTCTGAGGAGATGAATTTCTGATTGGGATCCAAGGCTTGGTCTGGCTTCTATCTACAAGATGAGAGAATCCCAATCAAACCACTTGCAATTGGATCGCAACTGCCATGATGAATATGGATTTAAGGTCAATTCCATAGTGTTGTGAATGAAGAAGGATATGGACTATTATCGACTTTCATTTACAAAGGAGAAAGTGGTACAAGAATGATCTCGATTTATTGGATGGTCAAGAGGAAGAGTAGAAGATGAGGAGTGTAGAGATCAATCCGCAAGGTCCGGATCGAGTTCTCGGGAATCGCCTCGAATTTTTGGAATGGTCGAGTCCATGGAATCGATGTATGCATCAGCGGGATCCCGACTAAACCATACATGGATTTCTCTCATGAAGCAAGAGGGGAGTAGTTGAAGGAAGAAAGATACAATGATCAAAGACGAATAAATTGGAGTGAAAAACAATAGAAAGGCTCAAACTGAGCAGGGGTCAAAGGGAGGAGCACAAGACAAAATTTGCGCAAGTACGTAGGACTTGATCTTTGAACCTTGATCTAGATCCATACAAACACAATACAAAATTTGGTTCACCGACTAACGCCATGTGAAGCCGTAAAGGTTCAGCTACTTATTATCTTTTCAGTTTTAGAGTTGTTATTTCAGACATATCTTATAACAAGTCCTTAGCACGCTAACCTTATATGAGAAATAGTACTGCCAGAAAAGTATCCCGTACTTGTCCTCCTCCTTTATAACCTGTAGTTTGCACTTTTTGAGGTCCTTGTAACACTTCCTGGATCCCTAGTCAGCCAAAGAAATAGAAACAGAAAGCCGATAGGTGAAACCACTGCTTCGGTTCTCGCTCGCAACAGAATCACCCGTGAGCGTGCAAGAAACTACTCGGACGTAAATCGATGAGACAGACACCCCCGTGAAGGAGTGTCCTATGCTCAGTACTTCATTCCATATCGATGTTCCACACAAGCTGGGAACACCATCGTTGACAAGGTCCTACTCGATCATGTACGATAGAAACGCCATTACTTCGGAAATCCAGGCGACATATAAGGCAGTTACAGACTAGTATTTTGGCTCTAATCCTTAGCGGGTCATGCCTTTCTCATGGGAGGGGTTTTGGTCCCCTCCTAAGGTACCTAAAAACAATGAGGGTTTTATGAACCCATAACAAGGATAGTTCATTACGACTTTTAATTATGGTCTAAGTTTATTTAGCAGTCCTCTTGTTTTAATTTTTTTGGTTTTCTCTTTTTTTGAGTATGTTTTCATACAAGCTCTATCGTTTTTGTAGATTCTCATTAAAGTCCTAAGTGCTCAAAAATAGAGAGAGAGATAGTGAAAAAGCTGTGCAAGTCGATTCAATGTTGGAAATCTTACCATTGAATCTAATGATGCATGCTGAGTTAGAGGACTTATAGTACATCCCAGCTCTCTCCATGCAGTATGCAAAATAGAAATTTTAAACCTATCTACATGGCGGTGTGCAATCGTCAAAATCACCCTAAATAGTAGATACTATTAATAGTGAAGAACCAATTGTTAGTTATTCAGAAATGAGACCAAGGTCCGATCTTTGATGCTGATCGGTGCTCGCCACAATGGGTCCTGTACACGATGTATATGACCTCTAGCGACACACGGTCTTAGATATGAATTACTAACCTTATTAGTTTGACTAGATCCGTACATTGACTATAGGAACATGCATTCTTATTAATGTTTGGGCCTAGTTACTGAGTCAAGCAATCTAAGTCTAGGGGCTCCTTGCACAAAAACCAAATAAAAAGAAGGCAGAAAACTCAAAATTGCGGAAAATAAAAAAAAGAAGGTGAGAAAATATGGAAAACTGCGTTGAGGCTCCCTGGTGAACATACATCAGGGCACTGGACCTCATTGTGAAGAGTAGAGTCTAAATTATATACATGCAAAAATGTCTCTATCTAACCATAAATTATATAAACAAATGTTTAATTTAAATCTAAGCTAATGTATTCTCCTTGCTTCCTTGGTGCTCTCTTCAGCTGGTCATAGAGTGAAGACCAACCTCCTCCAAGCTTGGCTGCATCGCTTTCTTGCAGATTTAGGTAATCTGGGCAATTAAGCTTCTAGTGCCCCAGCTTCTTATTGTGATGGCATGCATCCGTTTTCTTTGATGCCACTAGTGTGGAAGCATTAGAAGATGAGACAACACCTTGACTCTTCTTCTTATGGATCGAACCCTTCTAAGTCCCTTGCTTTCGACCGTGCTTCCGTTTGACCTGTGCAACCATTGCGTTGCCAGAGAGATTCTCTTTTCTTCATTGGTTAATGTTAATTTATTCATGTATTACGATACCACATAATTTGTGAAAGGGATAGACAACATAATGAAGTCGGACTGCATATCTGTGTCTATCTCAGCCCCGAGAGTCTCCAGCTCTGAGAGGTAACCAAACATTTTGATCACGTATTCTCGGACTGAAGTCCCTTCCTTCATTTTGCAGAAAATCAGTTCTTTCATGACCATATAACACTGTATGCAGTTGACATCACCGGACATCTCTTTTAGATTCTTTATTTTATATTGGAAGTAATCTATCTTTACATGTTTCTTCTGAAGCACAAAAACCCTTAAGAGTACAAAGGTTACGGAACCCGAAGGGTCACTGGAGGTTACGGACTTGAAGGGACACAGAAGGTTACGGAAGCCGAAGGGTCATCAGGGGTTACAGAACCCGAAGGGTTACAAATATAGATGTAAATATAATAACTCTAACACTCCCCCTCAAGCTGGAGCTGAGAAAGCTGCAGCTTGTAACAAAAAGAAAAAGTATACACCACATCTTCACACGATGCACCATAAGAACATATATCCGCTGCTGGTAGAGGACCCGAGAGATGTTCCAGAATATAACATCTACCAATGAATGATCTTCATTGTATTTTTCATTGTACTAGATTTATTCTGGTATCTTAGGGTTTACATGCTTGTCCTTAGAAAAAACATAAGCTATGTGGCCTGTATAAAGGACAATATCCAAATTATGGATAAAATCCGAGTAATTTAGTTTGGTCAATTGGTTCACCACCAGGAGCCTACAGAGTGGGTTCGTGGACTTCATTGTCTGAAATTAAGAATGCTCTATCATAGAACATATAAATAATTATATATATTCAGTACTGAATTCTTTGATTAAGGATTTTTAATAAAATTAGTTTTTCCTTTTAAACTCTGGAAGTTCATTCCCTTAATCACTTTCAAAGCAAGATATATACTTAATTCTATATCTTTAGCAATAACTAGGATCTCCTTTTTATGTTTGTCACATCCCAATAATATGAGAAACTGTAAATCAGATAAAAGAGGCGGGAACACATTTTTCCTTGCAAGTCGAACTTGCATTTCCCAATTTGATCTTTAACCGTCGGACCCACCATCCCTAGGGTGATGTTGACCCATCATTAACAAAACCAACCATCAACATGATTAGAACTCTATATGTACAATCGAATATCATCCCAATAATATGAGGAACGGATATTGGGGTCACTACACGTACGACCTTACTCTTTCGAAAAGTAAAGAGCAGGATCCATGTGCGCTTGTATGCAGAAGCTACCACTTCATACATGCATTTCCTACATACAATCCATGGTGATGGAACACTTCACCTTGAAAGGAGACCATGGATGTCACTTATGTGATCTTCCATATCTTGTTCATATTTAAATTAATTATTATGAATCATATTCACATAATTAATTCTTCCAACGAAAAAACAACTCTATTCAAAATAGAGTGTTTATTTTATTAGATATAATTAATTTAATCATACTAAATTAATTATCAATTTAATTCAATTAATCAACAAACCAATTAGGGTCTGCTTGTTATTACTATATAGTATACTCCCTCATAAGCACACATTATTCTCTATTTTAATAATAAGAGTATAACTTGACTTATTCATATTATTCTTTTCTAAAAAAAATCCCAACCAACACACTCGAGTTATGATGGGAGGGAGCATTGCCTTGACATGTAAGGTGCTAATTTATAGACCAAGCTAACATACCCGGACTAGACACCTTCACCATTCCGACTGAGAACAATACACAATAATACCAATGTACTTACGGTTTTAATGATCAACTTTGATGAATGGCATTATACTATATAATAATCACTCAAAAATATTTGGCATCTTAAATAATTTTGAGATCCTAAAATTTCTAAGCATATCAAGCAACCATGTTTTACATGTAAAGATGTCCTACAACTATTAAAGTATAAACTATGGTTTTAATGAAACATTTATTCAATGGTCAATGATGAATAACTAATTATTTTCATAATTATTAGGTAACATAATTAATAAAATAAATTGATAATTTCCATGATTTCCATTTAATTATAAACACATTAAGCAAAGAGATTTGATGATCTAATCATCATCCGACCCATCTCCAATAAATATGGAATATCAAGGGCAAACAAAGTTGGAATCACATGAAATGAATTCAAGAGGTTTTGTGGAGTTGATTATTAACTTAATACAAGTATTTATTTCATGTTTCATGATGAGAAAATAGTAAGAAAAAATAATTTTCTTATACATCCTGAATACATGCAAAAATAATTTCATGGCGGGAACTATTCAAATTATATCCATGCACATTTGGTACCAATATAAGATTACTATTTTCGGAACATATTTAGACATTCTAAACAATTTTTATTAACTAAGAAATATGCTCAAATAGTTCACAAATAGTAGGTTTTTATTTTAGCAAAAACCAATTCGAATCTTGCATCCAATGAAAATATAATCAGTCATGTTTATTGATAAACCGAGAAATCTTCTCGCAAGTCTAACTATGCCTCACATAAGGCAGGGCACAATTGCTGTGGTGACCCACGATGAAAACCTCGGATTTAATCAACAGTTAACCCACAACAAGAATAAAGCAATGAAAACAAAAAATGTGTGTGGAGTAAAAATTTATTATAACTCTACAACAAAAGTGTATAGGTGTAAGTACGTGTAGAGTCAAACACATGGAGCAAACGGTAGAAGGAGGCAAAATACAATGCTTAAAACTTTTATCTTTTATCTCTCGTCCAATTTATTGTTTTTCTGGGTTTTTAATTTGTATATATATTTTTTATTTTTTTCATTATATTTTATATTTTGATTTTTAATTTTCCAATTTTTATATTTTTTATATATTTTATTATTATTATGTTCCTTTTGTATACTCAATATAGCATTTATAAGGCTTAATATACACAATTTATAGTAGTATCTTTTAAATACTAATAAATATAAAAAAAAATCCAGAAAATATTTTTTTTTCAGTTTTTTATATTTTTCTATTTTTTTTATTTCTCTGGAATTTTTTGTAATTTTAATGTCTTTTTAAAGTAAAAAATATCCCAAATTAGGGAGTACTTGAATACCTGAAATTGATTTGGGTTTTAAATAGTAAAAGAGTCCCAAAATTTTGCCAAATTAGTTTTAATATATAATCTTTTGCATAAATCAAGTTATAAGAAATAAAATATATTTTTGAAGTTTTTTAAGAATTTTAAGATTTTTATAAAGGATTTTGGGTTTTTAGTTTTTTGGGGTTTTTATTTTCCATTTTTTATGATTTTTGTCTATAAATAAAATAATATAAAATATATATATTTTTTGGAATTTTTAGACACATGTTAATATTTTTTTGGTAATTTATAAAATAAACAGGGATTAAATAGGCTTCTGTTAACTTTTAATAAATAGATTATATGAAAAAAATGCAAATTAAAAATATAGGCATGAAACTACATGGCGTGATGCAATTAATCCTATTTTCATGGATTTTTAGGAGCACATTAAAAATTTTTAATAAATAGAGAAAGGCTACAAAAAGATATGTCATTACAGGGGCATAAATGTAATAAAAATAAAGTCCAGGGGCTTAGTGCAATTTTACCAACATAAAACAACCTTTATTTATTTTATTTAACTATTTAATAAAGACAAAATCCTCAAGGGGTATACATGCAAAATGCCCAGCTCACGTGGGACAACACATGAGCTGAGCTAGATTGGACTGAATTGTACTTAAAAAAATTTCAGGGTCCTATTTACAAAATATCCAAATTATTTATAACGCTAACTTTTATTTACAAGACTAAATAATAAAAAAACAAAAAGGTGGTCTAAATATGCAATTTACCCCAAAACTGTATGCTAGTGAATGGCTACGATCCTTTCACAAATACACGTATCACCTCCTTACACGTCGATGATGTTTCGCTGATGGACGGATGGGATTAAATCAGTGGCGCTCGATCTGACGGTTGAGACATGGCTGCATCCTACGGCTGTGGCTTGATCTGGGCCGCTGTATCTGATCCGATAACGTTGAGGTGAAGGGGAAGAATAGGGAAGAAGGCCGGCAAAGCCTATATTCTCCGCCCTCAATCTCCCTTCTCTGGCGTTCTTCGAGGTTCCATAGCAGCCTATGAGCTTCCTGGCAGAGTCCTCTATATGCTGTCGGTGTCAAAAGGGTCGGAGAGTCACCAGAGAACCACCACGAGGTATGAGAAGATGTGGTGCCCAGGTACCTCCGGCGAGGCACAAAATCACCTCCCAGTGCCTCTGAAGTTCTCAGGACCTACAAGAAATATTCTTGGGTCAAGGTAAAAGTACCTTGTCTCTTTAAGAGGTGAAATGGAAGCGGGGGAGTTGATGCAGAGGTTACTCCGGCGAGGCCAAGTAGGTGGAGCAGCCAAATATCGTTCCCAAGGGATTCAAGTGGAATGAAGTGGGTGGTTGCGTAGGGAATCAGTGAGGAAAGAAAATGAGGGTGATCAAGGGGTCGGGAAATAGTGGAGGCATGGTGAAACGTTCGTCGGAGCAGAGCTCCGACGAACTACGAATAGTGGATTTTACGCTAAACCTTAGGGCAAAATGCTAAACTAATTGCATAAATGAAATGAGGAAATAAAATTCTACCTAGAAATGTAAATATGCGCAACTCTTACCTGGCTTTTGGCCAAGGAGTAGAGGTTGCTGGCGTGGACAACCTTGGATGCACCTCCACCCTCTATCGACCGTCGTGAGCTCAAGAGATCCCCTCCTGTCATGAGGGTGCTCGTTTTGGTCGAGTCGCGGGGCTTGAGGAGGAAGAAGATGACCAAATTTGCAATGGAGGTAGGAGGCATTTATTTATAAACATTATGGGCATGGAAATGGGAGATGTAAAACCTATGTCCAAGAGATTAAATGATATGGTGTGGATCTATGATGATCAAAGATCAAATTATATGAAGGAAGAGAAGGCAGATGAGTGACGGATAAATTGTGAAAAAGGGAGGAAAAGAGGGGAGTAGGCAGTTCTGATGCGCCAGGTCACAGATGGGACAGTTGACCAGAGGTCAACAATTGACGTGACCCCATTGGGCCACGTAGACCCGCTAAAGAACAAAATAGAAGATTTATTTGAGATTAAATATTTAAAACTAGTAAATGATTTTATTGATTTTTGTGTATAAAATAAAAAAAATGTTTATTATTTTATTTAGTATTTTATTATTATTTTCATTTTTTTATTTGTCTTTATTTATTAATAGGTAATTATTATTAGTGTATTTATAGGTATATTCATCTATGTTTTGTACATTTTTATTTTTATTTTGTATATTTTATTTAATAATTTTATTCTTTTATTTTATATATATATAACTTATTTTTGTGATTATAAATATATTTTTATTTTATTTTTATGATGATATTTCTATAGTTAAATAAATAGATATGTATATTGTATAGGTATATTTATATGTACTTATATTTTTTGTACATCTTTTTATTTATAGTATTTTATTGACTTTTATTTTGGTTTTATAATTTTAATTGAGTATATATAATATTTAAAATATTATAAAAATATAAAAGGATAAAGAATACAAGAATATGATCCATTTTTATTTATATACATGTAAAAATAGGTATTTTGCCTATATATATTTATAAAGACTTATTTTGTTTTAAATTTTCTTTTTAGTTTTTTTAGTTTTCTTATGCACATATGTTATAAATAATAATTACAAAATTATAAAAATATAAATTTGTAAAAATAATGAATGATGAATAAATTGAATAATTTAATTGGTATAATGTACAATAGGGGTCAAAAATCGAACTTTCACACAGTAACTCTAAAAAATATAAAACCACCACCATTAAATAGCTCGTCAAAAGTTATAGAAGTGATTTTGATATGTTTTGATTTTTATTTGAAAGATATAGGTCTGTGAAGTTGGGTTTTGGGTTTTTATTTTGTGTATAAAATAAACTTTGTGCCTTATTTTTGAAAAAACTCAATTTTGTATTTTTATCTACATTATTATCTACAACTTTTATGTCAAGGTATCTTCATTTGATGAACATATAAAAAAGGATAAAATTGGTATAAAAAATGCATAAATAGTGAATAAAAGAATTGGATTTTTATGGTATCCCTAGCCCTTATCTCCCCTTACTTTATTCCTTATCGACCAAATCAATTCCTGACTTGGTCTCGAGGTTTAGGGTCATAAAATATCTTCAATATTTTATTCTTTTTTCTTTTCTTCTCTTTATTATATAATTTTAGCATTACAAACCTTATTTTATATACAAATAATACAAAAAATAATGAATGCTATTTTGTAGAAATAAATGCTATTTACATGCACTAGGGTTTTTAAGGCCAAAATGATAGTATAAAGGTGATGAAATGGAGATTCATAACGTATCCTAAACATAAACCTTATTCACCTAAGATTTTGGATCATATCTAAGTCTTAACCAAGGCTCTGATACCACTTGAAGGTTATGGAAAAAAACCTTAATCTTATCACAAAAGCGTGAAAATCACATCATATGCGATCTGTATCGACTAGTCACACTAGTTGCTTGGTGCGGTGGATTTTAAAAAGTCTAAAATGATGAAACCACAAGATTCAAGAACACTAATCGAATCATTTCATCCAAACCACAAAATAGATATAGGAATACCTTTTGAAGTGTGGTTGTGATCGAAGTCTCTAAACGAAGAGACTACCTATCTCAAGTCCCACCTGATAGAGGCGAAGCTTGCGAGCACATTATTAAGATACGTCCTTCTCGCAATCCAAGATGTGAATACAAGCATAGAATCATCTTATTTTTTTGCATGAAATCCGAGGTATTCTTCGCATACCAGAGACACCAAGGACGATGAAGATCCATGAGCTGTCGAAGAGGCGACACATTGACGTAGCGATGACAACGAACCTCTCTAGGTGAAGAAGTGGATGACCACTTAGAGATAGAGAGAGAGGGTGTGTATGATTATGAGAAGTAGAGAGAGCTTGTGAATTCTATGATGTAAGAGAAGAGCTACGATTACCTCTTCTTTTATAATACATTGGGAGTCCATAGATCTCAATTCATGGATAACACAAATTCAATGGTTTAGATTGATTATGTTTCTTTCAACAGCCATGATTTTGTTGTAAAAACACAACAACAATTATCTAAATTAAATTAAAAATACATTGAATAAATCATCGATATAAACTAATTCAATTAAATTCAATCTTATATCTCATATAATCCTTCATTATATACAAAAACCTTTATTGTGTATTATTTCACAAAAACATCTCTAAATTATTTTGTGAAATAGAAATCATGCCATTGCAAATTTGTGAATCACATTCACAACCAAAAAAATGAAAATTATATTTTCAATTAATTTTCCAATGTGAATCTAATTCACATCAACATTTAAATTGTAAATGTAATATAAACAACTCTCTTATATATTATAAATCACATTTATAATATGTATGTTTAATATGGATAGTACTATCTTCATTATTCATAACCGTAATAATTAAATCAAATTTAATTATATTGGATCATCATTCTCATGCATCAAAATAATATGAATCTAATTCACATTATTTGTGATAATTAAATAATATTAGTTATCTATTTCTCAATCATTGGATTTACATTTTATCTATAGAATTATTCTTGAACTCTTTCAAGAATAGTGCAATTTATCCGTGAATACTTGGAGATAAGGACATGACGATTGTACGTTCCACATATAGTGACTTGGATATTGAGTTCTCATCTCAAGCTTAGATCTTGGGGACCTCTCATAGATGCTTTATTAAATCAAGGCCGTAAACCTAATTGTCTCATTGCATCTGAATCACATTCAGATCAATGTCCAACATTTGGACTAAGATTAGGTTACTTCTCTACTGAGAGGAGTCACTAAAATCAAGACCTGTTTCATCACTCCCTCAGAATGGAAGCATCATGGTTATACAATCATTTATGTTCACATCACCCTTAGGTATTTCTAATACTTATAAATCATGCATACTGGAAGACCTTGAATAAACTTGAAGATATATATCAAATGTACAGTATCATCTTTAGGGTTTCATCAATAAGTTTCTGATTTGGTGATTGGGAGTTGTTATCGATCATATGTTTTCCAAAAGCATATATCACTGTTGGACATGCGAGCCCACGACAAGCCATTATGCAATAAATGTTATTACAAATATCATTCCCTGATCAGAAATAAAGAATAATTAATTTACATAATAGGTCCCTTAGTACAATTAAGATTATGTATCATGGCCATCTTGATGATCATACAACTGTTGATTCAATTATTGAATCATAGAGGCCGGTGCTTGGATGATTATCTAAAGAGTTAGATTCAGGACTCGTCAAGCACCGTCAAATGATTATTAAGAGATGATCTCCAACCTATGTAGGAGATGGCAATCCTTTCTCTAATGGGTTGATGTCTAACTGACCTCTTTATGCAGGTCCCCTGTATAGTAATAGAGATTTGGAGGTGTTAGATAAGTTAGGTCAAAGAGTTGACTTAACGATATCGAGATAACCAAAGGCTTATATTGTATGCTATCACGATATAGGTCTAATTAAGGTCTAATCAAAGAGTTGACAGATATGTTACTATATGTTTGAGTTTGTACATTTGGTAGATCGATAGTTGATGATCTGATCTAGGTATATACGTCGGCGCACTGGTGTGCATACAATGACATATGAGTAATACAATCTCTCAAAGGGATCATACATGTTCATTTACTAAACTGGAAGACATGAGCTCACTCACCAGATATTGGGATTTAAATTCCATGCATGATCATCTCGCTTTGGAAGCTTAATTGAATTTGTAGGTTTGATATATACTTTTGGAAATATATGATCAATACCTAGGTATGATATATGCTTTTGGAAAGTATATGATCGATACCAACTCCCAATGATCAAATGAGAAACGTAATGGTGAAACCCTAAAGGAGACAGTCTAAATAGATCTAAAAGTTTGGGTTTATTCTAGGTCTTCCTGTATGTAGATATACATGTATTAGGAATACTTGAGAGTGGTGTGATCATAAACAATTGTATAAACATGACGCTTCCATTCTGAGGGAGTGATGAAATAGGTATGGATTTTAGTAACTCATCTCAAAGAGAAGTGATTTGATCTTTAGTCCAAATGTGGGAAAGTGATTAGAATGTGATTCAGATGCAATAAGAAGATTATGTCTACGACTTTGATTTAATCAAACATCTATGGTAGGTCCCTGAGTTCTAGATTTGAGATGTGATCTCAATATCCAAGTCACTATACATGGAAGAAGAAAGCGCACTGAAAGAGGTCAAGGACAAATTCATTGTTGATAATATATCCTAGCATTGAGAAATGGATAATTGAGTGTTATTTAATTTTCATGAATAATATGAATTTGATTCATATTCTTTGGACATATAAGGAGAGTTATCTAAGATATTTAAATGTGATTTAATTATAAAAGATGTGAATATTGTGAACGTGATTCATATTATTTAGGCACATGAGAATAGAAATCCAAGACAATTAATTGTGATTTAATTATTATGGATAAAAATAATGTGGATAACATTATCCAAATTATTCCTATTTATATTGTGAATGTCATTTATAATATATAAGAGACAGCTATTTGTAAATAACATTTACAATTTAAGTGTTGATGTGAATTGGATTCACATTGGACAATTAATTGAAAATGTAATTTAAATTTTATTTTGGGCTGTGAATGTGATTCACAAATTTCCATTGGAAGAATTGCAATGTTCACAAAATAATTATGATTTTTTATGTGAATGAATTTACAACAAAGGTTGTTGCACATATTGGAGAAATCTCTGGGATAATGTAATCTCATGGAATAAAGAAGTTATAGCGACCTTCGTTGTGGAGATGGTGGATGCCCACCAAGTCCTATTCGGAATAGGTGGCCATCACCCCCTCTTTATGGAATGAGGCTAGTCTCCTTCCTATTTATCTAGTGTGGATTGATTTAATTGATATTGATTTATATTTATTATTATTCAATATATTTTAATTTAATTAAATTAATTGTCATTGTCTTTTTAATAACAAAATTATGACCATTGAAAGAAACACAAATCAATTTCAACCATTCATTTTGTGTTGTCCATGGATTGGGATCCATGGACTCTTAAAATGTTATAAAATGAGAGGCACCCCTTGGCCTTCTTTAAGACTAAATGAAATATGCTCTCTCTCTCAATATGCCAAGTCTCTCCCTCTCACTCTCTTGTGGCCATCCACCTTGATGCCCTAGAGAGTGATCGTCGTCCTCATCGCATCGCCGTTATGCTACCAGACCAAATACTCGTGGATCTCTGTCTCCTTCAGTGCACCCTGCTCATGAAGAAGACGTTGGATCTCATGAAACGAGATCAGGAGATTCATCGATTGGATTATCAACATGGATAGCGAGGAGCCTGCATTTCATCAACGTGCTCGCAAGCATCTCTTCCATCGTATCGGATTTGAGACAGGAGGTCTCTTCCTTTAGAGACTCGATCGCAACCACGCTTCAAGAGGTAACCCTAATATCTTGTGTGTGGTTTAGATGAAACGATCTGAGATGTTCTCTTGGATCATGTGGTTTCGTTGGTTTGATTTTTTGCAAATTCCACTGCCTCGAGCCACTAGTACGACTAGTCGCTCTCAATCTCATATGATGCGTTCTCCATGCTTCGGTGATGCGCTTAAGTATTTTCCCATTTCCTTCAATAATACCTGCAAATTCTTGTCATGCTTCTAATGTAAGATGACCATGCATGGAATTTGATTGGTCCCAATACCTCATGAGTGAGCCCATGTCTTCCTATTCACAAGTGAACCTGTACGATCCATTTTAGAGTGCAATATTCATATGCCCACAAATGCACACTAGATCGTCAATGTATAGACCTTGATTGGGCCATCAACATATCAGTATGCCAAATGTACATACTCAGACATATAGCAATACATCTATCTCCAATTAGAGGATGCATGCCTATATCGTGACAATATATGACATAGGTCGTGGATATCTCAATTTTGCCAAGTCAACTCTTTGACGTAAGTTATCTGACACCTCCGAATATCTATTCCCATGTAGAGGACCCACATCAAGAGGTTGGTCATATATCACCCTTTAGATAAGGATTGCCATTTCCTTCTCCGACTGGAGATCATCTCTTAATGATCATTTGACGGTGCTTAATGAGTCCTCAATCTAACTCCTTAGATATTCATCCTAGCACCGGCCTCTATGATTCAACAATTGAATCAACATTTGTATGATCATTAAGATTTCTATGGTACATAACCATAATTGTACTAAGGAACCTTATAGTTCATTCATTCATTTAATCTCAACCAAGCAGTGAAAATAAATCAATAACTTTTATTAATATTTCAAACATTGCAATAATATTTATTGTAAAAATGGTTCACATCGGGCTCACATGACTAACAATTTCTAACTAGCTTTTAGAACCATTCGTGTAAAATCCATAAAACCATGCTTATTACATGCTAGTCGAAAACCTTCTGTGTCAAAGGTTCGTTAAGGGGATGAACAACGTTGTCGGAGAGGTCAACTTGGTGATGATGATGTCACCACCCTTTTGAATCTCTTGAATTGTAGTATTTCCTTTACACGTGGTTGTTCTTTTCATGTCGCTTGGGTTCCTTCATCTGAGTTATGGCTCTCGTGTTATCATAGAGTAGCAGGATGTGACTGTCAGAGGAAACTATGCCGAGCTTTAGGATGAACTTGCGCAACCACACCGCCTCCTTTGCAGCATGTGACGCGGGAATGTATTTAGCTTCTGTTGTCGAATCAGTTGTAGTGTCCTGCTTTTTGCTTCTCCAGCTCACAACACCACCGTTCAACAGGAACACAAACCTTGATGTCGACTTTCAGTCATTAATATAAGACTGGAAGTCAAAATCTGTGTATCCTAAGACATGGAGATCACCTTCTCCATAGATAAAGGTTTAATCTTGTGCCCGTCTTAGATACATAAAGATGTTCTTCACTACATTGTAGTGTTTCTCTCCATAACAAGATTGGCAACGACTTACCACTCACACTGCATGGAAGATATTTGACCTTGTGCACATCATGGTGTACATTAAGCTTCCCAGAAATGACGTGTAGGGGCATCCAACCATGATTTTCTTATCCTCAACACTTTGAGGAGACATCCTATAGATAGTTAGATACCATGTCTTAAGGAAAGGAAGCCTTTCTAAGAGTTCTCCATATGGAAATGCTCAAAGATATTCTTAACTTACCCATGTTTTGACCATCTCAACATCCTTTTTTCTCTGTTTCTGAACAACTTTAGACCTAAGATATAAGAGGCTTCTCCAAGATCATTCATGTTGAAGGTATGGTAAATCCAAATCTTAACACTGGTCATCATCCCTATATCATTTCCAACGATAAGGATGTCATATATGTAAAGCATGATGAATAGAATGGCACTCCCACTAAGATTCTTGTATATACACGGATCATCAAGATTCTTCATAAAATCACAACTTTTTATGGTTTCATCGAATATGATGTTCCAGCTATGAGAAGCATGTTTGAGCCCATAGATGGATTTCTTCATCTTGCATACTTTGCCTTCATCGGTCATGAAGCCTTGGGGCTGCTCCATATAGATATCCTCCTCGAGGTATCCATTGAGTAAAGACGTCTTGACGTCCATATGGCAGATGCCATTGTCAAGATATGCAGCTATAACTTGTTGGTATCTAATATTGTCCTTTACATATCCAATGAAGTATCACTCTTTAGTACGGGATTCTAGATTACTTACATCCACATTCTTCACATGGACCAAGCATCGACAAATCCTTAAGTGTCTAACACAGGGTTTGGTTCCATACAAAAGCTCATAAGGAGTTTTAGGTATATATTTTCTAGGTGTATTGTTTTGATATATGTTGTAGTCTCTACTACATATCCCCAGAAACTAGGTTGTAAATGTGCTTCGCTCTTCATTGAACATATGATATCTATGATGGTTCTTTTGAATCTTTCAACAACACCATTAAGTTTGGAGTTCTAGAAGGAGTGAGATTGGAGACAATTCTTTTCTCTTTGAGGTATTCCTTAAATTCATCTGAGAGGTACTCGCCACTTTGGTCAGATCAAATCCATTTAATCTTCATATCGATTTGTCTCTTAACCAAATCCATAAACTCTTTGAGCCTTTCAAAGGTTTTATATTTATGGTAGTAGGAAGCTAAACATGTAGCACGAATGTTCATAAGTAGATGTCAAATAATATCAATATCCATTTTGAGTCGTGGTTCTGAAGGGACCGCATGCATCATACTGTATAATGTCAAGAATACCCTAGCATCATGTAACCTTGTTATAAAAAGGCACACCGATCATTTACTACGAATATAATGTTCATAGAGAGGCAATGCTTAGACCTATAGAAGATCTAAGGGTCCATCCTTTATCAATCTATAGATCTTATCAACAGATAAATGACCAAGCCTTTAATGCCAAATCATGATATGATGATTTCCATCCTCTCTGTTTCTTTTAGGGTTTTTATTAGTGGTAGTAACATTCATGACATATTCATCAATGCACAATTATTATAGTCCACTACAAGTTAGAACACCATATGCAATATATTTATCATAATGATTTATGGCAAGTTTATTATAGAATAAAAATGAATATCAAATTCTAACTAACTTAGATACATATATAAAGTTCCTTCTAACATCTCGAACATAAAGACATTCTTTAAGTACTAGGATCTTCACTAGATAATGATAGTCTGCATATCCCGATAATGATTGTTGCAATAGTTGCACCAGATGCCATATGGATGACTATCTCCCCTTCATCAAGATTCCTAGTTTCCTAAAATAGATGCAACAAATTGCATACATGAACAGAAGCACCTGAATCGATGATCCAACTACCTTCTCATCATACGAGAAAATTGATTTCAATTATGAAAGTAGATTTTATACATGCTGGGGCTTTACCTTTCTCTGCAGATTTAAGGAACTCTAGGAAATTATGCTTCTAGTGCCCTAGCTTCTTGCGGTGATGACAAACATCGTGAAGGATATGGGATTATCCTCAAGCACATCACGGAAGCGTGTGCATCATAATGTATACGATGAAGAGTGACTAGCCACACTAGTTGCTCGATGCAGCATAATTTTAAAAAAAATCTATGATGAAACCACATGATCCAAGAAAATTTCTCGGATCATTTCATCTAACCAAAAACAAAATATAGGAATACCTCTTGGAGCGTGGTTGTGATCGAGCCTCTAAGTGAAGAGACTTCCTCTCTCAAGTCCGATCCGTTGGAGGAGACGCTTGCGAGCGCGGGGATGAGTCACATGCTTCTTACAATCCAAGTCGTTGATCCAAGATATGGATCTCTTGATCTCATCTTACAAGATCGAACACCTTCTTCACGACCGCCACACACCAAAGAAGACAGAGATTCATGAGTCGTCGAAGTGGGTACGTCGATGAAGACGATCTTCTCTTTATGAGAGTGGACGACCACTCAAAGAGAGAAGACTTAAAGTATGCATAAGAATGAGAGGAAGAGAGAGAGAGATACTTCGTCGAGACGGTGTGTTAGTTGAAGATCAAGGCATGCCTCTTCTTATATAGGATTTTGGGATTCCATGGATCCTAATCCATGGGGAACACACAATCAACGTATGCGATTGATTTGTGTTCTTTTCAACGGCTAGGATATTGTTGTAAAATCACAACAACAAGTGATTTAATTTAAATTAACTAATATTGATAAATCAATATAATTAATCTCAAATTAAATCACATTTGACTAGAGATAGGATAATGAGAAGACTAAGGTCCATCCCTAAAATAGAGGGGACAGCTACTCGTCTCCACATGGAGAGTTATAGCCGTCCTCTCTTCTTAGAGAGGACTTGGCCAATCTCGTAAAATATCATGACATCTCATTATCCCATGATATATCCTATAACTCTTGAAAATAATTTTCAAAAAATAATTTTAAATTATCTTGTGGAAAATATCGACCAAGCCATTGAAATTATGTGAATCACATTCACAATCCAAAACTAAATGTAATTATATTTTCAATTAATTATTCAATGTGAATTCAATTCACATTAACAATTAATCAAAAATATAAATCACATGAGTCTCTCTCGAATATGTATTAAAAATCGTATTTATAATATACATGGAAAATTGGATAGTGCTATCCACATTATCCATATCCACATTAATTAAATCACATTTAATTACTTTGGATACTCATTCTAATGCATTCAGATAATGTGAATCAAATTCACATTATTCCTGATAATTAAATCACATTTAATTATCCATTTCTCAATGCTCAGATAATTCAACCTTGGAATTATTCTTGAACTCTTTCAAGAATAATGCGCTTTCTCCGCAGATACTTGGAGATAAGGACAGGGTGATTGTATTGTTCTGCATATAGTGACTTGGATATTGTGATCACATCTCAAATCCAGATCTCATGTACCTAATATAATCAAGACCACAAATATAATCTTATCACTACATCTGAATCTCATTCAGATCAGTGTCTAACAATTGGACCAAGATCAGATCACTTCTCTACTGAGAGGAGTCACTAAAATCCAGAACTGTTTCACCACTCCCTCGTAATGGAAGCATCATGGTTATACAATCGATTATTGATCACATCACCCTCAGGTATTCCCAATACCTGTACATCCTGCATACTAGAAGACCTGTGATCAACCAAAAGATATAGATCAATTTACACTGTCATCTTCACGGTTTCATCAACAAGTTTTTCAATCTTGGTCATTGGGATTTGGTATTGATCATATGCTTTCCAAAAGCATATATCATACCTTCAAATTCGTGTCTTGCTTCTAAAGCACGACGACCATGTAGGGAATTTGATCGATCCCAACACCTCATGAGTGAGCTCATGTCTTCCGGTTCAGAAGTGAATCTGTATGATCCCTTTGAGAGATCGTATTACTCATATGCCCTTATATGCACACCACCTCGCCGGTGTATAGACCTTAATTAGATCATCAACCTATTAGTCTGCCAAATGTACATAATCAGACATATAGCAATACATCTATCTCCGGTCAGAGGATGCATGCCTATATCGCGACAGTATTCAACATTGGACTGTGGTTATCTCAATCTCGTTAAGTCAACCCTTTGACTTAACTAATCTGACACCTCTGAATATCTATTCCTATGGAGACAACCTACATCAAGAGATCGGTCAGATATCAACCTATATGAGAAAAGATTGCCATCTCCTACTAAGGCTGGAGATGATCTCCTAACAATCATTTGATGGTGTTTGATGAGTCCTCAATCTAACTCCTTAGATATTCATCCAAACACCATCATCTATGATTCAATTATTTAACCAACAACTGTATGATTATTAAGATGGCCACAATACATAACCCTAATTGTAGAAAAGGACCTATTATGCAAATTAGTTATTCTTCATTTCAGATCAGAGAATGATATTTAGAATAACATTTATAGCATAATGGCTCGCTGTGGGCTCGCTTGTCCAACAATCTCCCACTAGCCCAAAGAGCCATTAATGGGCTAATCATTTAAACCCGCACTCATGTGACAATCATAGGCTATTTCAAAAAATAGCTAGGTAAGCTGATCAGTCACTCTATTCCCGAGACTACGCCAAGTCCAACTACGACACTTGCTTATCCCCCAGTAACAGTGCTGGCATCCAATGCGAATGTTGCATCTTATGCCACCAATACTTAATCTTGTCATTTATAGTGTCCTTGACACTACATCTTAATAATTATTATAACCAGTATTTCCACAATCCTTATCTGAATACCCTTATTCTTGGAGATTTCTATCTCCTAAGGTATCCACAGTTAAGACCTTTTAGATCACTATTTATAAAGTCTTAAGTTCTTAAAGATAAGACTTTGAGATCACTATCTCAAAAATCTTTTCATCTTTAAATATATTGTTATTACTTCAATCAGTGTTCTATTTCCATAGTAGGATTAGTAATAGTTTACTACTCCCACTGCATGGCAGTCATCTAGCTTTTGTACACATCTAGCATACATCCGGCTTCTCATAACTAATGCACAAGGGCAGACAGTTTTAGCATTCACTTCCTCAACTCTTTGAGGTGTTATATCTTCAGATAGGTCAGTACCATATCTTAAGGAAAAGAAGCCTTTCTTGGAATTTTCTAGAAAATGAAATATGTCCAAGGTGTACCACTAATGCGACGGTCCCAATACCCTCTTCTCTTTGCTTCTCAACATCTTCAGAACTAAGATCTAAGAGGTATCCCTGAGATCATATCTCAATGTATGAAATAACCAGTCTATAACAAACCTTATTATTATTATCCTTATATCATTCCAAATGATTTGGGTATCATCTACATATAGCACGATGAACACAATGGCACTCCCACTAAGCTTCACATGGTTCATCAAGATTCTATTTGAAATCATAACATTTATGATCAAATTTGATGTTCCAACTACTAGAAGCTTATTTCAGTCCACAGATGGAGTTATTCATCCTGCACAACTTGCTTTCCTCAACTATGAAGCCATGGTGCTACATCATATGAATATCCTCGAAGAAGTATTCATATAGGAATGCAAAATTGACTTCCATCTCGAAGATGTCAAAGTCAAGTTGTGTAGCTATAGTAGGCAATATTCTGATGGGTTTAAGCAAGGTCACTGAAGAGCAAGTCTCATTGCAGCAATGTCTTCTCTTCAGTGTGTAGCTCATGGCTACAAGTCGTGCTTTGAATGTTTGTACCTTCTCATCATGATCCATTTACACCTTAACGGGTCTTACCCATATTGGTGGATCCTTGATGGTCCATATACAACACTTGTACATGAAGTCTACTTCAGACTTTATTGCTAACATCCATCTTTGCATGTCATGATCTTCAGAATCTTCATCACATGAAGTTCTATCAATGTCAGATTTCTCTGACACATGGAATCCATCCTCAAACTCATTTGAAGAGGTAGTAGTGTTTCATCATTAATTGTCCTTTAGTTTCCAATTTCAGGAGGCTCAGTATCTTCTCAAGATTTAATGAGTTCCTTTACTTCATTTTTATCTTGATTCTCAAGAGAGTCATCCTCTAAGAATCATATCCTTAGAGATGGGATCTTTTAAGAATCTCAAGGTCATAAAGTAGGTATCCAATACCATCCTTTATTTCCTAATGAAGTAGCACTCTCCGGTGCATGATTCCAGCATACTGATGAATGTACATTTCATCATCTTTATTCTATCATTTTGGCCTTAAAAACCCCAGTAAATGCGTGTAAATAGTCCTAAATTAGGCATTTTATCATTCATGCATCTTTGTGTAAATATTGTATAAAATACATTTACTAATGTCAAAATTTTAGAATAAAGAAAAGAAAAAGAATAAAATATTGTAAATATTTTATGACCTGAAACCCCGAGACCAAGACATATCGATGACTAGGTCGACAAGGAATAAAGTAGGGTGAGATAAGGGCCAAAAACCAATAAAATACCTATTTATTTTGTTCATTTTCCTTCATTTTGGGACCTATTTTTAGTTCTACTTTTTGTAACTCAAATAAAGAAACTTTGAACATGAAAGTTGTAGATAATTAAATAAATAAAAATACAAAATTGATTTCATACAAAAATAATGTACTGACAAAAAGTAAAAATTTGAATAAGAGTCCAAAATCCCAAATTACCAAACCTTTATCTCTTAAATAAATACTTGAAATGCATCAAAATCACCTTTAATTTATATGATTTTCAATAAGCTATTTAATAAAGGTGGTTTCGTATCTTTCGGAGTTACGGTTTGAAAGTTGAATTTTGGACCCCTATTGTATACTTATACCAATTAAAATATTCATTTTATTCTTTGTTCATTATTTCTATAAATTTTTATTTTTATAATTTTGTAAATATTATTTATAATATATGTGTACATTAAAACATGAATAAAAACACAAAGAAAATACAAAAATAAAATACTTGTATACAATACATAGATGAAATACCTATAACTATACCTATATAAATACTACATCTATTTATTTAATTGTACATAATACTTCAGAAAAATAAAATAAAAATATATTTATATTTATAAAAATAAGTTATAATATATAAAATAATAAACAAAATTAACAAAATTAAATATACAAAATAAAAATAAAATATTAAATTATATAGATGAATATACTTACATATAGACCTTAATAAGGTAACTTGTAATTTTAAACCTCGAAAAAATAAATAAAAATCATAATAAAATACTTCATAAAAAATAAACATTGTTTATTTTATAACCAAAAATTAATTAAATTGTTTATTATTATTTATCTATTTTATAAAGATTTTTGCCAGGAATTTTCTGGTTGGTCCACGTGGACCAACCATATCGTTCCGTTGGTTAACCTCGGTCTACTCTCTGACCGAGGTCTGTTCCTTGTCAGACTATGGTTTTTGGCCGATTTCATGAATTTGTCGAGGTCGCGTCTTGCACCATTTTGCCTAGGTCTCTTCATGACTTTTTCTCCCCATGGATCAAGGATACAAGCCAATGTGTTTTTGCAGGGAGTGGGCCATCGATCTGCCCGTTCTTCTTCGATCATCGAGCCCCGTCACCTCTTGTACAAAACCTCCTCCATTTTTCCCTTTGAGTTTTGAAACCATTTTGATCGAGCTTGGACCCTTCTTCGGCAGTGCTCTGGACAAGAGATGTGACAACTCTCCTCTAGATCCCTTTAGCAAGGTCCAACGACGTCTAGTGGCGCTCCTCCCAGCTCCGGCGGTCTGCACCACCGTGAGGTATCATATCGTAGTTTTGACCGCTTGAGGTCTATTTTCTTCACTTTCTTCTTGCATTTCGAGCATAGATATCATCCAAAATCATTTCCTGTATTTGCTTCTGCATCTTCTTGTTAACACTCACACAACCCCACACCCTTCACCCAAAGCATGGTTGGAGGAGCAACTCCTACATCTCCCCCATTTTTACAGGAGAATGACACATTCTCATCATCTTGTTTGCATCTAACGAACAGGTCGAGACCTCATTCTCGAGCCCTTTGATCTCGCATGTATTGAGTAGATCATGCGCAACCACCTAGAGGGTATCTCGAGCACGTCGGAGGAGGAGAATGCCATCACCCGCGGACTTAGGCAGCCCCATCACGTGCGGTGCATAACTGGAATGAAGGGGAGGGTGCAAGCTACAGTTGCCGTCCATCTTCCCCCTCCCTTTTGATCCATACCATCCACGTCACAAGGGGCATCAACATCCGATCGACCTGTATCAACGCATCCACACATGCCACTTGGATAAGTGGGGAATTTGGCATTCATACCCTCAAAATTTTGGATTATTTCAGGAAGGATTCACACTTTTTGAACTGTAGTTTCATATTTACTCATCCATTTGTACCCCTGCACATAAATGCTCATAAATCATTCATCTGAACTACGTTTCCTGCGAGATTTTTTTATTAGAAAGCTACTTTAAAGATCTACATCATGTCCAAATTTCAAAATATTTGTAGTATGAACGATTAATGGTGAATTTTTGAACTCAGGATATTGATTTGGTGTATTGTGTTAATAACTCTTTCACTACTTGATATCTCTTGCTCATGGTTTGTATGTTGTAGAAATTAGTGTTGCAGAATTTGCATTCAAATTTCATCAAAAAGATATTGTGGTTTGTGTCCTGTAGAATTTCTACAATATTTTGAGTTATTGATTTATTTCTGGAGCAACTTTTATCTATTTGAAAATCTAAAAATATGTCTGTGTGCTTCTTAGTTTGTTATACAATCAGAGATTTTTGTTGTAATTTAATCATGTTGTTTGAGTAGTCAAAACAATAAAAAAACATCATTTCTACTTTCCTGGTGTCTTTTATTTTTAATATATTCATTACATTTCAGAAAAATTCCAAAAAAATACAGTAGCTTTCTCTCATATATATCTATATCATATCCGAAAGGCATTCAATAGTATTAGGTCTAGTGTCCAAAAACTCAAAAACACTTCAAAATTTACAAAAATCACTAAAAATTGAAGTAGTGTCAAAAACACAAAAACAAAGTCCTGTTTTCTTTGATATAATCTTCTCTACCTAGGAAAAATATAGGTATAATTTTAGGACTTCATTTTGAACTATTGGTAGTATTTTTTTAGTGTCCTATTTGCCTTATTTTTTCAAGTTTAGAATTGTCCGTTTTATCTTATTACTTGCTTTTTTTCTAAAAAAATTCTAAAAATATTTGAAAAAATAATTAGAACACCAAAAATAATTTCGAATCTTTTTTTTGAATTTATTTGACTTATTTTAAAAATCCAAAAATATTTTCTCTATTTCTTTCATTTTTATCTCTCTCTTAGTATATCTAGATATCTATATATATCTGTCATTATTATTTATATTATTATTACTATACTTTTATTTATAAATATAAAACTACAAAAAACATTTGAATATTTAAAAATCAAATAAAAATAACAAAATTTAAAAACCCAAAAAAAATAGCACATATATAGACAAATACATCACATTCACATTTGAGCTTGATTGACCTGATCACCTGTTTGCTTCCTATGTTCGACACTCTACACTACTTATAGTATACACATATTTTGTAGAGTTATAATAAATTTTAATTCTGCACACTTACTTTCATTGCTTGATTTATCTAGTGTGTGTTAATTGTTGTCTAAATTTGGATTTCGTGAGGGGTTGCTGCAATGATACTGTGATCCCGCTTTGTGTGGATTGCTCTAGGCCCTCACAGAATATGGTTCAACAAATGGCGTCGTTGCCGGGGAGCAACTACACTTAGATTGGGATTATGTGTTGATTGCGATTATTTGCCTATTTTTGTGCTTCACTTATTTCTTTATTTTTGATATATCTGTTTGAGCTGTCTAACCCCTTCTCTTTGTTGACTTCGTGCGAGGTACCGCGGATTGAGGGAGACGCTCCACCCTAGGTGCTTGTGCATCCACGTGAAGCCAACTCTAGCTTGCCTAGCACCGAAGGAGACTTAGAGGATTTTTAAAGACCGAGCTCCCTTTATATTTATTGTATATATTTGTGTAATTTTGAGTGAGAGAGAGACCCTTATTTATTGTAACAATACATGTACTCAGACTGTGGACACTCGGGCCTAATTTCCAAGTGATTGTTCTCTTGGGAGCTCACCATAGTTTTGACGATTTTTCATCTCATTTTTTCCTTTATTTTTCGGTTTTGTTTTCTGTATTTGTGTCATTGAACCCTTAGCTGTAGGATCTGCTTGACGTAGTATTAGGTCCAAATATCTAAGTATATTTGCCTATGCCTATAGTATAAGTTTGAACATAGTCAAATTTGGAAAATCGTGCTTCACCCTAATAGTAGCTTCTCATCCTAGGTCGCTTTCATTGGTTGCATTTGCATATAGTTTAGGTTTCAATTATGCTGAGCATCCTTGCATGTAGAGTGCTGGAGGCAAGGTGAGCATTTACGCTTTAGCATTCATCATCGTTTGCCGCTTGCATTGCTTTCCCGCCTCTCCCTCTTATTTTGACCACATATGTTCTAAAAAGAATTGATTCCTCGATAGACGCGTGCATTCTCACTAAAAATCCAAAAAAAGTAATAATCAATAAAATTGAGGCTGTTAACATTACTCAACCCTAAAATTAACCAAAAAAATTGTTTTGTGATGAGTAATCCCATCATTTCTTTGCTTTTATCTGCTCGCGCACACACTAAGGATTAGTGCCAAAATTCCATTTCAGCCTCCTAAGTGTTTGCACATTTTTTGGACTTCTCACATAACTCTAAAAGAGATAAGATAAAAAGACCGCATTTGTAATCTTCACCGAGTTGAGTAGGTGAATTGAGGGTTTGTATTGTGTGAGTTTGTCTGTTTTTGCTTTTGTGCATACTAGATCGCCTCTGCGCATTTGCGCCTTCTTCTTCACTCTCTTAATTTGACCTTCGTGCTCTGCCGATCATTTCCTTTTGTTTTCGAGATGGACCCCTGGAGCATATTTTATCCGAACTTTGCGGATTCCTCGTTCACTCCAGCCGATCCACCTTCCTTTTATCAGGAGGACCCTCCTCCTATTTTTTCTGATTTTTGTACATATCCACCTCCACCATAGATTCGGAACTCGGATTTTTACCTGGCTCCATTTTCACATTCACCTTCACATCCACCCGAGACTGACCTGTTTGAGTCACCCCTCATGATATCCACACTTGATACCTTGTCCCATTTCATGGATCCGATGAATTCGAGGATTGACGACCTCACTTGCCTTAATAAGAGCTATATTGATGCTTCACGATCTGATAATAGGGACATGATTGTGGATTCTTACGAGAGCTTGCAATCGCCCAAAATCCAAAAAAATGAAAAAAAAATTAAAAATCCAAAAAGATTTCGGGAGACACATGATAGATTCAGATTGTGAGGAGAATGCCCATCTGCCAGACCATTTGACCACACTTGGACTCACACCATGTCCCACCTTTGACCCCGAGGATGCCGCTGTACAGACTGCTCTTGGCATGCTTTGTGTATATGATGATTCTGACTTCCTCCCTTTTATGGGGGGGGGTCCGAAAATTCAAAAAAAAATGTTAACTAAACCCGAAGTGGTGGCCGCTATACATGAGATCATCTGTGCCACACTTCAGTAGGCCATGACTGATTTATCAGCTCCTCTTCCTAAGAAGAGAAAGCGGAGGAGAAGATCTGAGCATCACATTTTGACCATGGCCACTACCCATGCCATCACACACCGTCCCATTCCTAGGAAAAAGAACACAGCTACACCATTCATCACATGCACCATCTCTAACCATACATGTGATCACACTCTCCTAGACGGTGGTGCTTCGATTAGCATATTACCCTTCTTGCTGGTACAATCTCTTCACTTGGGGCCTTTCAAGAAGACCAGGGTGATCGTTCAGTTTGCTGATAAATCAATCAAGAGGTCGAAGGGTATCCTTGAAAACCTCATCATAACGATTCAGGGCACGCGCTACCATGTTGATTTTGTCGTACTGCCCATGGAGACCTCCACAGGGGAGCACTCTCCAATCATCCTGGGACGACCATTCCTCACCTCTGCGAGGGTTGTTATTGATTATAGATCAGGAGAGATTCACTTCCGTCCTGTTGACGAGAGTGAAGTGTTGATCACCGCACCCATAGTTGACCAAAGACATGCACCTGATGCGGCCACGCCTCTCTTGGCCGACACCGAGGACCATGACCTGGATGAGACTATCAGAGACTTTTGTTGTATGCTGGATTCCACTAAGACCCGAGAATTCTTCTCTATGGAGGAAGACTCGGAAAGCATTGACCTCAGAGTTCTTCCTTCTGGGATTTGGCGTTGTGTTGATGACATCCGTGGGATTTACACAATTGATACCCTAGAGCAGAGGGCAGATTAAGAGACTACACAAGACGGACATGATTCGACTATTTTCACCGATGAGTCCATGCATGTTCACTTAGATTCAGATGAGACAGAGTCCGAATTTTATTTGGTTGCTTTCATTCAGGAATTCGAGCCTTTTGATGAGAAAGATGATCCGGTTGAGATTGTAGAGGACGAATAGAGTTCGACTACTTCCACTGATGAGTTCGTGCCTTTTGGTTTTGACCTGGACGAGACCTCACAGGACGACACTGACCACACTACTACCGTCGATGATGATTTCGTCTCATTCCACTTTGATATCAGTGAGACCCCCAAGGCCAAACCTGACCACACTTCTTCCACTCACACGTATGTTCCTCTTCACTCTAGGACCACTGAGGATCTCAACCCTGTCGACCCTGATCAGCTTAAGTCCATTGTGGACCTCGATGTCAACATGCATCATAGCAGATCCATTCCTCAGCGGTCCCGCAAGAAGGTTCACTTTCTACCTTCTTGATCATGTGTACATCCATCTCTGTTGTACATCCGATTCTGTTTGTTGCTGTCCATCTTCCGTAGTGCTCATCCACCCATTCTCGTATTTGCCTTGCTTAGGATGTACTTTGTCCTAAGTATAGGGGGGTGGATGAGCCGAGTGTTCATTCTTCATTCCGTTTCATTACTCCTATTGTTGCCTCTACTTAGGGCTTCTTTTACCCTAAGTATAGGGAGAGTGATGTGTACATCCTCTGATATCTTCTTCCTTCTTCATCACTCTTTTCTTCTTTTCTTCGTTTCTTCTTTTCCTTTTCTATTTTCTTTATCTACCAAAAAGATGCCGCCCCTTTTTGTCAGTCTTCTATACTAATGATGTACTTTGTCCTAAGTATAGGGCGTGTGCACCCCAAGTTTCTTTCATTCTTTGATCCTCTCCATTGTCTCCTCTCTTGTCTATAGTTAGAGATATCTTACCCTAAGTAAAGGGGGAGACAATCTGCGAACGATCTGTTCATTCCCACCATTAACCCTTCCTACTTTGCATACAGTCTGCTATACTTAGTATTATTTGATTCTATGTATAGGGGGATGGTCAACTTCTCATTCACCCATTTCTTCGTTCATTTATTCTTTAGATTTTCCTATACTCAGTACGAGTTATGTCTTCTCTTTTTCTCTCTGATCTATGAGGACATAGCTCAAGCTAAGTATAGGGGGTCGTACATACTACGTATATACTTTTGCCATAACTCGTACTTTCATATTTTTATTAATAATTAGGGATAATAACACTATTAAATTCATTAAAAAACTTGTAATAAAAGATGTTTATTATTCCTCAAATTCTTTTTGTATTTACTGATTAATAAGTCAGCAGAAAATGTTTTTTGCAAAATGTTTGAAAAATAGTTTGAAAATCATTAGGAAAAATATTTTGAAAACTATTTGGAAAACATTTTGTTCAATATTATCAACCTTTGTAAAAATGTTGTTTGTAAAATTTATTGTCTTTGTGTGAAATAAAAATGTTTGAAAAACTATTTGCAAATGGTTTGAAAATGGTTGCAATTATATTTTGAAAAATCTATCTATACTGTTTGAAAAACCTTTGCAAAATGATTTTCAAATGTGTGTAAATATTTGTAAAAATATTTTCAAAAGTTATTTTGGACTATAGTTTTCAAAATTATTTGAAAAACCTTTTCAAACAAGTTTGAGGAATATATACATAACACTGAAAATTCCTTATTATATATACTTATAAAATTAACCATTTACCCTTGTAAATTCTTAAAATCTACTTTTTGTAAATAAAAGATGCATCCCTGTGTAAATATTTTAACCTAGTTTTTAGCCAAAATAATTTTGTTTCAAAAATCCCAAAAACATTTGCAAAACTAAAATCCAAAAAAAATTGAAAAATCCTTTTGAAAATACAAAAATTGCATATACATCATCCTTTTCAAAAATCCATAAAAAGTTCGAAATCCTTGAAAATTGCATCATAAAAATATTTTCTGCATTCTGCATGGCATGGGCATATTTCGGATTGAGTTTGATAGTTGAACAAGTATACGTAAAATCTGGAGATCGGAGCTTGGTTGGACCTTAAAATCTACCTAATAACATGAACGTTATAGGAACTGGAATTGAGGTACTTCATGTCTAGATGACTTAATTCTTTGAGGATCACGAGACTTGGTTCAATCGATTCTTAACTGCCTAGGTAGAGTATTTCTGAGCACACGCACGACTCTTGTTGGTAATGACCTAACTTGGACACTTGCACCTTTCACTTGGCTCAACTCAATTAGAGTGGTGAGGGGGTTGGATTTACCGGTATGAGACACACACAAGTGGAAACACTTGTCCTCCTCTAGGGAGGGAAGTGCACCCCAACCCGTCCAGTGATGAGGAATTCTAAAGATAGGAGAGTGTGGGTTGCAATAAAGTTTCAAAAGAGGGATAGTCTACTGACTCAAGAGGAAAAACTTCCAACGTATATGCTGTTGTAAATAGTATTTGAAAAAAACTCCAAAAAAGTGGACAGGGCTGTACAAAAAAAGTAAGTAAAATGCCTGGCGGAGTGTGTGAAAATGTTGTATAGTCAATAAGCAAGCTTGATCTTCAAAGTCAAATCATGTGAGCCTGCAGCTGGATGACTTGACTACACTTGTCTTGCATCCTAGGATAGGTAGCTACACTGGCTACCGTCCATTCTTCTCTTCATCCACTCCTCTTGAGTTGGTTGTTACTTGAACTTAGAAGGGAATACCCCGCTCCTCGAGGAGGGAGTTATTGGATTGGGGAATCATTGGGTTGTCATGCTGGAGAATTCAGTCTCTTAGTCGTTCTAGTTGGGGAGAGCCACTATCACTTACGCTATACGAGTCAGCTTCATAGTTGTAAGGGTTTGCGTATGAGTTGAAATATTTCTGACATGGCTATTGAGGAGACTTGAACAAAGTTTTGGGATTCTCGAAGGCTGTTGGATTTCAAATCTGATTCCCATTAAGGTTCCGCCCACACTAAAATTTCAAAGGTCTGGCTTAAGCTCCAAACTTTGATTTTGTGAAGACAAGTTTGATAATTAAATTCAATCCATTCTTCTTCTTTTTCTTTTCTTTGTTTATTTCTACACTTATTGCATTAGTGTTTGCTAGGGACTAGCAAAGGCAAGTATAGGGAGATGATGAATCTATATTTCATCATCTTTATTCTATAACTTTGGCCTTAAAAACCCTAGTAAATGCATGTAAATAAGCTTAATTTAGGCATTTTATGCATCATTGTGTAAATATTGTATAAAATACATGTTTTATTGCCAAAAATATATAATAAAGAAAAGAAAATAAAAAGAATAAAATATTGTAAATATTTTATGACCCGAAGCCCCAAGACCTAGGCATCTCGATGACTAGGTCACCAAGGAATAAAGTAGGGGGAGATAAGGGCCAAACACCAATAAAAATATATATTTATTTTATTAATTTTCCTTCATTTTTGGAACCTATTTTTAGTTCCACTTTTTATACCTCAAATAAAGAAACTTTGAACATGAAAGTTGTAGATAATTAAATAAAGAAAAACTCAAAATTAATTTCATATAAAAATAATGTACAAATAAAAAGTTATGATCTTAATAAGATTTCAAAATCCCAACTTCCCAGACCTGTATCTCTCAAATAAAAACTCAAAATGTATCAAAATCACCTTCAATTGTATATATTTTCAATAAGATATTTAATGAAGGTGTTTCATATTTTTCGGAATTACAGTTTGAAAGTTGAGTTTTGGACCCCTATTGTATACTTATACGCATTAAAATATTCATTTTATTCATTATTCATTATTTCTATAATTTTGTATTTTTTTAATTTTGTATATATTATTTATAATATATGTTTATATTAAAAAATGAATACAAAAACAAAGAAAATAAAAAATAAAATACTTGTATATAATACATAAATGAAATACCTATAACTATACCTATATAAATAATACATCTATTTATTTAATTATACATAATACTTCAAAAAAAATAAATAAAAATATATTTAAGTTTATAAAAATAAGTTAGAAATATATAAAATAATAAACAAAATTAACAAAATTAAATATACGAAATAAAATTAAAATATTAAAATATATAGATGAATATACCTACATATAGCCCTTAATAAGTAACTTGTAATTTTAAACCTCGAAAAAATAAATAAAAATCATAATAAAATACTTCATTAAAGTAAACAATTTTTATATTATAACCAAAATTTAATCAAATTGTTTATTATTTTTTTATCTATTTACAAAGATTTTTTGCCAGGAATTGTCTAGTTAGACCACATGGACCAACGAGATCGTTCCGTTGGTTGACCTTGGTCAACTCGTGGATCGAGGTCTGGCCCCTGTCAGACTGTGGTTTTTGGCCGATTTCGTGAATTTTTCGAGGTCACGTCTCGCACCATTTCGCCAAGGTCTCTTCATGACTTTTTCTCCCCATGGATCAAGGATACACGCCCCTGTGTTTTTGTGGGGAGTGGGCCATCGATCCGCCCGTTCTTCTTCGATCTTCGAGCCCCGTCACCTCTTGTACAAAACCTCCTCCATTTTCCCCTTTGAGTTTTGAACCCATTTTGATCGAGCTTGGACCCTTCTTTGGTCGTGCTCTTGACATTAGAGGTGACAGCTCTCCTTTAGATCCCATTAGCGAGGTCCGGCGACGTCTAGTGGCTCTCCACCCATCTCCAGTGGCCTGCGCCACCGTGAGGTATCATCTCGTAGTTTTTGACCGCTCGAGGTCTATTTTCTTCACTTTCTTCTTACATTTCAAGCATAGATACTATCCTAAATCATTTCCCGTATTTGATTTCGCATCTTCTTGTTAACACCCATGCAACCCCACACCCTCCTGCCAAAGCTTGGCTGAAGGAGCAACTCCTACATCTCCCATATTTTCACCGCAGAACTTCACATTCTCATCATTTTGTTTGCATCTAACGAACAAGTCGAGACCTCGTTCTCGAGCCCTTTGATCTCACAGGTATTGAGTTGATCATGTGCATCCACCTAGAGGGTATCTCGAGCTCGTCGGAGGAGGAGAACGCCGCCACCCGCGCACCTGGGCAGCCCCATCTCGTAGTGTGCAGAACTGGAACGAAGGGGAGGGTGCACGCTACAGTTGCCGTCCATCTTCCCCCTCCCCTTTGATCCATACCGTCCACATCACAGGGGACATCAACGTCCGATCGACCTTTATCAACGTGCATCCACACATGCCATGTGGATAAGTGGGGAATTTTGCATTCAGATCCTCAGAATTTTAAATCATTTCACGAAGGATTCCTACTTTTTGAACTGTAGTTTCATATTTACTCATTCATCTGTACCCCTGCACTTAAATGCTCATAAATCATTCATCTGAACTCCATTTCCTCTGAGATTTTTTATTAGAAAATTGCTTTAAAGATCTACATCGTGTCCAAATTTCAAAATATTTTGATGTATGAACTATTAATGGTGAATTTATGAACTCAGGATAATGATTCGGTTTATTTTGTAAATAACGCATTCAATACTTGATAGCACTTGCTTTGGATATGTTGTAGAAATTAGTGGGACTGAATTTGTGCTCAAATTTCATCAAAAGATATTGTGGTTTGTGTCTTGTAGAATTTCTAAAATATTTTGAGTAATTGATTTATTTCTGGAGCACCTTTTATATATTTGAAAATCTAAAAATATGTTTGTGTGCCCCTGGGTTTGTTCTACAATCAAGTATTTTTGTTGTATTTTTATCCTGTTGTTTGAGTAGTCAAAAAAAATCAAAAACATCATTTCTACTTTCATGTTGTCTTTTATTTTTAATATATACATTACATCTCAGAAAAATATCCAAAAAATACTGTATCTTTCTCTCATCTATATGTATATCATATCCGAAAGGCATTCCGCAATATTAGTCTAGTATCCAAAAACTCAAAAACACTTCAAAACTTGTAAAAATCACTAAAAAATGAATTAGAGTAAAAACCCAAAAACAAAGTCTTGTTTTCTTTGATATAATCTTCTCTATGTAGAAAAAATATTGATATAATTTTAGGACTTCATTTTGAACTATTGGTAGTATTTTTTAGTGTCCTATTTGCCTTATTTTTCCAAGTTTAGAATTTCCCGTTTTATCTTATTACTTTCTTTTTTCTAAAAAAAATCTAAAAACATTTGCACAATTAATTAAAACACCAAAAATATTTTAGAATCTTTATTTTGAATTTATTTGACTTATTTTAAAATCCAAAAATATTTTCTCTATTTATTTCATTTATATCTCTCTCTTAGTATATCTAGATATCTATATATATTTGTCATTCATATTTATATTATTATTACTATAATTTTATTTATAAATATAAAACACGACTGGTCCTTCTTCCACTTTCTGAAGTCGTGGAAAGAATAATGATCTATGAGAAGAAATAAAGTCTCCATACGTGAAGAGAAGTGAGCATTTCGAGCTCAGAAAAACATTTAAATATTTAAAAATCAAATAAAAATAAAAAAAATTAAAACCCACAAAAAATAGCACTTATATAGACAAATACATCACATTCGCATTTGAGCTTGATTGCCCCGATCACCTGTTTGCTTCATGTGTTTGACGCTCTACATTACTTACACTATACACATCTTTTGTAGAGTTATAATAAATTTTAACTCCACACACTTACTTTCATTGCTTGATTTAGCTGTTGTGGGTTAATTGTTGTCTGACTTCGGATTTTGTGAGCGGTCGCCTAAGCGACACTATGATCCCGCCTTATGTGGATTGCTCTAGGCCCTCACAGAATCCGGTTCAACACATACTAGCATGGAACCTTTTTAAGGATATATATATTGCAGTCTTTACTACATATATACTTTGGAAACTAAGAGGTAATTATGCTAATATCCATCATTGATCAATGGATATCACATATCCATAATGTTTACTATGATATAGATGATCCACATACATCAATTTGTATGAGATCGTGAATACCTTGGCATCTAACACCATTCCCAGAGAAGGGTGCATTGGACAATTTTTACTTCAAATACAATATTCACAAGGATGTAAGATTTTGGATTTTAGACATTGTAAAGTTCATCTCTTACTAGTCTCTTGATCTCATCAACGGACATATGTCCAAGGTTTGATGCCAAATCATTGTTAAATGATCTTCATCCTCCAATTGATCTTTTAAGGTTTAATTTTCATTGTTAGAAATACTAATGAATTATTCTTTAATTTCTAATTTGGTAGTGTCCTCTAGATATCAAAATACTATGTGAAATATATCCATCATAACTCTTTATGATAGGTCTATTCGAGAATTCATGTCTATTTCCAACATCTAGAAATAAACTATGAGTGTTTTCTAATATCTAGGTAGTAGAGACATTCTCTAACACTAAGGGCTCTCCCATAAAAAATATGATGTCTATTTGTACAATAGAGGTTGTTGCAACCATTGCATCAATATCCATGGATGACTATTAAACCTTAAGATCAAATTTTCTAGTCTTCTAAAACATACGCAACCGATTGCAAATGTTATAAGAAGAATGAGATATAATTATTAGACTTTTATTTTATCCAATAAGAAAGTCAATTTCAATGATTATATGTAGATGTAGATTATTCCGATGCACTATCTGGGTCCTTCTCTAAGGATCCAAGACAGACTTGATAGTCAAACTATCAACACATCAACTCATTCCAGTACATGCATATATCCAAGTCTTTGGATGTCATATGTGTGGAAACCATAAAAGTACAGTCAACTCTTTGACTTTCCTTCTAACTTGGGTCTGACCCATGCTTCCACTACGCTACTTTCATCTCTAAACAACCATTGCTTAAGAAAAAGGATAGCTTATGATGAATTCAAAAGATTTCAATATAAGAGTATTTTTACATTCATAAATGCTTCAGTCAATTCATACAATATGAATATTATGAAGCTTCGTGAATGACTAGAGAACATATAGTAGGATGATGACACTCATCATATCTACATACATCAACTCTCAAATACTTAGGTTTAGGTAGGTACTCAAACATTTTGAATACATCATCTCTTATAGATCCACCATTCTAGACAATGCAGTGAACCATGTCATTCATGATTAAATGTCAAGAGCATATATGTATGCAAGAACATCTTCTTAGAATTTTATAAGGATTATTTGACAATTGCGATCATCATCGACATGTCACTTCCAAAGTACATTCAATGAGAGATCAAGACTATAGAGACATACAAACCATAGGTTGTAGACCTATTGTCTATTTAATTGTTATTCCTCATTATTATGAGGAAGCTTGCACATTGCAACCACATATCTTATGTGTCCAACTGCAAGTACAATATCTTGATCATGGATCCAATCCATGATATTTTACTGGTTATTATTGAGTATAGTACTGAGTGGGTTTAATGAGGATTATATGAAATAAGAAATTTTCATAAATATATATAAATATATATACATATTTTACTTTGATTTAGGAATTTTATATCAATGTTGTCTTGCTTTGTCAACACTGAAAGTTCATTCCCTTAATCCCTTTCAATGTAAGAGATCTACTTTTTTTTGAATAACTTTAAGAGATATACTTACCAATATATCTCAAGCAAGCTATGGGATCTCCTTCCTTATCTTTGTCACATCCCAATAATATGAGAACCTAAAACTCAGATAAAAAGAAGCGGGAACACATTCCTCCTTGCAAGTCCAACTTGCATTTCCCAATTCGGTCTTTAACACCTGGGCCCACCACCCCTAAAGTGAAGTTGACCCGTCATTAATTGAACCAACCATCAACATGAATACAACTCGCTATGTGCAATCCAATATTGCCCCAATAATATGAGGACCCGATATTGGGGTCACTACACATACGTCCTTACTCTTTCGAGAAGCGAAGAGCCCGATCCAAATGGATTGTATGTAGGAGCTGTCACTTTGGACAGACATCTCCTACATACAATATCTGATGATGTAACCCTTCGCCTTGATGGGAGACCATGGATGTCACTTATGTGATCCTCCACCTCTTATTCAAGTTTTAATTAATTATCATGAATCATATTCATATAACTAAATCTTCCAAGGGAAATACACATCTATTCATAATAGTGTGTTTTTAATTGGATATAATAAATTTAATCACATTAATTTATTTATCATTCCAATTCAATCAACAAATTTGATTATTACTTGAAATATATGGTATTATCTCAAAAGTACGTATTAATTCGAATATTAATAATTAGAAAAATACATCATGATTTCTCTAGCATTATCGAGTCCCTACCCGCTGTCATGGCCAGTACCGACGAGAGTGGGACAGACCGCACACGGTGCAACCTGCTACCCCAACGCTCCCCGACTAGACACCGTATCCACCTAAGCAAAGGATACTGCCAAATTGATCATTGTGTACTTTGAGATGATCATCAGTTTTTCAGCCGAAATTATTTCATATAGTAATAATTAAAAATCATTTTTGATTAAAAGTAAATTTTCTAGATTAATTCCCAAAGCTATTCAAGTAGCATGTTTGTTGAAAGGGCACCAAGTAACCAATTGGTGATCTAGATCAAATCTAATCATTTATTGGTCGAGACAATTTCATTCAAGGGAACAATTATTATTCTATATTTCACAAATATTATCCATAATTATTCTAGGAAATTAACCTTTAATTTCACAAGTTTCTTAAATGACAATCACAAGGTTTTGGATAAACATGCAATTTCCAATAGTGACCCTCACTACCTAAAAATAGCATATATCTTTCATTTTAAAATCAATTTTTAGAGATTGATAATTTGGATTTAAAACAGAAACTATATGATAAACATGCATTTCCATCATTTTAAAACAGTAATTAACCCTTTCATTACGTCATTATTCGCTATCCCCAAAACAGTGTACATATGGTTACTTAAATGATCATAACTTGAGCAAACGGAATCTAAATTATGAAAACTCAAGTTCCACGGTTTTCTTATTTAATGGGGAACATTATCCAATGACAGTTTTGTATTTAAACATTTTAAATAGGGCCCAAAGTTATCACAAAACAGGGTTACGAAAATTAAAATGCGATAAAATTTTCACGAACCCTCACGAGCCCAAATCTTACTTGGTTTATGGATCTAATCCAAAACCTCCAACCTTGCTATGATACCACGTGAAGGATATGGGATTATTCTCAAGCGCATCACGGAAGCGTGTGCATCGTATCATATACGATGAAGAGCGACTAGTCGCACTAGTTGCTCGGTGCAACAGAATTTAAAAAATTGCACGATGAAACTACATGATCCAAGAACATTTCTCGAATCGTTTCATCTAACCACAAACAAGATATAGGAATACCTCTTGGAGCGTGGTTGTGATCGACCCTCTAAGCGAAGAGACCTTCTGTCTCTAGTTCGATCCGCCGTAGGAGACGCTTTCGAGCGCGGGGATGAGTCGCGTGCTACGCGTAATCCAAGTCATTGATCCAAGCAATGGATCTCCTGATCTTGTCTCATGAGATTGAATGCCTTCTTCACGAGTGCCACACACCAAAGAAGATGGAGATCCATGAGTCGTTGAGGCGGGTATGACGATGAAGACGATCTTCTCTTTATGAGTGTGGATGACCACTCAAAGAGAGAAAACTCAGAGTATGCGTGAGAATGAGAGGAAGAGAGAGAGAGAGACTTCGTCGAGACGGTGTGTTAGTTTAAGAGCAAGGAATGCCTCTTCTTATATAGGGTTTTGGGAGTCCATGGATCCCAATCCATGGGGAACACACAATCAACGTATGAGAATGATTTGTGTTCTTTTGAACGACTAGGATATTGTTGTAAAATCACAACAACAAGTGATTTAGTTTAAATTAACTAATATTGATAAATCAATATAATTAATCTCAAATTAAATCACATTTGACTAAAGATAGGATAATGAGAAGACCAAGGTCCATCCCTAAAATAGAGGGGACGGCTACTCCTCTCACGTGGAGAGTTGTAGACATCCTCTCTTCTTAGAGAGGACTTGGCCAATCTCCTAAAATATCATGAGATCTCGTTGTCTCATGATATATCCTATAACTTTGGAAAATAATTTTCACAAAATAATTCCAAATTATCTTGTGGAAAATATCAACCAAGCCATTGAAATTATGTGAATCTCATTCATAACCCAAAACTAAATGTAATTATATTTTCAATTAATTATTCAATGTGAATCCAATTCAGATTAACAATTAATCAACAAATATAAATCACATGAGTCTCTCTCTAATATATATTATTAATTGTATTTATAATATATATGGATAATTGGATAGTGCTATCCACATTATCCACATCCACATTAATTAAACTACATTTAATTACATTGGATATTCATTCTCATGCTTTCAGATAATGTGAATCAAATTCACATTATTCATGATAACTAAATCACATTTATTTATCTATTTCTCAGTGCTCAGATATAATTCAACCTTGGAATTATTCTTGAACTCTTTCAAGAATAATGCGCTTTCTTGGCATATACTTGAAGATAAGGACATGGTGATTGTATCGTTCCACGCATAGTGACTTGAATATTGAAATCACATCTCAAATCCAGATCTCACGTACCTCTCAGAGTTTCTTGATTTAATCAAGACTACAAATCTAAGCTTCTCACTGCATATGAATCTCATTTAGATGAGTATCCATTATTTGGACCAAGATCAGATTACTTCTCTACTGAGAGGAGTCACTAAAATCCAGACCAGTTTCATCACTCCCTCGGAATATAATAGAAGCGTCATGGTTATACAATCGATTATTGATAACATCACCCTCAGGTATTCCCAATATCTGTACATCCTGCATACTAGAAGACATGTGATCAACCCGAAGATATAGATCAATTTTACACTATCATCTTCAGTATTTCATCAACAAGTTTCTCAATAATGGTCATTGGGATTTGGTATTGATCATATGCTTTCCAAAGCATATATAATACCTTCAAATTCGTGTCATATTTCTAAAGCACAAAGACCATGCATGTAATTTAATCGGTCCCAATACCACATGAGTGAGGTCATGTCTTCCAGTTTAGAAGTAAACCTATTTGATCCCTTTAAGAGATCGTATTACTCATATGCCCTTGTATGCACACCAGCTCGCCGGTGTATAGACCTTGGTTAGGTCATCAACCTTTTGGTATGCCAAATGTACATACTCAGACATATAGCAATACATCTATCTCCGGTCAGAAATGTGCGCCTATATCGTGACAGTATTAAACATAGGACTTTGGTTATATCGATCTCATTAAGTCAACCCTTTGACTTAACTAATCTGACACCTCCGAATCTCTAATCCTATGCAGAGGACCTGCATCAATAGATCGGTTAGATATCAGCCTATATGAGAAAGGATTGCCATCTCCTACTCAAGCTGGAGTTCATTTCAGATCATGGAATGATATTTGCAATAGCATTTATTGCATAATGGCTCGCTGTGGGCTCGCATGTCCAACACATCGGTCTTCTTCAATTCCATTAGTGTGGAAGCATTACAAGATGAGCCAACAAATTGACTCTTCTTCTTCATCTTATGGGCAATACCCATCCGATACCCTTGCTTCCGACTGCGTTTCCCTATGACTTGTGCAACCATTGCATCGCTAGTGGGATTTTCTTCCTTCATTATGTCTTCTGCAGACTTTAATGAAGCTATGAATTTAGCTTTAGCTAAGTTCAACCTATTCATATGATACATTACTAGATAGTTATTGAAAGACTTGGAGAGAGACAGCGGAATGAAGTCCGGCTGCATGTATGCATCCATCTCATCCCCAAGAGTTTCCAGTTCTGACAAGTAACCAAATATTGTGATCACATGTTCACGAACAGAAGTCCCTTCGTGCATTTTACAATGAATAAGTTCTTTCATAACATTATAACGCTTTGTGTGGTTGACATCACCGAACATCTCTTTGAGATTCATCATTATATACCAGCAAGTATCCATTTCTACATACTTCTTCTAAAGCACAATGGAGAGGGATCCTTGTATATAACATCTGACCAATGAATAATCTTCATCATATTTTTCATTGAACTTTATTTCTTATAATGTGGTAGGGTTTGTGTACTTGCTCTTGGATAACGCATAAGAGATATGATCTGTAGTAGGAGTTGTCACCTCGGGTAGGTGTCTCCTACATACAATCCATGGTGATGCGACCTGTCTCCTTGACGGGAGACCATGGATGCCATTTATATGATCCTCCATATAATATTCAAATTTTAATTAATATTTTGAATCATATTCACATAGTTAATTCTTATAAGGAAATTACAACTCTATTCATAATAGAATATTAATTGGATTTAAATAATTTAATCATATTAAATTAATTATGAATCCAATTCAATTAACCAACAAATATTTAGGGTCTGCTGATATTACTATAAAGTATACTCCCTCACAAGTACGTGTTCTTTTATAATTTAATGATTAGAATACAACTTGACTTACTCACATTATTCTCTCCTCAAAAATAGATCCGGCAAGTACAATCGAGTTATGTTGGGAGGGAGCATTTCCTTGACATGAATTACGCTAATTAGTAAACCAAGCCAACATACTCAGACTAGACGCCTTTGTCATTCTAGTTGAGAACAATACAAAATAATGCCAATGTACATGAGGTTTTAATGATCAACTTTGGTGACCGTCACTATAATATAATAATCACTCAGAAATATTGTGAATCCTAAACAATTTTGAGATCCTAAAATTTCTAAGCATATCAAGCAACCATGAAAAGCATGTAAAGATTGTCCTACAACTATTGTAGGATAAACTAGGTTTTTCATGTGAAATACATTCAATGGCCAATGATGATTAATCAATTATTTTCACAATTACTCAACATCAAATTAATAAAGGAACTCTGATTTCCATTTAATGATAAATACATTAAGCAAAGAGATTTGATTATTTAATCATCATTCGACCCATCTCCACTAAAAATGGAATATCTAGGAAAAATAGAGTCGGAATCACATGAAATAAATTCGAGAAGTATGCTGGTTTTATTATATACTGAATCCAAGTGTTTATTTCATGTTTCGTGTTGGCAAAACATTAAACAAAAATTATTTTCTATCAAATCCGTGAATACACGCAAAAACAATTTCGTAGCGGGAACTCTTCGAATTTTAATCATGCATTTTTGGCAACAATAATAAGATACCATTTTTTGAACATATTTAGAAATTCTAAATACATATTAATAACCAAAAAACACTCCCAAGTAGTGCACAATAAGTAGTTTTTCTTTTAGCAAAAAATCAATTCAAAACTTTAATCCAATGCAAAACCACGAGCCTTCAGGCATCCGATTTACAAAACCTTGTTCACCTAGGGTTTTGGATCATATCCAAGACATTGAAGGTTATGGGGAGAACCTTAATCACATCATGTAAGTGTGAAGACTACATTATATGCAATCCGGAGCGACTAGTCTCACTAGTTTCTCAATTCAATGGAGTTTATTTTTTTTAAATGATGAAACCACATTATCTGGGAACACTTCCCAGATTGTTTCATTCAAAACACAAAGGAGATGTAGAAATAACTCTTGAGGCACAATTGCGATCGTGCCTCCAAAGTAAGAGACCTCCTGTCTGAAGTCCCATCCAATGGAGGAAACACTTGTGAGATCATTGATGAAACACGTGCTCCTAGCAATCCAAATTCACAATCCATGTGGCAAATCTCCTGATCTCGTCACACGAGATCTGATGTATTATTCATGAGCGAGGTGCATCGAAGGAGACAGAGATCCATGAGCGGTCAAAGCGGTGGCACAACAGCATGACTGTGACTACGGTCTTCTCTGTGGCAAGAGGTGGACGGCTATTCTTGATGAAACGAAGGGGCGTGTGTCAAAATATGAGAGAGAGATGCAATTCAATTATTGTAAAATGAAGAGCTAGGGCCGCCTATTCTTTTATAATATTTGGGAGTCCATCGATCTCAACCCATGGACCATACAAATCCAATGGTTGACATTGATTTGTGTTTCTTTAAATGACCAAGATTTTGTTGGAAAATACAACAACAATTAATTTAATTAAATAAAAATTATATTGAATAACTATTGATATAAATTAATTGAATGAGATAAATAAGCGAGGAAGGAATAGGAAAGAGGAAAAGCCCCTTCCTAACGAGGAGTGGATGACCACACTTGAATTAGGGCTCAAGGTGGCCATCTGCCCTCCTCGCAAGGATGGTTTATTCTTTTTTCAATTATGTGAGATATGGTATCTCACATAGTCCTTCAATATTTACACCAACTTTTGTTGTAAATTATTTCACTTAAATAATTCCAAATTAATTTGTGAAATATCAGTCAGGCCATTGGATATTTGTGAATCACATTCACAACCTAAAATAAATGTAAATTACATTTTCAATTAAATGTCCAATGTGAATCCAATTCACATCAACATTTAAATTATAAATGTTATTTACAAATAACACTCTATAATTTATTATAACTCATATTTATAATACACATGATTAATATGTATATTGTTATTCACATTATTCATATCCATGATAATTATTTGTTTCTCAATGCTTGTATACACATTTATCAATGGAATTATTCTTAAACTCTTTCAAGAATAATGCATTTTCTCTACGGATACATGGAAATAAGGACATGCGATTGTATGTTCCATGTATAGTGACTTGGATTTTGTGATCACATCTCAAATCTAAATCTTAAGGACTTCTCATAGATGCTTGATTAAATCTAGGTCATAGATATAATCTTCTCATTTCATTTGAATCACATTCATATCAATGTCCAACATTTTGACTAAGATCAGATCACTTATCTAATAAGAGGAGTCAATAAAACCCAAACCTATTTCATCACTCCCTCAAAATGGAAGCGTCATGGTTATACAATCATTTATCATCACATCACCCTCAGGTACTCCTAATACCTATACATCATTCATACTAGAAGACCTATTATAAAACTAAAGATAAAGATCAATTTTACACTGTCATCTTTAGGGTTTTATTACTAAGTTTCTCATTTTGTCATTGGGAGTTAGTATCGATCATATGCTTTCCAAAAACATATATCCTACCTATAAGTTCTTGTCATGCTTTAAAAGAAAGACAACCATGCATGGAATTTTATTGGTCTCAAACACCTCATGGGTGAGCTCATGTCTTCTGGTTAACAAGGAACCTATATGATCTCTTTGAAAGATCGTATTACTCATATTCCGTTGTATGCACACATGCTAGTTGGTGTATAGACCTTGATTAGGCCATCAACTTATCGATCTGCCAAATATACTTACTTAGACATATATCAACGCATCTGTCTCTTGTTAGAGGATGTATGCCTATATCATGAAAGTATACAACATAGGACTTGGTTATATCGATCTCGTTAAGTCAACTCTTTGACTTAACTAATTTAACACCTTCGATTATCTATTCTTATGTAGAGGACCTGCATCAATAGACCGGTTAGATATCAACCAATAGAGAAAGGATTGCCATCTATTTCTTAGGCTAGAGATCATCTCTTAATAATCATTTGATGGTGCTTGATGAGACCTCAATCTAACTCTTTATATATTCACCAACGCACCATACTCTATGATTCAACAATTGAAATAGCATTTGTATGATCATTAAAATAACCATCGGACATAAACCTAATTGTACTAAGGGACCTTATAGTGCATTCATTCATTAAATCTCAGATAGGAAGTGAAATAAGTCATTAAATTTTATTGATATATCAAACATTACAATAACATTTTTTATAAGAATGGTTCACCGTAGGCTTACATGGATAACAATCTCCCACTAGCTGTTAAAACCTTTCATGTACAATCCTTAAACCTATACTCATTATAGGTTGGTCGAAAACCTTCTGTGTTAAAGGTTTGTAAAGCGGATCAACACCGTTTTTGATAGAGGCCACCTTGGTTATGATGATGTTAGCACGATTTTGTATCTCTTGAATGATGTGGTATTTCCTTTCCATGTTCTTTCTCTTTTGATGACACCTGGGTTCCTTCGCCTGAGTTATGGCTCACATGTTTATGTAGAGTAGCGGGATGAGAGTATCGGAGGAAACGACACCAAGCTCCAGGATGAACTTGCGTAACCACACCACCACCTTTGCAGCATCAGTTGCGGCAATGTATTCAACTTATGTCATTGAATTAGCTGTAGTGTCATGCTTCTTGCTTCTCCAACTCACAACACTACTATTCAACTGGAACACAAACCCTGATGTCGACTTTCGATCATCATTATTAGACTAGAAGTCAAAATATGTGTATCCTAAGACTTGGAGATCACCATCTCTATAGATCAAGATGTAATCTTGCATCTATCTTAGATACTTTAAGATGTTCTTCACTTCATTCTAGTGTTTCTAGCCGGATTGGTAACGACTTACCACTCCCACTGCATGGTAGATATATGGCCTTGTGCACGTAATGGCATACATTAAGCTTCCTATAGTTGATGCATACAGGCATCCAACAATGGATTTCTTATCCTCAACACTTTGAGGAGCCATCCTTTTAGATAGGTGGATACCATGTGTCAAGGGAAGGAAGCCCTTCTTAGAGTTGTCTATATGGAAATGCTCCATGATCTTCTTAATGTACCCATGCTGTGTGACGAACCGTAAATCCAACCCTTTAATAGTGTGGAATTAACACTTAGAAACGTTGCAGCCGGGCTAGATCATGTTCGTCAAAAACCATCTAATTCCTAAATAAAGTAGAATCGGATGGTCATGAATTTATTTTACTTGGTACGAAACCAAGGTCAAACTCAGGGACACGAGCCTCTCACGTGATTATTCAGATTCTTATCTATTTAGTAAGTGTTGAGTTGGAGACATATAGGTCAAATAATGCATGAAGACAAGACCATGCATCAAGCAAATATAAAACATATTGTTTTTTGTATTTTAGTTTTTTAATCATGCAAATAAATGCAATGAAATGCAACAAAAATGTCCCTGAATTAAAAAAATACTTGAGCAAATTAATCAAAAGTCAAATCAGGGTTAAATAATGAAGCTACTTTCATTGATGTGGAAATCGTGCATATGAATCATTAATCTCAAGACACTTAGCCAAAATAATACAATAAATCTCGTAGTTTCAAATCTGAGATACATGTATGCACCAAAAAGACAATAAAATGAGCTTCAAAACGCCACTGAAATCGACTCAATCAGAGCTAGGATGCTCAAGATATACAATGTGAAGCTAGGGACATAAATACAAGAAAACATAAATAATAAATAACAAACAGGTCCTTGGGAGGGACTAAAATGCAAATATGAAAAAGTACGGGACCTTCCATGTAAATAACCCACATGCATAGGGGCATTTTTGCAATTATTAAAACCCATGAGGTCAAAACTGCAAAATACCCTGATACACGTGGGCGGCATATGTCTGGAAGGACTTGGTTGCAATTTGACAAAGTTGTGAGGGTGTCGATGCAAAAAGCCCTATACCCATGTGTGTAAGTCACTTAGTCCAGGCTTGGGTGGGGGCGAGGTTCGGTGCAGTGTCGGACGACCGTAGCAGGTGGCTCGGGCCACGTGGCAGCTCAAGCGTGCCTCGGGCGAGGCTCAGTCCCACCAAGCCTCCGCGCTCCGGGAAGATGACGTGGCTGCTCCAAGGCCATTGGATCTCCGCCGGGGGGCGAGATCCAACGACATCTGCATCTCCTCCTTTCTCGCTAGGTGGCGGAGCGATTGGAGCTCCGATGTGAGGCCTGGAGCTCCTCCGTGCCTATGTGTGCTCGGTGAAGGTCGGTAGAGGAAGCTGGACACCTGGCGATGAAGATCCAAGCTCGGGGAAGATGCGGGAATGCCTGGATTCCGAGGTCGACGTGTGCTCGCCGAAGGCGGAGCTTTAGAACTTGGCTCTGCCCGAGGTCCGGTCGATTGAGATTTGGACCTGTAAGGGTGGTTAGATGAAAGTCGAGGCGTGTGTGCGTGCGAGCTGAGGTGAATGGAGGGCTTAGGGGCGAAGAAGCAGAACCCTTAGTGGGTCCTCCTCCGCCTCCGGCTGAGGAGGAAGCGTGGGATGATGAAGATTTTGACGGAGGATGAAGGTGATCTGATGTGCTGGCGAAGGTGAATGATGATGGGCGGAGCTCGTGGGGGGTTCAATGAAGCAGGGGGTTGCATGTAGGAACCTGGATAATTACATGAAAAATCAAGAAAAATGCAGAGGAGGTCGGAGAAGCTTACCTGAAGAATCATGGTGATCGGAGGCCTGGGCTGAGCATCGTGTAGATGCCCAGGGTCGTCGCACGTGCTGGTCGGTCGGTCCAGCATGCTCAGGCGGGGCGGAGCCACCACGACGCAGCTAATTGGCTGCGGGTCTCACCGGGGGTGTTGGGGTCGTCATCGCTCGATCTTGGCTCCTCTCCCTGTCACAGGGAAGAGGAGGAGGGATGGGCCCTTCCCCTCGTGAAGGTGGACGCTTGTAAATGGAGGAGGAGGCGGAGTTTTTGATGGTTTAGGTGGTAGTTCGTGTGGTTGCAGGCATGACTTGTGAGGTCGATATGGAGCGAGTGGGAAGGACGATGAAGTTGGAGTGATGGCCCGCGAGGATCGTGGATGATGGAGGAAGGTCGTGTGGCAGTTAGAGCTTGGAAGTAGAGATCGTGGAGTCAAGGAGAAATGGAAGGGGCAACGTGATTTGCGTGGTGGAGATCATGGAGGAGAAGGCGTCTGGAGGTAGATGAAGGTGTTATGGCCGTTGGATCTTGAGATCCAACGACTGAAGTTTGGGCGCTAAAGGGCGGTGGCGATTTGATCAAGGTTGCTCGATCGGATGGTGCATGAAGCGCCATGTGTTGAGCTCATAGGCAGGCGGAAGTGGGCGACCCATATCACATCTGGACCGTAATCAGAGGGCTAGAAATGGTTGCGCGGATAGCAGCTGAGATGGATGGGCAAGGGCACGATCGAATGGCTCACAGAGTGCCGCGTGGCGGGTTCTGGACAAGGCGCTAGCGGGCAGTGAGGATGGACTCAGGAGAACGATCGGACGACTGGGATCATGGAGATAGTCAGACCGTTGGATCAAGAAGAGATCCAACGACCGAAAGAGAGGGCGACAAGGTCAAGGGGACCGGGACATGTGGCTCAACCAGAACGGGCCACGTGGCCCAATTAGATTATTCAGAGAAAGAAATTGAAATATGAGGGTGTAGATGGCCAAATTGGGAAAAACCAAAACATGAAAGTTGTAGATCTCAATGAGATCTACAAGTTTCATGTTGACCAAAAACAGAGATGAGGTCATTTGAAGACATGAATTATTTTTGAGGGTGTTTTAATGCTAAAAACACCACGTCTTTTAATTTTGATATTTTTTTGTGGTTTTTAATTTATTTAAGACACTGATAAACAAAGAACTTTATCTAGTTTTTATTGACACACTTTTAAGCAAGGGGGTTAAAAATGGAGAATTAAGATGATGAAATCGAGTTTCATCACCCCCTATACTTAAACTATGCTCATCCCCGAGCATCAAAGAGAATGAATAAATTGGATTAACCCTCTTGTGCATTTGAGTACAGGATCCAGTCTGTTCAAGTCCACTCAACTCTAGAGGTCCAACATTTTAGAGCTCAACCCAGCCTTAATCAATAGGCATCCAATTCCTCTAATTATCCAGTCTCTCTGATACATATATAGACTAAGGGCATGATATTTAGTGTTGACTACGTTCACGAGAGTAGAGTCAAAACTTCACCCATGGTCTTGGTCTGAAAAACTCTCCTAAGGACCCAATCCTCAACACTTGGGAATAAATCAAATATTACGTTCAGTCCACAGTCTCTTTAGTTGTCAGACTTTAAACATGTAGATGGAAGGCCAGTAATGGAGGGCATGGGATTGTATCATTTCTTCTCTCCCTACCATTGGAACAAGGATCCTCTCTTAGTGCCTTATTATGCAAAACATTTTTTTGGTGTTGATCAGTGCGTCCGTCAAGAGAAGTTGGAGCCGTTTGTACTTGTTTTCCTGGGAATACACTGGGGTGTGTCTTTTTTGAGTACCTATCGCACCTTCTACACCCAGACTTGTAGCATTTACGATGCAGAGCCCTTTTTTGGTGAAAGCCCGACTCCTGGTCCTAATAGCAGTGGTCCAAGTGGACACTTTAAAAAGTTTGGGAGTGCTCGCCTTTGGTGGAAGCTCTTTGATATGTAATTTTGTGGAATTGAGAGCTTTTCTTTGACATTTCCTTTATTTGTAGTATTTTGGCTAGCTCCACTGCTTTTACCAAGAGTTGGCGCACATTGATCAACAATTTTATCTATTTCACACCCTGGCACTTAGGTCATTGTCAAGAGATTAGTATAAGAACCAAGTTCTCATACTGGCTAAAATTGCTGACACTCAGGTTTCCTGAAGCCTACAATGATTTTATCCCATCCTCGAGCATCATTAGATCAAGTCCAGACTCAAATCCCTCATCACAGTCCCTTAAGTGAAGAGTCAACTCATCTCATCGAAACCGCAATCGTGCATGTGATGTGCTGATCATATTCTTAAAGGTTTGAGATTAAGCATGAAATATAACATGCAAATCTAAAACTCTAAGGGGATGTGGATGATTATGTCTACGATGCTGATAGCTAAGGCTGGTTAACCTAAAATCTCACGTCCTCATAAAATCAAGTTTTCTTGAACATTTCAGATCCTGGGTGAAAGTGTGATTGTAGAGTATTAATCCAACTCCTTCATTAAAAACAAAAAAACAAAACCCACAATTTTTTAAAGCTTCAAGAGATATTAGGACTGCCTAAACTCAATTAGGTAGATGCACCTGCATTCAACCAGTATGGATGTAAGTACATGCCGGAGCCCTTTACTTGAGGACGAGGCCTTACGCGATGTCCTCTAAACCACCCACTCTGCTAAGGGCGAACCCTTACTGAACACGGCTACTTATTTGGGCTTAGTAGTCACTAATGACTCTTAAAGGAATTTTGGATTTTCTCATTTTTATGGATTTTAATAGAAGGTTAGAACACATGTTAGACTCAACTTCCCTTGAAAAGAGAAAGAAACTTTCAAAACCATGTCACACAAATAAAGATTTTCAAAACATTTTCAAAAAGACTTTTCAAAACAAGAAAAACTCATATTTTGAAATCATTTTCAAAAATATTTTTATAAAAATAGTGTGACATAATATAGAAAGCCTTAAAAACCACTGAGTCCATTTAGTTTAAAGAATTTTACTTTAGCCAAAAAGTTTTAAATTTTTCGAATTTTTCAGATTATAGCTAAAGTAAGTATATTGTATATACGATATACCCCATATACTTAAACTTTGCTATGTCCTCATAGCACTAGATGATACAAGTTCATAGGTCCATTTAAATTTAGAGAAATATACAGGAACTAAGAAGGGCTCCCCCTATACTTAGGTTAGAAATAACCTAAGTATAAAGGCAAGGAAAGATAAGTGGAGAAAATCACAGGGACTCGGGTCCCCCCTGTACTTAGGTTGAGATTAGCCTAAGTATAATGCTGGAAATTTGATGTTGGGAGGGACCCAAGGTGAACGAAGAACAAGGATGGATATACAAGTGAGTGGATGAATCTGCGGAGATTAATGGAGTGACTAAGGCTCAGGGGAGGGTGTCGGAGCAAACATGGCCAATCAAACAAGCAACACACTTCAATTTTTCCAACTCACACATGAGACCAACCGAGGTTGGTTTATTATCTTGTCGGTTTTATTGGTGATTAAAACATTTTATTTTACGTGAAAAAATTGTTAAGTAAATCAATTGCGTAAATGAGGGTGTTGCTCTCCTAAAATAATATTTTACTCCATTTTTAGGTTGACTTGCAATTAACAGTCCCAATTATTTTTCTTAAGGTTGTTATTGATTTTAGGTGAGCACAAAATCAAGCAATCATCGTATACCGTTCATTCCCATTTTCCGTTAAGCTAGGTGATCAAGCTAGGAAGGGAAACCGAGAAAAACCATGTATTTGATAAAAACTGTGATCTAGGCTAAGCAATAAAACATGCAATGACTTGGCGAAAATACGTAAAAACTTGGTCTATTTTAAAAACCAAAAATTATGTATGCAAGTCGATCAAAAAGCTGCACCTAATCATGCTTCTATTAGCGGGGAAGAATGTCTATTAAATTTGGCTAAGTGAAGCAAGGTTATATGCGTCTATATTTTTGGTGTGTCCTACCTACGAGCAAGCACGTAAAAAATAAAAAATAAAAAACGCTCAAAGAGACGCGTGCCTAGACCTAGGTCGACACTCAAGTGGGGACGATCCCCACACAACCACATTCGTTCGTTTACAATCGCGAGTCTTCAAACGAAGACCGTTGTAAAGATGATTATTACAAAATAAAATGATATGCAAAATGACATTTTTTTCTTTTTGACGTGCTCCCAGCGTGCTTCTGCGGCTTCTCACAGCAGTTAGCTCCTACTCCTCACCTCCTTGAATCATCAATGGCCCTGTCACAAAAGCAACGGTTAGAGATTGATCGAAGAGAAAATTTTATAATGCAAGACAAATTGACAACTTGACCTATAAAAAAAGGAACACTTAATTAGATAAATAAAAATCCAAATAATACAAAAATGAGCCTTGTCCCTGGCAACGACGCCATTTGACGAACCGTAAATCCAACCCTTTAATAGTGCGGAATTAGAACTTAGAAACGCTGCAAACGGGTTGGATCAGATTTGTCAAAAACCATATAATTCCTAAATCAAGTAGAATCGGATGGTCATGAATTTATTTTACTTGGTAAGAAACCAAGGTTGATCTCAGGGACATGAGCCTCTCTCGTGATTATTCAGATTTTTATCTATTTATTAAGTGTTGAGTTGGAGACATATATGTCAAATAATGCAAGAAGACAAGACCATGCATCAAGCAAATATAAAACATGCATTTTTTTTAATTTTTTAATCATGGAAATAAATGCAATGAAATGCAACAAAAATATCCCCGAATTAAAAGAATACTTGAGCTAATTAATTAAAAGTCAATTCAGGGTTAAATAATGAAGCTACTTTCATTGATGTGGTAATCAGGCATATGAATCATTAAACTCAAGACACTTAGCCAAAATAATACAATAAATCTCGTAGTGTCAAATCTGAGATACAATAATGCCACCAAAAAGACAATAAAATGAGCTTCAAAATGTCTTTGAAATCGGCTCAATCGGAGCTAGGAAGCTCAAGATATGCACAAGTGAAGCCAGGGGCATAAATGCAAGGAAACATAAAAAATATATAAGAAATAGGTCCATGGGAGGGACTAAAATGCAAATATGAAAAAGTTTGGGACCTTTCCTGTAAATAACCCACACGCACACAGGCATTTTTGAAGTTATTAAACTCACGATGTCATAACTGCAAAATACCCTGACGCGCGTGGTCAGCACGTGGCTGTAAGGACTTGGATGTAATTTGACGAAGTTGCGAGGGCGCTGATGCAAAAAGACCTACAACCACGTGCGTGAGGCACGTGAGTCCAGGATCGGGTGGGGGCGAGGTTCGACGCATGGTCGGACGGTCGGAGCAGGTGGCTCGGGCCACGTGGCGGCTCGAGCGTGCCTCGGGCGAGGCTCGGTCCCACCGAGCCTCCACGCTCCGGGATGATGACGTGGCTGCTCCAAGGCCTTTGGATCTCTGCCGGGGGGCGAGATCCAACGGCATCTGCATCTCCTCCTTCCTCGCTGGGTAGCGACGCGATTGGAGCTCTGGCGTGAGGCCTGGAGCTCCTCCGCGCCTCTCCGTGCTCGGTTAAGGTCGGGGGAGGAAGCTGGATGCCTGGCGATGAGGATCCAAGCTCGGGGAAGATGCAGGAATGCCTAGATTCCAGGGTCGATGCGTGCTCGCCGGAGGCGGAGCTCTAGAACTTGGCTCCACCCGAGGTCCGGCCGATGGAGATTTTGACCTGCAAGGGGGCTTAGATGAAAGCTGAGGCATGTGTGCATGCAAGCTGAGGTGAACGGAGGGTTTAGGGGCGAAGAAGTAGAGCCCTTAGTGGGTCCTCCTCCGCCTCCGATTGAAGAGGAAGCTTGGGATGATGAAGGTTCTGACGGAGGACGATGGTGATCTGATCTGCTGGCGAATGTGACTGATGATGGGCGGAGCTCTTAGGGGGTTCAATGAAGTAGGGGGTTGCGTATAGGAACCTGGATAATTACATGAAAAATCAAGAAAAATGTAGAGGAGGTCGGAGAAGCTTACCTGAAGAATCATGGTCGTCGAAGGCCTAGGCTAAGCATCATGTTGATGCCCGGGGTCGTCGCACGTGTTGGTCGGCCAGTCCAGCGAGCTCGGGCGGAGGGGCCACCATGACATAGCTGATCGGCTGCGGGTCTCACCGGGGGTGTTGTGGTCATCGTCGCTCGATCCTGACTTCTCCCCCTGTCACAAGGAAGAGGAGGAGGGCTGGGCCCTTCCCCTCGTGAAGGTGGACGCTTGTGAATGGAGGAGGAGGCGGAGTATTTAAAGTTTTAGGTAGCAGTTCCTATGGTGACAGGCATGACTTGTGAGGTCGATATTGAGCGAGTGGGAAGGATGACGAAGTTGGAGTGATGGCCCGCGAGAATCGTGGATGATGGAGGAAGGTTGTGTGGCAGTTAGAGCTTGGAGGTGGAGATCGTGGAGTCGGGGAGAAATGGAAGGGGCAACGTGATTTACGTGGTGGAGATTGTGGAGGAGAAGGTGTCTGGAGGTAGACGAACGTGTTATGGCCGTCGGATCTTGAGATCCGACGGTTGGAGTTTCGGCGCTAAAGGGCGGTGGTGATTTGATCAAGGCTGCTCGATCGGATGGCGCACGAAGCGCCACGTGTCGAGCTCATAGGCAGGCAGAAGCGGGCGACCCAGATCACATCTGGACCGTAATCGGAGGGCTAGAAATGGCTGCGGGGATAGTGGCTGAGATGGATGAGCAAGGCACGATTGAATGGCTCATAGAGTGCCATGTGGCGGGTTCTGGACGAGGCGCTAGCGGGCGGTGAGGATGGACTCGGGAGAACGATCGGACGACTGGGATCATGGAGATAGCCAGACCGTTGGATCAAGAAGAGATCCAACGACCGAAATAGAGGGCGGCAAGAGCAAGGGGATCGGGCCACGTGGCTCAACCAGAACGGGCCACATGTCCTGATCAAATTATTCAGAAAAAGAAATTAAAATATGAGGGTGTAGATGGCTGAATTTGGAAAAACTAAAAACATGAAAGTTGTAGATCTAAATGAGATCTACAAGCTTCATGTTGACTAAAATGGAGATGAGGTCATTTGAAGATAGGAAATATTTTTGAGGGCGTTTTTATGCTAAAAACACCACGGCTTTTAATTTTAATATTTTTTTGTGGTTTTTAATTTATTCAAGACTCTTATAAACACAAAACTTTATCTAGTTTTTATTGGCACACTTTTAAGCAAGGAGATTAAAAATGGAGAATTAATATGATGAAATCGAGTTTCATCACTGTGGCAATCACAAAATCCTTTTTCCTATGATTCTGAACATCTTCAGACATGTGATATTAAGAGGCTTCTCCAATATCTTTCATCTCAAAGGTATGAGACAACAAATCCTAACATTGATCATCATCCCTGTATCATTCCCAATGATAAAGACGACATCTACATAAACCACGATGAATACAATTGTACTCCCACTAAACTTGCACAAAATCACAACTCTTTGTGATTTCGTCGATTCCGATGTTCCAGCTACGAGAAGCATTTTTAAGTCCATAAATGGATTTCTTCATCTTGCATACTTTGCCTTCCGCAATTATGAAGCCATGGGGCAGCTCCGTAGAGATATCCTCATTGAGGTATCTATATAGAAAAGTCATCTTGACGTCCATCTGCCAGATGTCATAGTCAAGATATGCATCTATAACTAGCAATGCCTTGATGGACTTAAACATAGCCACAAGATGGAATATCCCATTGTAGTCGATGCCTTCTCCCTGTGTGTAGCCCTCGACTATGAGCTATTTTTCGAAAGTCTCTACTTTCCCATATGGTCCCCTCTTTCTCTTAAAGATCCATTTACACCCAATGTATTTTCCCCCACTAAGTGGATCCTCTAGGGTCCATACACCATTTTTATGCATGGATACTATTTCAGACTTCATTGATAGCATCCATCTATCCATGTCATAATCTGCGATTGCTTCATGAAATAAAACTGGATCATTGACAGTTTCAACTTACACATGGAATCCATACCTTTTAGGTCGTGTAACCACCCTCGAACTCATTCGAAGACGTATGGGTGTTACATCTTCATTTACTTCCTCAGTTTCTGGTTTAGGAAACGCAGTATCATCATGGGATTCAATGAGTTCCTTTAGTTCAACCGTTAAGGAAGTCATTCTTCAGAAATTTTACATCTCTAAAGACGAATACCTTCTGAGTCTCAGGGTCATAAAGCTTGTATCCAATACCATCCTTAACATACCCAATGAAGTAGTACTTACAAGTGCGAGATTCTAGATTAGTTGCTTATGAATCCATGATTCATTAACATTCTGACTTCATTTTGTCTGAAAACACTTAACAAATACTTCTAAATATTCATTAATTTCCATCTTTTAACAAAATCATACTCATGAATAAAAATGCACTTTTATGCATCAAAATCATGTAAATAAATAAAAGAATAAAAATAAAGAAAATAAAAGAAGGCAAATTATAGATATGCATATATGTACAATGTGACTTATAGAATAAATTTAACTGAAAGATATATTTATAACCTAACCCTGGAGACCAAGTCAGCGTGGATTGGTCGACAAATAAATAAGTAGGGGGAGATAAGGAAAGAAAACAATAAAAATAATTAACTCTACACTATATACACTCTACATTATTTATTCAATAATTATTAAAACTTTTATGATGTTTAATTAATTCATATGAACATATTTTTCACCAAACTCTTTTACTAATTATTTGTAAAAATGTATAGAAAAATATAAAAATAAGTACAAAATATTATCTTGTATATATGCCAAGAAATCCAACTTATAAATTGTCAAAATCTCAACTTCCGATTCATATAGTTCTCATACGAACTTCAATTTCACTTTTCACACCTTTAAAGTTCATAAAATAACATTATCTAATTAATGAAAGTAATTTCACTAAAATCGGTGTCCGTTTGCAAAAAGTTGGTTTTCGGACCCAACCACAATTGGGTTTCTGGGTTGTTTATTTTATCAAGAACACATTATTTATTTTTTTAATGATTTTATTATTTTTAATTTTTTTCATGATATTGCATTTTAAGCATGATTTATTTCATAATTTTTGGATCTAATTTATTACTTTAGATGAATCAAAAACACTTTTTTAGGTAAAATTGAATTACAGACCTTATATCCGTATTTATTAATATACTTAAATTAGTTTATTAAAATATAGAAAAAATCACACATACTCTATTTATTATTATAATAATTAATATAATATAAAAAGTGTATATTATTTATTAATTTATTAAAATAAAAATCAATTATCTATTTATTAAGTAGTATTTATACCTATTTATTAATATAATATTTATATTTCATAATTTATTTATTATTTATGACAACTAATTATACCATAATTTAGATAAATTAATTATTTATACTTTTTTATGCCTATTTAAAATAACATTAATTACTAATTAATATCTAATTTATAATATATATTCATCACCTGGCCAACCAGGTGCTGACACGTGTGAGCAGTTGGTGCCTTCTTCTCCAAGAATAAGAACTATTGGTTCTGTTCTACCGACCAGACTTCAACCTTTTCTACCCACTTCCTTGTAACCTCCTCACTTGATCCAAACTCTTAATTTTCCTCTCCTAACTACTTAGATTTACATCGTCCATCGATCTTCACCAAACTCCACTCAGATCATCCTATAAAACCCCATGAACTTCATCCATTAACTCTCCAACTCTCCTAATCTCTATAGATCCAGAAACAACATGGTCGTCGACCCTCTTTCTTCACCCAAATTTGCCTCACTCCTGTAGTGACAGGTCTATGTTGAGCCCGAGCTTGGAAGAAGGTCCATCGGAGGAGACGTTCCAAGGCGTTCGACCACCTTGCATTGCCACAACTACCGTGTAGAGATCCGGGAAAGCCGCCCCGTCGAGTGAAGAGAGTAGAAGTTCTACATTCTGCACTCCCAGGTATTTCCTCCATTATTTTCCTTTTATTTTCTTGATCTTCGTGCCCTACATAGAGTTGTTAAGGACGTAATTAGAGCTCTTTAAGTACCTTTTTATTCGCACACAAACTTTCCTACCAATATTTCGTTGCGATTACCCCTCAAAACTGCCTTCATTTATCTTTCATTTTCACTTAAAACAATATCTGGAAGCTATTAGTTGAATTGCATGTTCTCTTACATTCTTGGCCGATTCAATTTTGAATCAAGAATAAAACAAACTTCTTGCAGGTAGCAAAATTTCTGGAGTAGCAATGCAATGTATGTAGAGCACCTCATTTCATCTTCTTAGTCAAAATATATGAAGAACAAAACCAGAACGGAGGTTTCCAAAACCTAGACGTGATCTTCCTCATCCGCCCTTCTCTGACCATCTCACACCGTAGGAGAGTTCAGAGGGGATAGGCAATCCCCTCCTGAACCTGTTGAAGGGGTAACCCAACCACCATCGCCTGAGATAGGTCGGGAGACAGACTCGCCATCGTCGCCACTCAAATCAAGGAAGAACAACCTCAAGAACATCTACCGCAAGGTCTTCTGCTATGTTTTCTTGATGAACGACCATGATTGCGCGAGCAACTTCTAATCCAAGCTATTAGCTGCAGATCGGTAGAAGAAGTGCATACTAAGCCCAAGAATTTCTAGAAACTATCCTGCTCCAGAATGTTTCCAGGAAATAACATTTAGGTCCGTATACTGGGACCTAATAATAACTCTTGTTTTTCTTTTAATTCAGTCTTTTTACAAGGACCAGTTTGAAGACTTTTTCTTTTTCTTTTATTGCATTTCTACCCATGCATTGTAGAGACAATTGTGACCACTTTTGACACTATTTTTCCTCAATTTTTATAGGGTAGTTACATAACTACCCAAGCGAAGTATCTTGATATTTTTCGTAGATTTTCATTGTGTATTTTCTCATTTTGTTTTTCTAAACTTGTATCCAATTTGACTTCATTTCTTGTTTTTTCAAGAAGAAATAAAAATAATGAATTCCTCTTATTTTATCAAAATCTGTAATTTAGGTATTATGCCTCCTCGAGTTCGACCTAGGGAAACTTACCTGGATAAATAAATAGTTTAAGGATAAAATAGGAGATTCGACTCTTTACTTCATTCTTTTTATCGCTCTCTCTCTCTCTCTCTCCCTATTTTATCTAAATTTTGTTTGATCGATCGAAATCCGTCTTCGCGTTCTTATACATCGACACATTTCTTAATTAGTCACGGACGGATTTCGATAATCAAAATTGCGCTGTTGCCAAGTAGGCGTTAGATATATTACGGTTTTTGACCTTTTTTTTGTGAATTTTCAGTCTTCTTGATTTTTTACGGTTTTTTTCTATTCTTCTTCAATTTTCTTTTGATTTGTTTTACTACTCTTATGGTTTTGGAGGCTTTTATTGATTTTCTTTGATTTTTACGGTTTTTATCGAGTCACTTGGATATTTACAATTTTCGTGTTTTCTTTTAATTTTAGTATTTTTGTTTTTTTCTAATGAATTTGCACAGTCTACAAGATCGATCGATTTCTTCGGAAGTGGAATCAGTTGAGAGTGCAGAGATTAAATCCTTCTCTATGAGTCGGTTGCAAAGGAGCATAATTAGTTAGCATTTTTTGTTTTTGTACTTGTATTATTTTTGTAAAAAGATCAAGGGTACTTGCTCGTTTTTCTATTTTTTGTCGAAGGGGCCCCATAAGGGCATCCCGACATGTACCTTCCTCCCTCTTCTTCTCGGGGTCTGTTTCACCAAATGTTGTGCACTTGGGGGAGCAGGGCACCCATCGGGCTTTTCTCGCATCGATAGTTTTCTGCGGCTTTTTCGAGGATAGGTGCTTTCTTAGGTTTTTTTTTTGTTTTTTCTCTACTTACACTTTCGTCGTTAGTTTTAGGACTCGCAACCTAGGTGCATGCTTATTTTGGATAAAAATAAAAAGGATAAAAAATCCTTAGATGTTTTTTTTGAAAATACAAATAAAAGAGATAAACAAAAAAATAAAATCTTGAATGCTAACTTGATTTGACCTAAAATCAAACGTAAAGGATCACATGTTCTAGGAGAGCAAACCCTAGCGCATGGATTGCAAGAACACTCCAGATTTGTTAGTGAGGGATGACACTTAAGGTTAGAGCCAGAGTCTGAATTTCTTTTGGAATACTACTTAGTTCATACACTTAATCACCTAATCTTCAGTGGGGACTCTCGGGTAGCCGGAAACGGTTCAAGTTTCTTTAGCAGAGTGGGGGTTAGAGGACACCGTAATAGGACGATCTTCAAGTAACACGGGTAGCTGGAAATGGTCCGTACATAATCCCATAATGGATGAGAATAGGAGATTTCTTGTAAGAACTCAGGACAATGTTTCGGGAAAATTTCGGGCACCTATCAGCTCACGTTAATCTATGATAAGGCTTGTTTTTCAAATAATGCTAAAACCAAAAAGATAAACGACTGAACTTTTACGATCATCACCGGGTTATGTTGGTGAAATTGGGGTTGCATTGTGTTTGTTTATGGGGTGTGCATTAAGTCGCTTATTATACGCCTTCAAACTCGTCTTCTTTGACTTGACATCATGCTCTCTCCTGATATTCTTTTGACATCGAAGATGACGACTCGGTGGCTTTTGTGCTCAAACTCCGTGAGGTTTCGATGATCCACCGTCCGTCGTACATCTTTACAGACTCGGGATGACCCTTTTCTTGAGTTGATCCCATCTAGTCACAAGGAGAGTCAGACCCAAACTCCCTCGCTTCATTCCCCTTCTATTGAGGTAGACCCATTCCTTAAATCTTCATCTACTTCTCCTGCATATTTCTCACTAAGTTCCTATTAGACTTTTTCCTTCCCAGAGGATTCGATGACAATGGCTAGAGGGAAGGGACTAGTTGAGGACCGACCAACTGAGGACTGACCGACTGGGATCAATACATAGAGAATAGACCAGATCCAACCTCAGACATACTATGGGGATTCTTGATACACTGCAACAAATGAGTCTACATATCAGAGACCAGTGTGGAGTCCAAGATAAGCTGAGAGTAGAGATAGCTACGCTGAGAGAAGGAGCCGGGAATCCACCACTGCTTGTCATGGTTCCCGCGACATTACGAGATAAGTATGTCCCAGGAGCGAGGATGCTACACCATTGGATTTTGTTACCACCAAATTAAGGGTCATACGAGATGGGATCACCCTTTATTCTTTGCTTCCCAAGTATTACGGGAATGCTATAGAGGAGTCATTTACCTTTTTGCAGCAATTCGAGATGATTTACGGTACGATTAGTTATCCAGGAGTTACGCAGGAGGCTATTCACCTCAAGGCCTTCCCCTTCGCCTTAGTACATAAGGAACTTTATTGGCTTAGTCATTAGGGAAGGGAGATCTCTACATGGGACAATATGAAGTCAACATTCCTGCGTAAATATTTTCCTCTATGATGGACAAACATGATGAGGAGTGAAATTTCCAATTTTAAGCAATTACCGCATGAATCATTCCACGAGGCTGGGATATATTCAAGGACCATACTGAGAGATGCCCGCATCATGAAATACCATTAAAGGTGCTTGCACAAAATTACTTTGGAGGACTCCGACCAGATGTTCAGGGCCTAGTGAACGCCACATGTGGTGGAAGCTATTTGAATAAGGATGTCGAGTCTATCTGTTCCATCTTTGAGGGGATGGCAGAGAACTCACGAGTTGTCGACTCTACTCGGGCATTCCAGAAGACCTCGCAACCACCACATCACCGAGAGCATCATAAGGTGGCGTATGTTTCAGAGTCTGAATCACAATCCAACATGGGATTTATTAGTGAGAAGCTGACATTAGTTGATGTGATTCAGAAACAAGTTCAAGACCTGCAGTTACTGCGAGAGTTGGAGAAACTCTCACTACTTCCTAGTAGTTGACTGATCTGACGAAGAAGGCAGCGAATTTACAGCTTCGATACCAACAGTCCTGTTCCTCTTCTACTTTTCAACCTGTTTGGAGATCTTTATCCGCTCCTCCCACCCATTAGATTCATTTTGTTCAGAGTGAGCTAATACAGCCGACTGAGACTCCGTAAATTGATTGGCATGAGGATCCATCCAATGCTGATCCAAGCTAGATCACCGTCCCTAGAGATGTTGATGTTGATTCTCAAGCCACTCTTGAGATCAATGGGATATGGTACGCTCTGAATCAACCTTCATCACACTTTACTCCTCACAGCGTACATCACCAGAAGTAGCTGCAGTACAACCATCCGTAGTATGGATGCCCACAATTAAAAAACCGCCAGCATTACACGATGTAACAGTCTCACCAACATGCCTATCAAAGAACACATTCTTTTCAGTACCCTGCTACGCATTCACAACCACATCATTACCATTTACCGTAGAAGTCTTCGTACAGACCACAAAGATCTCCTCAACCATACACATTGCAACAGTACACTCCTAGGCAGAAGAGAACTTACAGTAAGGGTCACCACACTGAGTATGAGATATCTTCAGAGGGCTTGGCACTAAATCAGATCATAGATATGTTGAGCAGGCTCCAGACCACACACAAGACCGAGATTGAGTGAGTTAACCATCGTCTGGAGGAGCTAACCGCGCCCAAGACCACTCTCCCAACCTAGCCTCAGATGGACCCGAACAACAAGAGGAGGCACCCAGATTAGGAAGACACCACGACAGGTATGATCTCTTTTCCCGAATTGTTCTCTAACTTCATTCGTCATAAAAGCAAAAGATCACCATGAGCACTTGATCGAGAGGAGGAGAGGGCACATGATGAGGAGAGAGAGATGATCCATGATACACATCTTGATGCTAAGGAAGAGGACCACCATGATGATGAGGATCAACTTGATGACAAGAGATAAGGGGGCGATGACGAGACAATTGACATGGACATAGGCGAATCAGATGACGATACCATGCTAGACCTTGCAGACACTCCCGAAGCAGAGATTTCTTCTCCCATTATCGAGAGTTTTGTACATACTTCTGAGACTCTCGATGTAAACGCTGATCCTGATTTGAATAAAAAGAATTTTGTTATTCCTGAGATTGTTCATTTTCCCGATGCCTTTTATGGAAAAGGAAATAAAAAAAACAAAAAAAGAATGTTGTCACTCTAGAAACTGACCATCTATTAAAAGAGCATATTTTTTTGAAGATTCCACTTCACAATGTCTTGGATCATTTTCCTACACTCAATAATCAGTTAAGGAACAAATGCACAACACGTAAGAAAAATAGATCATGATTTGAGAAACATGTTTGACCAAGGTAACTTCATATGCTATTCGGAATAAGGTATCTAATAAGAGGAAAGATTCTGGAGCTCACTATGTCACATGCCATATTGCAGATGCCGTATTCCATCGTACTCTCTTAGATAATGGTTCCTCGATCAATTTACTTCCATCTTCTTTGCTTGATAAGCTCAAGCTAGGTCCTCTTTAAAAATCACAGTGATGTTTCAGTTTGCTGATCGATCTGTGAAGAGACCTCGAGGTGTGTTAAGGAACATTATCGTGACCATTCATGGCTTGCAGTTTCCTGTGGACTTTACTGTACTAGATATGACGTGCCCTACGCAGTTACACCTTGCTCCAATCATTCTCGGGACACCCTTATTGCAGACAGCGAGAGCACTCTTTGATTATGATGCTAGGAGAGTATCATTCCACACAGACAGTGGAGAGATACATATTAAGATGGCGAGCGGATGTAGTAGTCCTAGATCAGTATTGTAATTTACTTCAGAGGATGCCGATCTCGTAGAGGATTGTCATCACATAGATGAGACACTGTCTCTTGGTCTTGAGAGCATTTATTTTGATACCCACGATATCCTACACAAGGATGTGGTAGATGATATGGTACCTAATTCTGCAAATGATTGTTCATATATATATATACATAGTTCACATTAGATCTGAATGAGCAAGCAGTAGCAATAGACATCTCAGTGCCGCATATTGAGAGTACGCATATTCCAACACGAGCGTCAGTTAATTATATCTCACAGATTATACAGTCTATTCAACATAAAGAATCGGATGGTGTGATGGATACACATGTAGACACCTTCTGTAGTCTGACTCCAGATACACATATTTCAGCAAAGAGAGCTAGGCCACATACAAAGGACACTTATAGTGGTAGCTCTACTTGCTCAGCCAGGGATCGGTAGACACAGGCACAACAGATGATTCTGTACGACCCAGGTTGAGATGATCTACTTTGTACAAGATGCATGACTACTCTTCCACTTCATTCCATCATGTGCAAAGACCTGTGAGACTTGCGATTTTTCTGGAGTACACCACCTGCATATTCATCATAATCCACAATCGTCCCCATTTTTTTGTTCGTCTTATATGCTTACGATACCATATCTCAAGTATAGGGGGACCGATTGCCCATTGATTCTTGTCTTTTTCGATTTTGATCTTTTTACAATTCTTTTTCTTTACATTCTTTTACATTAATAGCTGGTCCCTAATTTTGTCCACATTATTTTCTATACATAGGATGCCTTATCCTAAGTATAAGGGGGACTGAGTGAATTCGTTTATTTCATTTTTCTTTCTCCTTTTGTTCCTTCGTTTCTATATTCCTTTTCCTCAGTCACCTCATTTTTGTGTTCCGCTATACTTACGATGACCTGGTCGTAAGTATAGGGGAGTCGACTGACTTTTCTTTTTCACCCCATTTTTACTTAGCACGAGTTATGTCCTCGTTTTTCTCTTTTGATGCTATGAGAACATAACACAAGCTAAGTACAGGGAGTGGTATATATTGTATATATACTTCCGTCCATAACTTGTACTTTTATGTAATTTCTCTATCTATAAAATCCATAAAAAGTGAGTGAGGGTTAATTTAAAATCCATCTATCTATTTATTTATTATTTATAAAATCCTTGTAAATAAGTAAAATATACCTAACATCCTTATTTAAAATTCTTAATTAATATATTTATTTAAAATATGTAATAAAATATGTATAATACTGATGAATCTCCATTTCATCACCTTTATTCTATCATTTTGGCCTCAAAAACCCCAGCAAATGCATATAAATAGCATCAAATTGTACATAATAGCATTCATGATTCATTGTATTAATTACACATTAAATAAGGTGTTTAATGCCAAAATTATAGAATAAAGAGAAGAAAAGAAAAAGGAGTAAAATATTGCAAATATTTTATGACCCTAACCCCGAGACCAAGGCCAGCATGGGATTGGTCGACAAGGAATAAAGTAGGGGGAGATAAGGGCCAGTATATAATAAATACCTCATTTATTCATGCATTTATTCATGCATTTTTGACACCTATTTTGTACATAATTATTTATTCATCAAATAAGGAAACTTTGTTCATGAAAGTTGTAGAGGATAATGTAAATAAAAATATAAAATTGAGTTTTTGTAAAAATAATACTCAATGCACATTTTATGCACAGAATAAAAAGCCAAAATCTCAACTTCACAGACCCATATCTTGCAAATAAAAACTCCAAAACACCCAAACTTACCTTTAATTGTATATATCTTTCCAAGAACTATTTAATAAAATTGGTTTCATAATTTTTGGAGTCCATCTGCAAAAGTTAGGTTTTTGGCCCCCATTGGGCAGCCTGCCTGATTAAAATATTCAATATATTCCTTGTCTATTATTCTAGTCAAATTATATTCTTAGAATTTTGTAAATAATGTCTATAATACATGTACATAGTAAAATTAGAATAAAACTAAAAAGAATTAATAAAATAAAATAAGCATATGCAAGTTAATAGGCAAAAGACCTATGATCAAGTATGTACATACATAAAAGGGGAAAACATTCTTTAATTATTTTCTTCTTTTATATTTTTATAATAATGTAAATATTACATATAACTCATTAAAAATGTAAATCCAAAATAAAAATCAAGAAAATACATTAAATAAATAAAGTATGTACAATATATAGGTAAAAGACCTATAATTATACCTACATATACCTACCCCTATTTATTTAAAAATGAAAATAAACTCATAAAAATTAAATAAAAATATCCTCACACTCACAAAAATAAATTATAAATTTATAAAATAAGCCAATAAAATAATAAAAATACCCTCACACTCACAAAAATAAATTATAAATTTATAAAATAAGCCAATAAAATAATAAAATAAAATAAACAAATAAAAAATTAAAAGATACAAAATACATGTAAATACATACATATACACATTATTAAAATAAGACTATAATAAAACACTTCGAAAAATTCAATAAAAATCACAAATAAATACTACATGAAAAAATACACATTTTTTATTTTTTAAGGAAATTCTAATAAAATCATTTACTATGGTAAATAAATCATTTAAGAATCAAATTTCCTGTTTTGTCTTTTAGCGGTCGTCGTGGACCAATGGGGTGCCAGCCCTTGTTGACCGCCCGGTTAACTGTCCCATCCGGGACCTGGCGCCTCTGAACTATCAATTCCCCGGATTTCTTCCCTTTTTTATGGCCATCCCGTCCATCGATCGAGCTCGCTTCCTTCAGAAGAATTGATCTCTGATCATCACGGATACCCGCCAATAACTTGGATCAATCCGATACTCATTGGATTAAGCAATAATCGTCGGTCAATAAGGCTCCAAACCATTGTCTATAACTAAGAAGCTCTGCTCCCTTCCTCATTTTGGCCAATTTTAATCCATCCAAAAGCCCTGATTTCATTCCTGGAACATTCCTCGTGACAGGGGGAGTGCTCCAGCACCATGAATCGGCCGAAGGAAGGACAATTTTGACGCGGCGGAGCTCCGGCGTCCGTCCTGCTCCCTGGTGGCCCCCAGGTATAAGAGCTGTTTCTTTATCGCTTTTTAGTTAGGTTTTAATGTTAGCTTTTGATTCCAGTCGTTAGTTTAGTGTTTAGTCAATCAGTGTAGCTTAGAATCCAAAATTCGAAGTTCGCCGGAGCTCAGCTCCGGCGACTTCTCCACGGTGACCTTGACTGTATCCGACCGCCTTTCACCTCCCATTTCATTCCCCATCATTTTCTCCATCGATAGCACACCTTTGTTCAACCAAGGACCTCTGGTCTTGGTGAATCGGAGCTCCCCCGGGGTCAAGGAGGTAGACCTCTCTCCCCCGGTTCTTCCTATGCAGGTCCAACGGAGAAAGAAGCCCATCTGGGCTCGAATCGAACCAGGAAGAGGTTCCTGGAGGTCTGGTCCTTCATCGACCTCGTCCGAGCCCTTCAGGCCTCCAGGAGCCATGGCAAGGCCATCAGTCGACGCGGAAGAACTCTAGCTACGTCCAGAGCACTTCAGATGCGAGGGAGATGCCCGGAGAAGCCTATGCTGCACGATCGAAGCTCGCTGGGGGCGAGCTTCTTCCTTGTTCTTCCCGGGACCTCCAGCACCATCAGATCAGGAGGCTCGGCCCGGATCGTACGTGGACCGTCAGATGAAGCCCCGCACTCACCGTCCGATCAGCGAGGCTGATCTACTCTCCGCCATCATCTGCGAACCGTTATCGGCCGACGGATGCGCGACGCCGTGTCAGTGGACGAAGACCAGGCCGTAGATGAAAAAGCGCCTTAGGGGGTAAATTTCAAACATCTCCCCCCGCTTTTTGTATTTATAGTTTAATGCCAAAAATAAAACACCACGTTGTAAATAAAGTGTAAAATTTATAGTCTGCCCCCTGGAGTTTATGTATTTACATTTTAGTCCCTCCGCGCCTCACGTGCAGCACCCACGTGAGGCGCGTGATTTTTGCACTTAAACCCCGTCGGGTTTTATTAATTGTAAAATGGCCCCGAAAATAAAAGTAAATGTTTATTTCTGTTGTAATTTTTGCATAGATGCCCCTGAGAAATATTTTAATTGCAAAAATGCCCCTGCCAGGCCATATATTTTTGTATGCTTTGTCCATTTATTTGGTGCCTCATATTAACTTGAAAATTTTTGCAAAAATGGATATAAGCTCCTGTTAGTGTACCTTTGCACGCCATATTTTTGGATTTTAATTTTGTTGTAATTTTGCATTTATTAAAAATCAAAAGCTTGCCTTTTATTTACTATCTAGCTTATAAAATACCAAAAAATATTAAACCACCTCGAAAAATTCCCAAAAAAAATTACTTAGTGTGTATTTTGACCTATTTTAGTGTCAGTCCAAAAATCCCTAAAAATCTTAGAAGAAAAACCTTAAAAATAAAAAAATACATAAAAACTTCAAAAAAAATATAAAATCAAAGAAAACTCCGAAAAATATAAACTCAGCTCCTATTTCTTCTATATTTTATTATCTGTATTTGAAAAATAGAGTGGAAAAATTTTGTGGCTGTTTGCTATTTTTGATTCCTTTTTTACTTACAGCCAGTACCTATTTCACTGTTTTCCTTTATTTCAGCTTTTAAAAATACCAAAAATAATATGAAAAATACCCAAAAATCACCAAAAAAGTAAAAAAATTATGAAAATCCCAAAAAGATTTTATTTCTATATTTTTGAGTGTTTTTATATATTTTTATAAATATTTTATCACTCTTCTCTTCCCTTTGTATATATATTCCTCGATTAAAAAAAATATCTATATATACATCTATATATATATATTAATATATAAAATCCAAAAATTAAACAAGAAAAAAAATAATATTATTATTATTTATACATATATATATATCTAATGTATGTATTATATGCTATATACTCACCCTCTATGGGTACCTATATATTTATATATTTATATTCTATAAATTATATATATTACCTAATTATATTATTAAAATAAAAATTAAAAAAATATAAAAGATAAAAACCCACAAAAATTGGCTTCACACATGGATGACTCTGTGGTATATGTATATCATAGGCTATTGAATTTTGTATTGCTCTCTGTGGTTCGACCTCTACATGCTTAGTCACTGTACATTTTGTGGTAGAGTAATTAATATTAATTCACATTTTTGGGACTCAATTGTTTTATTCTTTTATTGTGGGTTAATTGCTGATTAACATCGGTATTCTGCGAGCGGTCGCCTCAGCGATAACATATTTATATCATTCATGGTGACCCTTGGAGAACAATCGCGTTATCAGATGGCACCGTTGTCGGGGAGCAATGAGCATAGCCTAATTTATTTTGTCATTCTTGTGTGAAAATTTCTTGATTCATCATTTATTTTATGAGCAGCTATTTCTATTGTCATTGATCACCATGCTTTATTGATTGATTTATTTATTGTGATTAATTTCTTATCTGCTCCATTTTGATTGATTAAACCTCTACTAATGCAATCTTTTTGTGACTTTGATGCGAGGGCCCGCCACGCGAGGATGGCTTCTTAGGGAGCCAAGGCAGCCAAGCTTGGAGGAGGGTGGTCTTCACCTCATTACCACTTGGAGAGAGCATCAAGGAAGCAAGGAGATGGGGATTAGATATGTTTAGAACACTTAGGATTATTTTTGTAATTTATGGTGAGAGAGAGATAATTTTGGCATGTAATTAAACAGGACTCTACTCTTCACAATGAGGTCCATTGATCGGGTGATTGTTCACATGGGGGCCTCATCGCAGCTTTTCAAGTTTTCATCGCTTTCTTTTCTTTGTTTTCCGAAGTTTTGAGCTTTCCGCCTTTATTTTACTTTGTTTTGTGTGCTTGGAGCCCCTAGATTTAGGTTGCTTGACTCGGTAGCTAGGTCCAAACATTAATAAGAGTGCATGCTCCTATAGTTTACTTCGTATGGATCTAGTCAAACATAAACAAGCCGTTCATTTGTCTCTTAGCCCTTGTGCCACAGCGAGCCCCGCAAAGCGCTTTCTCCTAAACTCAAGTGTGTTGAGCAGAGGAGGGGTGAGCCAAGACCGGACCCTTTGGTGCTATAGATGAATGAGCGACTTATGGTTCTTCACGGTAATAGCAGCTAATGTTTAGGGCGATTTTGTGCCTTGCATACCGACATGTAGATAGGTTTAAAAATTCTGTTTTGCATACCGCATGTAGAGAGCTGGGATGCACTGTAAGTCTTCTAACTCAGCATGCATCATTCAGTTCAATGGTGAGATTTCCATCATGGAACCACTTGCACGGCTTTTCCGCTATCTCCCTCTGATTTTGAGCACCTAGGACTTAAATGAGAATCTTCAAAAACGTTAGGCGTTGGTATGAAACAGACTCAAAAAAAAAGTGAAAACCCAAAAGTTAAAACAAGGGGACTGCTAAATAAACTTTGACCATAATTAAAATCTTAATGGACTATCATTGTACCGGGTTCATAAAGCCCTCATTGTTTTCAGGTACCTTGGAGGGGGACCAAAACCCTACTCCCTTGAGCGAGTGCGACCCCCTAAGGATTAAAGCCAAAAACCCAGTCTGCAACTGCCTTGTGTATCGCCTGGATTTCCGAAGTAATGGCGCTTCTATCGTACGTTGGCGAGTAGGGCTTGGTCACCAATGATGACTCTCTGTTGTGTAGAGCATCGACCCTGTCTGAAGTATTGAGCATAGGCCACGCCTTCATGGGGGTGTCTGTCTCATTGTCCTGCGTCCGAGTAGGTTCTTGCACACTCACGGGTGATTCCGTTGCTAGCAAGAACCGAAGTATTGGTTTCACCTATCGGCTTCCTCTCTCTATTTCTTCGGCTGAGTAGGGATCCAGGAAGGGTTACAAGGACTCCAAAAAGTACAGACTACATGTTACACAGGAGGAGGACAAGTACGGGATACTCTTCTGGCAATACTCTCTCTCCTATAGGGTAGCGTACTAAGGACTTGTTATAAGATATGCCTGAAATCACGACTCTAAAAAAATGAAAAGATAATAAATAGCCGAGCTTTCACGGCTTCACATGGCGTGAGTTTGTGAACCCGATTTTGTATTGTGTTTGTATGGACCTAGATTAAGGTTCAAAGATCAAGTCCCGCGCCTTTGCGCAAATTTTGTTTCTCCCTTTGACCACCCCGCTCAACCGAGCCTCTCTACTGTTTTACACTCCTTTTATTCTTCGTTGACCATCGTATCTTTCATCCAACATCCGATCTTCTCTTGTACTTCGCGAAGTTGATCCATGGATGGTTTTCGTCGGGACCATGCCGACACCCACATCGATTCCATGGACTCAACTCCGCCAATAAGTTCGAGGCGATTCCCGAGAACCCGATCCGGACTTTGCGGATCGATCTCCAGACTCCTCGTTTTCTACCTTTCTCTTGGTCACCTAATAAACTGGGATCACTTTCGTCCTGCTTTCGCCGTTGTGTATGGAAGTCGATTACAGTCTACATCTTTTTCCATTCACAACATGCTGGGGTTGTCCTGAATTCCAGCTTCATCACGGCAGCTGAACATTATTGCAAGCGGCCTAATCAGGACTATCTCATTATGCAGATAGAAGACAGTGCGAGCCCTGGAGACTACTTCGGAGTTCATCTCGTCCGACTCAGACCCTGACATGGCTCCAGGAGGAAAGGGCAAGGGTCAACAGCCACCCCAACTAGAGGGACATGTGCCAGATAAGAATCAAGTCAATGCACAGCTACTGGCATCTATCCAGGCCATCCAACAGCAGCTGACCGAGCAGGCCCTCACACAGACAGCCTTCTAGGACATGTTGAATGATATGATGAACCGAGACGATGGAGGAGGAGGCAGAGGCAGAGGAGGCAGGGGAGGTGGAGGTGAAGGTGGTGGTCCTGATGGTGATGACCTTGAATTACCACCACCAAAGCCTACACTTAAAGAAACATACAATCCGGGAGACAGCCAGATGAGCGAGTGGATCCTCATTCCACCGGTACACGCTCACTTTGAGCTGAAGCACCAATTCATTGCTCTTCTCCCTACATTCCATGGAAACACCAGCGAGGAGCCGTACATTCACCTGCAGCATTTTTCCCGTATTTGCCGCACTACTCACTATCCCAATGTCCCTCTGGACATTGTCAGGATGACGGCTTTCCCCTTCAGCCTACAGGACAAGGCCCTCTATTGGGTCAATCATCTGGGGAAGGTTGTGACGACCTGGGAGGAGCTGAAGTCCGCCTTTCTGCACAAATACTACCCTCTAGGTCGGCTCAACCAGATGCGAGCCCGAATCAGTAATTTCTTCCAAGGACCCCATGAGTCGATACATGAAGCGTGGGAGAGATTCACTGACCTGCAGGAGAAGTGTCCCCATCATGATATTCCGAAGACCAGCTTGGTCCAGCATTTCTTTGGGGGACTTAACATAGAAAGCCAAAGGCTCATAGACGCAGCATGTGGGGGCTCACATTTTAATAAGGATGAAGATGTAGTCTGGCAGATATTTGAAGAAATGGCCGAAGGAGAGGCCGCCCTCTCTTCATCCAAGGCATATCAGAAGCGGCCCTAGATCCTCTAGAAACAAGTGCACATGGCAGCGTCCAAGGAAGCAGAGAGAGATGAGAGCTCCAACCTCAGTATCATCAGGGGCCATCTCTCGAATGTTGATATTATCGAAAAGCGATCACAAGATCTCGAGAAACTTGCTGTGATCGAGAAGAGGACCCATAATTTAGACAAGCTTGACCAGATCAACAAGTACCTAGAACTGTTGGTGGGGACCATCAACTCTGTTCAGTCGGCGACACCATCAAAAGCTTCCGTTGAGATGAAGGACGAGCAGCAACCGCAGCATCAGCCTCAGCCGAGCCAGCAGCCACCGGCAGTCCAGCACGTGTACTACGTGCAGGCGCCCGACCAGGGCCAGCCGCAGCAGCAGATGGTCGTGTACCAGCCAGAGTTCCTCTCAGTACCTGATCCAGTCGTCCCACCACCACCCCTGATTCAGGAAGTGAATGGGGTATGGAGCAATGATGCACAACCGACCCGTCCTCAGGGACAACCCCAGGGTCAGCCATTTGCCAATAGGCAATACCACCAACCTCAGGGTGGTCGTTTTGGACAATCCTCTTAACAGAACCAGCAGTATCAACATCCTCCCCAGTTTGCACATCAGTTGAGGCAGAATTTTCCATACCAGCAGCAGCCGTAGTACCGTCATCCAGAGCCGTTCCATCCGTACGCGGTTGCTCCCTCGCAGCAATATCAACAGTATCCTCCTCCCTCGTACCAACAACTTCAACTTCCTGCACCACCGTAGCACCACCAGCAACAACCTCCACACCCATCCAACCCACAGCAGCGTGGTCTGCACGCTGAACCTACTGAAGCACCCCCTGTGAATCCCACAATGGATTGTCTGGCCCAGCTTATCAAAGGGCGAGCAGAAATGACCAAGCAGCTTGATGACCTGACCGCCACATGAACTACCATTCCAGATCAGGTCGAAGCCAACCCCAATAATTTCAAGAAGAAAGAGCAGGTAGAATGTGATGTCCTGTCCATGTCTGGTAATGATATTACTGTTTATTCTAATGATGTTACTCTCAGGAGCGGTAGGGCCTTGCCTCCGCTTGCTACCAGAAGTGGGGTGAATAAGGAAACAGGTGGATCGTCATCTTCCGCATCAGCTGTGCCAGCTACAGGGGCGGGTGAGGAGGAAGAAGAAGGAGAAGCCATTCCAGTCGTCGTGCTATGTCACCAGCAATCCCAGCCAAAAATACAAAAAAATCAGCAAAAGCAAAAACAACAAAAAGAAGCTTGTAGCCGAAGCGAAGCCGCGCCTGCATTGGAGGAGCCGCCAGCAGTAGCCGATCCCTCGCCAGCCGATGGAGCAGACGCTATCCTTTTTGACCGCCCTGCAGTACCAGCATGTTCAGAAACAGTTTGTACTCCATTTTGAAGTCCGGATGTACAACATTCTGTGGGCGATGATTTTGATGTAAATAAGAACTCTAATTTTCCTGCCAATAATGTACATATTCCTTTTCCTCATGCAATACAAAAATCCAAAAAAACTGCAAAACGAAAAAAGGCATTGTCTGATCCAGGTGTTGTGGAAATTTTAGATAAATTGACTGTTGAGATTCCCTTGTTGAAGGCTGTGGAATACATGCCAGCTGTGAAGAAAGGACTGAAAGAGGCATGTACTAACAGGCGTCGCCCAACGCAAGAAAACAGACGTCGAGATGTCGAAATGTACGTTCTCTCCATGGCCACTGTTGCATCCATTAGCAATCTCCCCCAGAAGAAACAAGACACAGGAGCACCTTTGATCAGTTGTGAGATTTTTGACCAGGTCTTCGAGCGTACTCTCCTTAACAGTGGATCTTCCATCAACCTTTTGCCCTCGTCCATAATGCAAGAATTCGGGCTGGCACTGCTCAAGCAGACACGCATGATCCTTCAGTTCGCTGACCGACCCGTTAAGCGGCCCCGAGGTCTTCTGGAAGATGTCATAGTTAAAGTGTAGGAGATAAAATTTCCAACTGATTTTATAGTCCTTGATATGGACTCGCCTGCACCCCTGCTCCAGACCCTTATCATCCTTGGCAGACCATTTCTCCGTACTTCAGGTGCAGTGGTTGATTACGGGTCTGGCAAGATTACTTTCAGCTTGAACACCCAGCAGATCACGATAAACATGAACAAAGAGCCGAATGCCACAACTAATGAGAGCCAGGCAGCATCTGAAGCAGACTGTGACTTTATTGCAGAGGTTAGAGACTCATCCTTATCATTGGATGATCCATGGACCCAGGAAATCCTCACTTTTGAGAAGGACCTGGAAAGCGCAGTCAGCTTATGCTCCGACGATTCTTGGGAGACAGATTCTCAGATGCAGGCGCAACTACTTGAGCAGTCACTCCAGACCGAACACGATCAGCTTAGCGCAGAACCGTTCGACACATCTCTGGGATCTCAACAAGATGACGAGAATGGTAGCAGCTTCAAAGAAGTACAACCCACCACCAGCATAGTCTCTGAAGTGATCGATAAAGTGGACAGGGCAAAACCAGAACTCAAGCCACTTCCGGCAGGCCTAAAGTATGCTTTCCTTGCGGGTGAAGTACAGATGTATCCGGTTATCATCAGCAGCAGGCTGACTTCGGATCAGGAATCTCGTCTTCTCGAGGGTCTAGAAAAGAAACGCAAGGCACTTGGTTGGAGCGTATCAGACCTCTGAGGGATAAATCTAGCTTTGTTTCACACCACATCTATCTAGAAGAAGATGCGAAGCCGTCCCGCGAATTCCAAAGAAGGTTGAACCCTAACCTCCGGGACGTCGTCATGAAAGAAATAACGAAATGGTGTGATGCAGGCTTTATCTATCCCATCTCCGACTCAAAATGGGTAAGCCCACTGCATGTAGTTCCAAAGAAATCCGTGCTTACCGTGGTTACAAATGACAAAGGAGAGGAAATTTCCACTCGGGTAACAACATCCTGGTGGGTGTGTGTTGACTACCATCGTCTCAATGCAGCAGCTAAGAAGGACCACATTCCCTTGCCCTTCATTGATCAAGTTTTGGAAAGATTAGCAGGCAAGGAGTTCTTCTACTTTCTGGATGGGTATTCCGGGTACAACCAAGTGGCAATCGCCGCTAAAGATCTAGAGAAGACTACCTTCAATTGCCCGTTCGGCACCTACGCCTTCAAGAGAATTCCCTTTGGATTATGCAATGCACCTGCAACCTGCCAAAGATGCATGTTAGCAGTCTTCGCCGAGATGGCAGTTTTTTCGAGGTGTTCATGGACGACTTCTGTCTACAGTGATAGTTTCGATTCTTGTCTTAAGCATCTAGACAGAGTACTTCAGAAGTGCTGAGAAGTCAATTTAGTGCTTTCATGGGAAAAGAGCCACTTTATGGTCACTGAAGGCATTGTGCTAGCTCACGTCATTTCGAAATGTGGCATGGAAGTCGACCCGGCGAAGGTGGATGTCATTTCAAATCTTCCGCCGCCTCAGTCAGTCAAAAATGTGAGGTCATTCCTGGGGCATGTGGGATTCTATAGGCGATTCATCAAGGATTTCAGCCGCATTTCCCGTCCTCTGACAGAACTTTTGTGCAAGGAGACTGAGTTCATTGTTGATCAGCCGGTTCTCCTTGCTTTCAATCAGTTGAAGGAGCTCATCACTCAGGCTCCAATCTTACAGCTGCCCGACTGGATTCTTCCCTTTGAGATAATGACCGACGCGTCAGACTTTGCAGTCGGGGCGGTTCTTGAGCAAAGGAAAGACAAAACGCCCAATGCCATTCACTATGCCAGCAGAACATTAGATGAAGCACAAAGAAATTATACAGTGACAGAAAAAGAGTTGCTGGCTGTGGTTTTTGCCCTTGAGAAGTTTAGATCCTATTTACTTGGATCAAAAGTCACAATTTTCACGGGCCACTCTGCTATCCGGTACTTACAGCAGAAGAAGGATGCCAAGCCAAGACTGATTCGTTGGATCCTTCTCCTCCAGGAATTTGATTTGGAAATCAAGGACAAGGCTGGAGTCCAGAATGTGGTAGCAGACCATCTCTCCAGAATAGAGCAGCATGAGTCTCCTCTGAATAGTGCACCTATCACAAAAACCTTCCCTGACGAAGCCATCTTAGCAGTGGATTCTCTTTCTTGGTATGCAGATATAGTCAACTACCTCGCCTTTGGGGTAACACCAGCGGATTAGATGAAAAACCAGTAGAACAAATTCATGTCGACCATCCGATTCTACCAATGGGAGGATCCCCTTTTATTCAAGGAAGGGGTGGATTGCATTTGGCGAAGGTGCATCCCTCAAACAGAGCAATCTAGTGTCCTCGAGCATTGTCACTCGCTCGAATCTGGTGGACATCACTCTGGAGATCGCACGGCAGCTAAAGTACTTCAGTGTGGCTTCTGGTGGCCCACATTGTTTAAGGATGTAGCTTAATTTGTCAAGCGATGTACTGACTGTCAGCGAATGAAAGGTACACTTACTGCCAAAGATTCAATGCCCCTGAAAATCATTTAGATAGCAGACGTTTTCGATGCATGGGGCATTGACTTCATTTGACCTTTCCCTAACAGTCAAGGTTTTGAGCACATCCTTCTTGCCGTCGATTACGTGAGTCGTTGGGTTGAAGCCATCCCTGCTCGAGCCGCCGACAGCCGTACCGTCTATCAGTTCCTAAAGAAGAACATCATTTCGCAATTGGGGATATCAAAAATTCTTAATACAGACGGGGGTAGCCACTTTATTAACAAAGAGGTCAAGAAGTTAACGAAGGAGTACGCCATCGATCACCGTGTCGCGTCTCCTTACCATCCTCAGACCAATGGCGTGGCGGAGCTATCAAACAGAGAAATCAAGACTATCCTGCAGAAACTTGTTAGGCCAAACAGAAAGGACTGGTCTCAACTCTTGGACTCAGTCCTATGGGCTTACCGAACCGCTTACAAGTCTCCCTTGGGCATGTCGCCCTATCGTCTTGTATATGGAAAGCCGTGCCATATGCCCGTGGAATTAATTCACAAGTCTTTATGGGCAATCAACAGTTGTAATTTGGACTCACGTAAAAGTGGTCAGAAGAAAAAAGATGATCTGAACAGGCTCTTGGAATTCCAAGACTATGCATACGATAACAGATTGATGTACAAAGAGAAGGTGAAACACTGGCATGACCGGCACATCAGACGAAAGACCTTCGATGTTTGACAGAAAGTGTGGTTATTTGATGCAAAGTTGCGGATCTTCCCGGGCAAACTAAAGAGTAAGTGGACAGGGCCATTTCGAGTTTGTGAAGTGCGTGACAATGGAAGTATTGCAATATCAGAATTGTCCCCTGACGCACAGCCCTTCGTTGTCAACGGCCAACTGCTGAAGCCTTACTTAGAACCAGATGCATTCTTGGCCGTTGTTGACTCTATCCAGCTCGTGCCATATGATGACATCTCCACAACTGCTGCAGCATCAGAAGATTCAGACGATGTACTCAAACCACTGTTTATCTGATTTTCTTCTTTTCTTATTTTCTTCTTTTCCTTTTCTATTTTCTATTTGTATCAAAATGGTGCCACCCTTGTAGACAGTTTTCTATACTTAGGACGTACTTTGTCCTAAGTATAAGGGGGATGTGCACCCCGAGTTTTTCATTTCATTCCGATCCTCTCCATTGTCTCCTCTTCTTGTCTATACTTAGGAGTATCTTACCCTAAGTATAGGGGGAGACAATCTGAGTACGATCTGTGTATTCCCACCCTTGACCCTCCCTGCTTTTTGTACAGTCTGCTATACTTAGGATTACTTGATCCTAAGTATAGGGGGGACGGTCAACTTCATTCATTCATTTTATTCATAAAGATTCTTTAGATCTTTCTATACTCAGTACGAGTTATGTCTTTGCTTTTCCTTTCGACCTATGAGGACATAGCTCAAGCTAAGTATAGGGGGGTCGTATATACCATGTATATACTATAAGCCATAACTCATACTGAAAAATAAAATATGACCTCAATATAAAATGTAAAAAGTTGTCCTATAATAATAAAAGATGATTGTGAGCTCCTCAGACTCCTTGTACTTGTACTGATTATTAAATCAGAAAAAGCTTTTTGTGCAAAAAGTTTTCTTTGAAAAATCTTGTGAAAATTGTTTGAAAATAGTGTGTACAAGTATTCAACCTTTGAGAAAATTAGTTTTGTGTGTAAATTTATTTTCTTTGAGTGAAATCAAAATGTTTGAAAATCAGTGTGCAAATGATTATAAAAACTTGATTGTCAAAATTGTTTTGAAAAATCTATCTATGTTGTGTAAAACCTTTGTAAAATCATTTTCAAATACGTGTACATGTTTGCAAAATTATTTTGGACTAAAGTTTTCAAAACTCTCGTGAAAATGATTCTTGAATAAGTCTGAGGAGTCTGCACAAAAATCTCTTATACAAAAATGAGCATAATCCCAAATAAAGCTTATAAGAACCAAAACCATATTATATATCAAATATATTTTTCTTCTTTTGTATATACTGATTAATAAATCAGGTTAGATACCTATACAATATGATTTGAAAACTAGTGTGACCTGTTTTGAAAAATTTGCTGTGAAATGTTTTCAACTTGTGTGAAATTGTTTGGATTGCAAAACTTTTCTTTGTGTGAAAGAAAGGATTTGAAAAACCTATGTGAAAATGTTTTGAAAAATGTTTGTCAAAACTATTGTAAAAAATGTATATATAGTGTGAAAAATCTTTGCAAAAATAGCTTTCAAATGTGTGTAAATGATTGCAAATATTATCGTGTACTATAGTTTGCAAAAATTATTTTCAAACTAGATCTGAGAAATAAGAGCACCATTACAAATACTTGTAAATCATAAATAAGACACATATAATTCTTTCGGTACACTCCTAAATAAACTACTTCATTCAAACCTGTAAAGTCTTTGAAAATCCATACCTTTTGTAAATAAAACGGTACGTCCGTGTAAATATCTTTGTATGTGTCAAGCTTTCTAATTTTTTTTAAAAAAAATTCTTTGTGTAAAAAGATTCTTTGATTCTTGTAAAATCTTTGTGAAAAATTGCATCATTCATTGTGCATAGCATAAGCATACCATTCATATTCTTTTTGATTGAGCTTGATGATTGAATTGGTCCAATAAAGTCTCAAATTGGAGCTTGGTTAGACCTTACCGTACCTAATTGCACTGGAACTTTACGGGAACTAGGTTTAAGGTACTTCAGGTCTATACAGACTTAATTCCTTGAGAAATCAGGGCTGGGTTCAAGTCACCTCAACTGACTAACTAGAACTTTTCGAGACACACGCATGACTCTTGACGACCGTGACCTAAATTGGACACTTGCACCTTTCACTTGGCTCAACTCAGTTGGAGTGGTGAGGGGGTTGGATTTGCCAGTCTGAGACGTACACGGGTGGAAACATTCGTCCTCGTCTAGGGAGGGAAGTGCACCCCAACCTGGTCCAATAGCCATGAGGTCTAAAGACAGGAGATTGTGGGTTGCGATAAAGCTTCAAAAGAGGGATAGTCTACTGGCTCAAGAGGAAAAACTCCTTATGTAAATGCTGCTGTGAATAGTATGATTGAAAAAAAAATGGTCAGGCCTGCACAAAAATAAAATGCCTGCAAAGTATGTATATGTTGTAAATCCAATAAGCAAGCTTGAGTTCCAAAGTCAAATATGTGAGCCTGCAGATGGATGACTTGACTACACTGGTCTTGCATCCCAGGATAGGTAGCTACACTGGCTACCGTCCATTCTTCTCTTCACCCCCTCCTCTTGAGTTGGTTGCCACTTAAACTTAGAAGGGAATACCCTGCTCCTCGAGGAAAGAGCTGTTGGATAAGGGAATCATTGGGTTGTCATTCTGGTGAAATCAGTTCCTTTGTCATTTTAGTTGGGGAGAGCCACCATCACTTACACTATACAAGTCAGCTTCATAGTTATAAGGGTTTGCGTATGATGTAGACTAGTTCTGACCAGGATATTGAGGTGGGTTGAACCGAGTTCTGTGACTATCGAAGGCTATTGTATTTTAGAGCTGGTTCCCGACTAGGTTCCACACACATCTACACCCAAGGTCTGACAGGAGCTCCAAATTCAGATTTTATAAAGACATGCATTGCACTGAAAGCACCCTTATTCACTCTATCCTTCTTTAATTCTCCTTTTTCTTTTCTTCATTCTTTTTGTACTTATTGCATAAGTGTTTGCTAGGGACTAACAAAGGCAAGTATAGGGGGGAGATGAATCTCCATTTCATCACCTTTATTCTATCATTTTGGCCTCAAAAACCCCAACAAATGCATGTAAATAGCATCAAATTGTACATAATAGCATTCATGATTCATTGTATTAATTACACATTAAATAAGGTGTTTAATGTCAAAATTATAGAATAAAGAGAAGAAAAGAAAAAGGACTAAAATATTGCAAATATTTTATGACCCTAACCCCGAGACCAAGGCCAGCATGGGATTGGTCGACAAGGAATAAAGTAGGGGGAGATAAGGGCCAGTATATAATAAATACCTCATTTATTCATGCATTTATTTATGCATTTTTGACACCTATTTTGTACATAATTATTTATTCATCAAATAAAAAAACTTTTTTCATGAATGTTGTAGAGAATAATGTAAATAAAAATATAAAATTGAGTTTGTGTAAAAATAATACTCAGTGCACATTTTATGCACAGAATAAAAAGCCAAAATCTCAACTTCACAGACCCATATCTTGCAAATAAAAACTCCAAAACACCCAAACTCACCTTTAATTGTATATAGCTTTCCAAGAACTATTTAATAAAATTAGTTTCATAATTTTTGGAGTCCATCTGCAAAAGTTAGGTTTTTTGGCCGCCATTGGGCAGCCTGCCTGATTAAAATATTCAATATATTCCTTGTCTATTATTCTTGTCAAATTATATTTTTAGAATTTTGTAAATAATGTCTATAATACATGTACAAAGTAAAATTAGAATAAAACTAAAAACAATTAATAAAATAAAATAAGCCGATGCAAGTTAATAGGCAACAGACCTATGATCAAGTATGTACATACATAAAAGGGGAAAACATTCCTTAATTATTTTCTTCTTTTATATTTTTATTATAATGTAAATATTACATATAACTCATTAAAAATGTAAATCCAAAATAAAAATCAAGAAAATACATTAAATAAATAAATTATGTACAATATAAAGGTAAAAGACCTATAATTATACCTACATATACCTACCCCTATTTATTTAACAATGAAAATAAACTCATAAAAATTAAATAAAAATACCCTCACACTCACAAAAATAAATTATAAATTTATAAAATAAGCCAATAAAATAATAAAATAAAATAAACAAATAAAAAATTAAAAGATACAAAATGCATGTAAATACATACATATACACATTATTAAAATAAGACTATAATAAAACACTTCGAAAAATTCAATAAAAATCACAAATAAATACTACATGAAAAAATACACATTTTTTATTTTTTAAGGAAATTCAAATAAAATCATTTACTATGGTAAATAAATCATTTTAAAATCAAATTTTCTGTTTTGTCTTTTAGCGGCCGACGTGGACCAATGGGGCGCCAGCCCTTGTTGACCGCCCGGTCAACTGTCCCATCCGGGACCTGGCGCCTCTGAACTGTCAATTCCCCAGATTTCTTCCCTTTTTTACGGCCATCCTGTCCATCGATCGAGCTCGCTTCCTTCACAAGAATTGATCTCTGATCATCACTGAGACCCGCCAAAAACTTGGATCAATCCGATACTCATTGGATTAAGCAATAATCGCCGGTCAATAAGGCTCCAGACCATTTTCTATAAATAAGAAGCTCCGCTCCCTTCCTCATTTTGGCTAATTTTAATCCATCCAAAAGCCCTGATTTCGTTCCTGGAACGTTCCTCGTGATAGGGGGAGTGCTCCAGCACCTCGAATCGGCCGGAGGAAGGACAATTTTGACGCGGCGGAGCTCCGGCGTCCGTCCTACTCCCTTGTGGTCCCCAGGTATAAGAGTTGTTTCTTTATCGCTTTTTAGTTAGGTTTTAATGTTAGCTTTTGATTCCAGTCGTTAGTTTAGAGTTTAGTCAATCAATGTAGCTTAGAATCCAAAATTCGAAGTTCGCCGGAGCTCAGCTCCGGCGACTTCTCCACGGTGACCTCGAATGTATCCGACCGCCTTTCGCCTCCCATTTCATTCCCCATCATTTTCTTAATCGATCGCACACCTTTATTTAACCCAGGACCTCTGGTCTTGGCGAATCGGAGCTCCACCTCCGCCTTTCACCGGAGCTCCTCCGCAACACCTCATCTTGCTGTAGAGCTTCAAAACCCGGGGTCGAGGAGGTAGCCCTCTCTCCCCCGGTTCTTCCTATGCAGGTCCAATGGAGAAAGAAGCCCATCTGGGCTCGAATCGAACCAGGAAGAGGTTCCTGGAGGTCTGGTCCTTCATCGACCTCGTCCGAGCCCTTCAGACCTCCAGGAGCCATGGCAAGGCCATCAGTCAACGCGGAAGAACTCCAGCTACGTCCAGAGCACTTTAGATGCGAGGGAGATGCCCGGAGAAGCCTATGCTGCACGATCAAAGCTCGCCGGGGGCGAGCTTCTTCCCTGTTCTTCCTAGGACTTCCAGCACCGTCAGATCAGGAGGCTCAGCCCAGATCGCACGTGGACCGTCAGATGAAGCTCCATACTCACCGTCCGATCAGCGAGGCTGATCTAATCTCAGCCATCATCTGCGAACCGTTATCAGCTGACGGATGCGCGACGCGTGTCAAGTGGACGAAGACCAGCCATAGGATGAAGCGCCTTAGGGGGTAAATTTAAAACATCTCCCCCTGCTTTTTGTATTTATAGTTTAATGCCAAAAATAAAACGCCACGTTGTAAATAAAGTATAAAATTTGCAGTCCGCCCCCTGGAGTTTATGTATTTACATTTTAGTCCCTCCACACCTCACGTGCAGCACCCACGTGAGGCGCGTGATTTTTGTACTTAAACCCTACCGGGTTTTATTAATTGTAAAATGGCCCCGAAAATAAAAGTAAATGTTTATTTCTGTTGTATTTTTTGCATGGATGCCCCTGAGAAATATTTTAATTACAAAAATGCCTCTGCCGGCTATATATTTTTGTATGCTTTGTCCATTTATTTGGTGCCTCATATTAACTTGAAAAATTTTGCAAAAATGGATATAATCTCCTGTTAGTGTACCCTTGCACGCCATATTTTTGGATTTTAATTTTGTTGTATTTTTGCATTTATTAAAAATAAAAAACATTCCTTTTATTTACTGTCTAGTGTATAAAATACCAAAAAAATATTAAACCACCTCGAAAAATTCCAAAAAAATTACTTAGTGTGTATTTTGACCAATTTTAGTGTTAGTCCAAAAATTCATAAAAATCTCAAAAGAAAAACCTTAAAAATTCAAAAATACATAAAAACTTCAAAAAAAAATATAAAATCAAAGAAAAATTCGAAAAATGAAAACTCAGCTCTTATTTCTTCTATATTTTATTATCTGTATTTGAAAAATAGAGTGGAAAAATTTTGTGGCTGTTTGCTATTTTTTATTCCTATTTTACTTACAACCAGTACCTATTTCACTGTTTTCCTTTATTTCAGCTTTTAAAAATACCAAAAATAATATGAAAAATACCCAAAAATCACCAAAAAAGTAAAAAAATTATGAAAATCCCAAAAAGATTTTATTTCTATATTTTTGAGTGTTTTTATATATTTTTATAAATATTTTATCACTCCTCTCTCCCCTTTATATATATTCCTCGATTAAAAAAAATATCTATATATACATCTATATATATATATTTATTAATATATAAAATCCAAAAATTAAACAAGAAAAAAATAATATTATTATTATTTATACATATATATATATATCTAATGTATGTATTATATGCTAAATACTCACCCTCTATGGGTACCTATATATTTATATATTTATATTCTATAAATTATATATATTACCTAATTATATTATTAAAATAAAAATTAAAAAAATATAAAAGATAAAAATTCACAAAAATAGGCTTCACACATGGATGACTCTGTGGTATATGTATATCATAGGCTATTGCATTTTGTATTGCTCTCTGTGGTTCGACCTCTACATGCTTAGTCACTGCACATTTTGTGGTAGAGTAATAAATATTAATTCACATTTTTGGGACTCAATTGTTTTATTCATTTATTGTGGGTTAATTGCTGATTAACACCGGTATTCTGCGAGCGGTCGCCTCAGAGACAACATATTTATATCATTCATGGTGACCCTTGGAGAACAATCGCGTTATCAAATACTTATTTAAAATCTTATCTATTAAAATATGTGTAAAATTCATTTAATCCTTGTAGAATTCTTTGTATGTAAATTTTTTAAAATACATTAGTTATTTATTCCAAATAAAATATGGGTAATTTGTCTTGTAAAATTCTTGTACAAAGACTTGTTTATAAAAATTGGAAAAATACAAAAAAATGCATAGTCTAAAATCCATAAAAATTACAAAATCCTTAAAATCTATAAAAATGAGTAAAATTCAGAAAATATACTTCACAAAAACATGGTTGCATTTGCATTAGTATTTTTCAGAATAAGTTTGATTTCTAGAACTAAAGATTGGAAAAATTCTAAAGGATGGAGCTTGATTACGGCTTTTAACTTTCATTGTAAGGAGCCAGGTTAGGAACTGGAATTTAGACTCTTCAAGTCATTTACTTAAATCTTTAGATTCCATGGGACCATGTTTGGGAAGTCAACATAAACATGCCCAAGTAGAACACTTGGCTTCATTCGTTCAACTCTTCATTAGTAAACCAATTTTGGATACATGAACTTTGCACTTAGCTTGATTTGCCTGAGGTTGCGAAGGGCATTCCATTTTAGTAGTGCATTTTAATCCTTGTCTAGTGGCGCTGATGTATAAAGACGGGAGAGATTGGGGTTTCAATAATTGCTTCGGATGAGGAAAGGATCTGCTGGCACAATTTTTTCAAGACCTCAAAAAATGGACAGAATGAAAAGATGCTATATCCGTCGAGGCACAAAAAGATTGATGCAGTGCAAGCAACATTACAAAGCCAATTCAAAGAAGAAGCCACCAAATACAAATATGATCACAATAGTCCAAGCTTCCACCAAAAAGCCTGCACATGTTAGTGGAGACATAGCTACACTCGCTGGGCTTCACAAGGAAATGTGTCTACACTTGTCACACTCCAATCCTGTTCTCATTCTTCTACATTCTCTCTATATTCGATTGTGGACACAACATGAACTGATCTTAGAAGGGAATACCCCCCTCCTCGAGGAAAGAGTATCTGAATGAGGAACCAATTGGAGTGTATTATTGGGATGGGCGGTTTCTTCGCTTGTTTCAAGCAAGAAGAGCTAAAACAATTCACACACATTACAAATTGAATTCAAGGTTGACAGAGTTAGCAATATGAATAAAAGTATTTAAGCTGGTTGTTGAGTTAACCTAAATAAGGATTTGTGGAACTTGAAGACTGTTGAGATCAAAATCCTAATTCTAGTCAAGGCTCTGACAATATGCTTGTTTCAAGCCCGATCGAGCTCCGTCCTTTGTCTGTTCTCATGAATTGATTTAGGAAAACAAATTCATTCTAACTTTCTTTCTTTTTTCCTTAATTTTCAAGTAAGTATTCACTAAGGGACTAGCAAAGTTTAAGTATAGGGGTTGATGAATCCATGATTCATTAACATTCTGTGCTCCAGCCAGCATGTGTCGACTGATGCGAGCAATAGCGAGCTTGTTTTTCACCCCACTCTGCAACTATATACTTATATTACGGCTTGCTCCCTGCGCGCCTTATGCTCGGCTTGCACAGCTCTATCCACGCAGGAAAGGACTGGGCAAAGCCATCTGGGGGAGAGGAAGAAGCCCCCATGGAAATGCAGGACCTGACTGGAAGGGTAAAACCCTTAACAAATACATGTAAATATTAATTAATTTCCATCTTTTAACAAAATCAAATTCATGAATAAAAATGCACTTTTATGCATCAAAATAAGGTAAATAAATAAAATAATAAAAATAAAGAAAATAAAAAGAAGGCAAATTGTAGATATGTACATATGTACAATGTGACTTATAAAATCAATATGGCTGAAAGATATATTCATAAACTAACTGATATTTATAACCTAACCTCCGAGACCAAGTTAGCATGGACTGGCCAACAAATAAATAAGTAGGGGGAGATAAGTAAAGAAAACAATAAAAAAATAATTAATTCCACACTATATACCCTCTTCATTATTTATTCAATAATTCTCAAAAATTCAACTTTTTTTATTTAATTCATATGAACATATTTTTCACCAAACTGTTTTCCTAATTATTTCTAAAAGTGTATAGAAAAATATAAACATAAGTTAAAATATTATTATATATATGCCACGAAATCCAACTTATAAACTGTCAAAGTCTTAAGTTCCGAGCATCAAAACTTTCTCATGCGAACTGCAATTTCACTCTACTCACCTTTAAAGTTCATAAAATAATATTCTCTATTAATGAAGATGATTTCACTAAAATCGAATTTTGTTTGCAAAAAGTCAGTTTCGGGACCTAATCATAAATGGGTTTCTGGGCTTTATATTTTATCTAGAACACATTATTTATTGTTTTAATGTTTTTATAATTTTTATTTTTTTTCATGATCTTGATTTTTATCCAAGATTTATTTTTAAATTTTTGGAGCTTTTTTTTATTTTAAATAAATAAAAAACATTATTTTATAGGTAAAATTGAACTACAAACCTTATATCCATATTTATTAATATACTTAAATTGACTTATTCAAATCCACAAAAAACACACAAAATGTATTTATTATTCTAATAATTAATAAAATATAAAAATGTTATATTATTTATTAATTTATTAAATTAAAAACAAATTACCTATTTATCAAGTGGTATTTATACCTATTTATTAATATAATATTTATATTTAATAATTTTTTTATTATCTATGAAAACTAATTCTACCATAATTTAGATAAATTAATTATTTATACTTTTTATTTTTATATCTATTTAAAAGATGCTATTTACTAATTAATAACTAAATTATAATATATATTCATGATCTGGCCAAATGTGTCAGCACGTAGTGCCTTCTTCTCCAAGAACAAGAACTGTTGATTCTGTTCTACCGACCTGATTTCAACCATTTCTACCCACTTCCTTGTAATCTCCTCACTTGATCCAAACCCTTGATTCTCCTCTCCTAATTACTAGATTCACGCCAGCCGTCGATCATCAATTAAGTACTCTTCGATCATCCTATAAAACCCCATTAACTTCATCCATTAACTCTCCAACTCTCAATCTCTTCAGATCCAGAAACAACCTGGTCGTCGACCCTCTTTCTTCACCCAAATCTGCCTCATTCCAGTCGTGACAGGGCTTGGTTGAGCCAGAGCATGGAAGAAGGTCCATCGAAGGAGACGTTCCATGGCGTTTGACCACCTTGCATCACCGCAACCGTCGCATGGAGCTCCGGGAAAGCCGCCCGTCGAGCGAAGACAACAACGGTTCTACACCCTGCACTCCCAGGTATTTCCTCCATCTTTTTCCTTTTATTTTCTAAATATTCATGCCCTACTTAGAGCTATTAAAGACGTAATTAGAGCCCTCTAAGTACCTTCTTATTCGCACACAAACTTTCCTACCAAATTTCTTTGCGATTACCTCTCAAAATTGCCTTCCATTTAACTTTCAACTTCACATAAAACAATATCTGGAAGCTATCTGTTGAACTGCAAGTTTTCTTACATTCTTGGCTGATTCAATTGTGAATCAATCACAAACAAACTTCTTAGAGGTAGCATAATTTTTGAAGTCGCAACGAAATGCATCTGGAGCACCTCATTTCATCTTCTTAGCCAAAACATCTGAAGAACAAAACCAAAAAAATATTTTGCAAAACCTAGTCGCGATCTTCCTCATGCACCCTTCTTGGACCATCTCACACCGTAGGAGAGCTCGGAGGGGATAGGCAATCCCCTCCTGGCCCTGTTGGAGGAGTAACACAACGACCATCATTGGAGATAGCCCGAGAGACTGAATCGCCATCGTCGCCGCTCAAATCAAGGAAGAATAGCCTCAAGAACATCCATCGCACAATCTGCTGCCACATGTTCTTGATTAACGACCATGTTCACGCGGGGACCTTCTAATCCAAGCCGTTAGTTGCGGATTGGTAGAAGAATTGCATACTAAGCCCAAGAATTTCCAGAAACTATCCAACTCTAGAAAGTTTCCAAGAAATTACGTTTAGGTCCTTGCAAATGGACCTAAACGTAATAACTCTTGTTTTTCTTTCAATTCAGTCCATGTACAAGGACTGGTTTGAAGACTTTTTTTTTCTTTTATTGCAATTCTACCCCTCTATTATAGAGACAATTTGGACCTCTTTTTGACACTATTTTTCCTTGATTTTTCTAGGGTTTAGTTACACAACTACCCCGGTAAAGTTTCTTGAAAATTTTTAGTATTTCATGGTGTATTTTCTCGTTTTGTTTTTCTAAACTTGTATCTGAGTTAACTTATTTTCTTGCTTTTTCAAGAAGAAATAAAAATCTTGAATTTTCTCTTCTTTCTCAAAAGCCATAATATACGGATTTTGCCTCCTCGAGTCCAACCTAGGGAACCTTACGTGGATAAATAAATAGTTTAAGGATAAAATAGGAGAGCTGACTCTTTACTTCATTCTTTTTATCTCTCTCCTATTTTATCTAAATTTTGTTTGATCTATCGGAATCCGTCTTCCAGGTTCTTCTACCCCGACATGTTTCTTAATTAACCGTGGGTCGTATATCGGTAATCACTTGCAACCACATTCTTTGCATTGACAAAGCAACCCAAATCCTCGAGTATCTAACACTAGGTTTGGTCCCATACTGAAGCTTATGAGGAGTTTAAGGTATGGATTTGCCAGGACTCTTATTTAGGTTATATATTGTAGTCTCTAGTGCATATTCCTAGAGACTAAGTGGTAAATGTGCTTTACTCATCATTGAACGGACCATGTCCATGATAATCATGTTGCATCTTTCCGTAACACCACTAAGTTGGTGAGATTTAGGAGGAGTGAGATTGGTGACAATTCTTCTTTCTTTAAGTTGTTCCTTGAGTTCGTCTGAGAGGTACTCACCACTTGGTTAGATCAAATCCGTTGATCTTCTTATCGGTTTGTTTCTCAGCCAAAGAGAACTTTTCAAAAGCCTAAGATTTATGACGTAATAGGAAGATAAACATTTATCGCAAATGGTCATCAATAGACGTAAAATAGTATTGATATGAATTTTCAGGTCGCTTTATTGAAGGGACCGCATACATCAGTATGTATTAGGTCAAGAATACCTTTGCATCTTGCAACCTTATTATCAGAAATGCATCCTTGTCATTTTACCTCAAATACAATGTTTTCATGTGGGCAAAGATTGGACCTATAGAAAATGTAAGGGTCTTTATCAATATATTGATCCTATCAACATATAAATGACCAAGCCTTTGATGCCAAATCATATTTGAATGATTTTCCATTCTCCCTGGTTCTTTTAGGGTTTTTGCTAGTGGCAGTAACATTCAAGATATTTTCATCAATGCACAATTCATAGAGTCCACCAGAAGTTAGGACACCATCCACAATATATTTATCACAATGATTTATGAAAAGTTTATAATAGAACAAAAACAAATATCCATTTCTAACTAACATCGATATAGATATAAGGTTTCTTCGAGCATATGTAACATAAAGACATTATTTAAGTACTAAGACTCTTCCAGTAGATAATGATAGTCTACAGATTCCAACGACGATTGCAGCAATAGTTGCATCAGATCCCATCTGGATGACTATCTCTTCTTCATCGAGATTCCTAGTTTCCTGAAAAAGATGCAACAAAATGTATACATGAACAAAAGTATCAAAATCGATTATACAACTACTTTCTCATCCTATGAAAAAATTATTTTTAGTGATGAGAGTAGAATTTATACCTGCTAGGGCATTACCTTTATCAGTAGATTTAAGGTACTCTAGGCAGTTACGCTTCGAGTGCCCCAACTTCTTGTAGTGATGACATACATCACTCTTCTTTGATGCCACAAGAGCGCAAGCATTACGAGATGAGCCAACACCTTGACTCTTCTTCTTTCTCTTCTGGAATGGGCCTTTCTGAGATCTTTTCTTATGACCGTGCTTTCCTTTGACCTCTGTAACCATTGCACTGCTAGAGGGATTATATTCTTCCTTACATTTTCTGTAGTCTTTAATGAAGCAATTAACTCAGCGTTAGACCAATTGGTCTTGTTCATGTGGAATGATACTGCAAAGTTATAGAAAAATTTGGGCAGAGACAACAGAATGAAGTCGGACTGCATATCTACATCCATTTGAGCCCCGAGAGTTTCTAGTTCAGACAGTTACCCAATAATTCCACCAAGAAGGTAATGGGTTTCTCTAATTGAAGTCCCTTCTAGCATTTTACATCAAACTAGCTCTTTTATAACGTTAGAACGTTGAGTGCGGTTAACATCACCGAACATCTCCTTGAGATCCAACATTATATCCTGGCAATTTTCCATCTCCATGTATTGCTTTTGAAACACATTGGAGAGAGATCCCATAATATAACACCTGACCAATGTATTATCTTTATCATTTTTTCCATCGCACTTGATTTCTTCTAGTATCTTAGGGTTTGCATGCTTGTCCTTAAACAACTCATATGATATGTTGTCCGCAAACAGAACAAGATCCAAATTAGGAATTTAATCCGAGTAATTGTTCTGGTCAATTGGTTGACCTCCAAAAGCCTGGTCAGTGGGGTCATGGACTTCATTGTCTGAAATTAAAAATGCATTATATTATAACATATAACTATGTATATTCAATATTAAATTCTTTGATTAATTATTTTTAATCAAATTAGTCTTGGCTCTTCAACTTCGAAAGTTCATTCCCTTAATTAGTTTCAAACCAAAATATCTACTTACCGCTATATATCTAGCAAGAACTAGGATCTCCTCTTCTACATTTGTAAGATTCCAATAATATGAGAACTATGACTCGGGTAAAAAGAAGCGGGAACACATTCCTCCTTACAAATCCAACTTGCATTCCCAATACAATCTTTAACACCTAGGCTCACCAACCCTATGTCAATGTTGACCTGTCGTTAATTGAACCAGCCATCAGCATGAATAAAACTCAATATGCGTAATACAATATCACCCCCATAATACGAGGAACCAATATTGGGATCACTGTGCATACGACCTTACACTTTCGAGAAGTAAAGAGCCCAATCCATGTGTGATTATATGCAAAAGCTATCACTTCAGACAAGCATCTCCTACATATAATACATGGCGAGGGAACCCTTCGCCTTGAAGAGAGACCGTAGATATCATTTACGTGATCCTCTATATCATGTTTGAATTTTAATTAATTATAATGAATCTTATCTACATAATTAATTCTACCAAGGGAAATACTACTCTATTCATAATAGAGTGTTTTAATTGGGCATAACTTATTTAATCTTTTTAATTAATTATTAATTCAATTTATCCAACCAATAAATAATTTTGATTATTATTTGATGGATGGTATTATCTCAAAATATGTATTATTCAAATTAAAAAAAAGGAAAAATACCTCATGATCTTTTCAAGCATTATACTTTCCTTACCCATTGTAATGGTCAGTACATACAAGATGTGGGACAAACCACTCACGGAGAAACCTGCTACCCCAATGATCCCCAACTAGACACCATATCCACCTCAGGTAAGGATAATGTGATTTGATCACTTTGTATTTAAGATGATGTTGGACATTGCAATCAGAGTTATACCATATAATATTTATCAAAAATATTTTGATTAATATTATAAGGAGATTTGCTAAACAAATCTCCAATCCTATTCAAGTAATAATATTTTGCATGTAAAGATTGTCCTACAACTATTGTAATATAAACTAGGGTTTTCATGAAACATACATTCAATGGCCTATGATGATTAATCAATTATTTTAATATTTATTAGGCATCATAATTATTCAAGGCAAATTCATAATTTCCAAGATTTCCATTGAATTATAAACACATGAAGCAAAGAGATTTAATGATCTAATCATCTTCCGATCCATCTCCACTAAATAAGGAATATCTAGGGCAAACCGAGTCAAAATTACATGAAATTAATTCGAGTGGTTTGCTGGTTTGTTTACATACTTAGTTGAAGTGTTTAATTCTTGTTTATTACATGAAAATAGCAAGTAAAAATAATTTTCATATAAATATGTGATTTCATGCAAAATAATTTTTCATGGCAGGAACTCATTGAATCATTTTCATGAACTTTTGATACCAATATTAGTTTACTATTTAGGGGACATATTTTGCCATTCTAATTAAATTTTAATAACCAAAAATATATTCAAACAACACACAAAATAATAGATTTTATTTTACCAAAAAACTGATTCGAATTATGCATCCAACGCAAAAATAATGATACTCACTCATCTGAAAAATAAACCTTGAACACACAGGGTTTCAGATCATATCCAAGACCTCGACCAATGCTCTGATACCACTTGAAGGTTATGAGGAGAACCTTAAGTGTATCACAGAAGCATGAAGATCAAATCATATGAGATCGAGAGCGACTAGTCACACAAGTTGCTCGGTGCAACAGAATTTAAATTTTTTTAAGTGATGAAACCATTTGATCAGAGAAAACTACTCGGATTGTTTCATCCAAACCGCAAAGGAGATGTATAAATACCTCTTAAAGCATGGTTGTAATCGTGTATGTAAAGCGAGAGACCTCTTGTCTCTAGTTCGATCCAACAGAGGATACACTTGCGAGCACGTTGATGAAATGCGTGCTCCTCGCAATCCAAGTTGACAATGCAAGCAACAAATCTCCTGATCTCATCACACGAGGTTCAATGTATTCTTCATGAGCGAGGTACACAGAAGGAGATGGAGATCCGCAGGCGGTCGAGGCAGTGGTACAACAATGTGGTGACGACGATAATCTTCTTTAGGTTAAGAGATTGACAGATACTCTTGACGAAGAGAAGGGGCGTATATGAGAATATGGGAGAGAGATTCTATTCAATTACTGTAAATTGAATATCTAGGGTTTACTCTTCTTTTATAATATTTTGAGTGTCCATGGATCTCAACCATAGACAATAAAAATCAAATGGTTGACATTGATTTGTGTTTCTTTCAATAGCCATTATTTTATTCTAAAAATAAAATAACAATTAATTTAATTAAAATAAAATTATATTAATTAGTTAACAATGTAAATTAATTCAATAAAATCAATAAGCAACGAAGGAATAGAAAAGAGGCAAAGCCTTTCATAAGAGGAGTGGACGACCACACTTGAATTAGGACTCAAGGTGGCCATCCACCCTCCTCATAAGGAAGGTCTGTTCCTTTTTGAATTATGTGAGATATGTATCACACATAATCCTTCAATATTTACAACAACTTTTTTGTAAATTATTTCACAAAAATAATTCTAAATTAATTTGTGAAATATCAATCATGCCATTGGAAATTTGCGAATCACATTCACAACCTAAAATAAAATGTAAATTACATTTTCAACTAAATGTCCAATTTGAATCCAATTCACATCAACATTTAAATTGTAAATGTTATTTACCAATCGATCTCTCTAATATATTATAAATTATATTTGTAATTATACATGATTAATATCGATAGTGCTATTCACATTGTTCATATCCATGATAATTAAATTACATTTAATTACATTGGATAATGATTCTCATGCTTCTAAATAATATGAATCAAATTCACATTTATCATGATAATTGAATCACATTTAATTATCTATTTCTTAATGCTTGGATGCACATTTATAAATGGAATTCCTCTTGAACTCTTTCAAGAATAATGCTCTTTCTTTGCAGATACTTGGAGATAAGGACATGACGATTGTACATTCCACGTATAGTTACTTGGATTTTAAGATCCCGTCACAAATCTAGATCTCAGGGATCTCTCTTAGATGCTTGAATAAATCAAGGCTGTAGATCTAATATTCTCATTGGATCTGAATCACATTCAGATGAATGTCAAACATTTGGACTATGATAAGATCACTTCTCTAATAAGAGGAGTCTCTAAAATCCAGAACTGTTCATCACTCCCTTAAAATGGAAGAGCCATGGTTATAAAATCGTTTATGATCATATCACCCTCATGTATTCTTCTAACCTGTACATCCAGCAAATGGGAAGGCCTATAATAAACCTGAAGATAAATATGAATTTTACATTGTCATCTTTAGAGTTTTACCACTAAGTTTCTCATTTGATCATTATGAGTTGGTATTGATCATATGCTTTTCAAAAAAACATATATCATACTTACAAATTCTTATCATGCTTCTAAAGCATGACGACCATGCTTGGAATTGATTGGTCCCAAACACTCACGAGTGAGCTCATGTCTTCCAGTTCACAAGTGAACCTGTATAATCCATTTGAGAGATCATATTACTCATATGCCCTTGTATGCACACAACCTCGTCAGTGAATAGACCTTGATTAGGCAATCAACCTATAGATCTGCCAAATGTACATACTTAGAACTATAGAAACACATCTGTCTCCTCTGAAAGGATGCATTCCATTCTCGTGTCAATATATTACATAGGACATGGTTTTCATGATCTCGTTAAATCAACTCTTTGACCTAACTAAACTGACACATTCGAATCTCTATTCCTATGCAGAGGACCTACATGAAGAGGTCAGTCAGATATCATCCAATAGAGAAAGGATTGGATCTCCTTCTCAGGGTTGAGATCATCTCTTAATAATCATTTGACAGTGCTTGATGAGTCCTCAATCTGACTCTTTAGATATTCATCCAAGCATCAACCTCTACGATTCAACAATTGAATCAACAACTATATGGTCATTAAGATGGCGATGATATATAACCAAATTGTACTAAGGGACCATATAATGCATTCATTCATTTAATCTCAGACATGAAGTGAAATAAATCAATAACTTTAATTGATATATCAAACATTACAATAACATTTATTATAGGAATGGTTCGCCTCAGGCTCACATGGCTAATCGACCTATACCAAGGCTCTGATACCACTTGAATGTTATGGGAAAAAACCTTAAGCGCATCACAGAAGTGTGAAGATCGCATCATATGCGATCGAGAGTGACTAGTCATACTAGTCACTCGGGGCAACGATATTTAAAAAATTTGAAGAAATGAAAACACATGATCTGAGAACACTTTTCGAATCATTTCATCTAAGTCAGAAATAAGATATAGGAAAAGCTCTTAAAATGTGGTTGTGATCAAAGTCTCCAATGTAAGAGACCACCTGTCTCGAGTCCTCCCGACGAAGGAGACACTTGCGTGCGTGTTGATGAGACGTATTCTTCTCGCAATTCAAGATGTAGATCCCAACCAAGAATCTCATGATTTCTCACACAAAATCTGAGGTCTTCTTTACATTCAAGGATCACCGAGGAAGATGAATATCCACGAGAGTTGAAGTGGCGACATGATGGCGTAACGACGACGCTGATTCCCTCTTGGTCAAGGAGTGAACGACCACTCTAGAAGGAGAGAGAGGGGAAGTATATGATAAGAATGAGATAGAGAGAGGCTTGCAATTATGTTTTCTAGTAGAGTATCTAGTGTTTCCTCTTCTTTTATAATATTTTCGGAGTCAATCGATCACAATCCATGTACAACATAAAATCAATCAATGGTTGAGATTGATTCGTGTTTCTTTCAATGGCCATGTTGTAAAAATTTACAACAACAATTAATTTAATTTAATGAAATATACACTGAATATTAATCAATATATATTAATTCAATCAAATTAATACACTATTAAGGATTAGGAAGAAGGCAATGCTCCTTCCAATTTGGGGGGGGGGGGTGGCCACCTTAAGTCCTAATTCAAAGGTGGATTTCAACCCTCCCAATATGGAAGGGGTCTCCTTCTTCCTAATATACACGATCACATATATCATATAACACTTCATTATATACAACCTTTATTTTATATTATTTCACAAGTTTAATTTCAAATTATTTTATGATAATTTTAATCACGCCATTGGAAATTATGAATTATATTCATACACCTAAAATAAAATGTAAATTGTAATTTCAATTAATTGTCTAATGTTAATCCAATATCACATCCACATTATATTTATAAATACATACAAATATTTCTCTAATATATTATACACATTTATAATATATATGATTAATATTGATAGTAATATTCACATTTTCCATATCCATGATAATTAAATCATATTTAATTTTCTTGGATCATCATTCTCATGCATCTAAATAATATAAATCATATTCATATTATTCATGCCAATTAAATCACTTTTAATTATCAATTTCTCAATGCTCAGATATACAATTCATCACTAGACTTATTCTTGATCTCTTTCAAGAATAATGTGTTTTCTCCGCGGATACTTGGAGCTAAGGATATGGCGATTGTGTGTTCCACGTATGGTGATTTGGATGTTGAGATCATTTCTCAAATCCAGATCTTGGGATTTCTCAAAGATATTAATCTTCTCCTTGCATCTAAATCATATTCATATTAATGTCCAACACTTGGACTAAGATCACATTACTTCTCTACTAAGAGGAGTCACTAAAATCCAGACATGTTTCATCACTCCCTCGGAATTGAAGCATCATGGTTATACAATCGTTTATGATCACATCACCTTCAAGTATTCCTAATACCCGTACATACTGCATACTGGAAGACCTAGAATAAACATGAAAGTTTAAGTCATTTTTAGACTGTCTTCTTTAGGTTTTTATCGTTAAGTTTCTCATTTGGTCATTGGAAGTTGGTATCGATCGTAAGCTTTCTAAAAGCATATATCATATCTACAAATTCTTGTCATGCTTCCAAAGCATGATGACCATGCATGGAAATTGATTGGTCCAAATACTTCATGAGTGAGATATTGTTTTCGTGTTCACTAGTGAACTTCTATGATCCCTTTAATAGATCACATTACTCATAGGCCCTTATATGCATACCAACTTGTCGGAGTATAGAACTTGATTAGATCATAGACTTTATAGTATGCCAAATGTATATACTCAGACATATAGTAATACATCTGTCTCCTGTCTAAGGATGTATACCTATTGTTAGACGTGCGAGCTCACAATGATCCATTATATAATAAATGTTATTGCAAATATCATTCCCTGATCTAAAATTAAGAATAAATAATTTGTGTAATAGGTCCCTTAATATAATTAGGGTTATGTACCATGGCCATCTTAATAATCATACAGTTGTTTATTCAATTGTTGAATCATAGAAGTTAGTGCTTGGATGAATATTTAAAGAGTTAGATTGAGGACTCATTAAGAACCATCAAATTATTATTAAGAGAATATATCCAACCTGAGTAGGAGATGAAAATCCTTTGTCTTTTGGCTGATATCTGAGTGACCTCATTATGCAGGTCCTCAACACAGGAATAAGGATTCGGAGATGTTAGACGAGTTAGGTCAAAGAGCTGACTTAATGAGATCGAGATAACCAATTGATATTTCATATACTAGCACAATATATGCATGCATCCTCTGACCATTGACAAACATGTTACTATATGTTAGAGTATGTACATTTTGTAGACCGATAGGTTGATGATCTAATCAAGGTCTATACACTAGCGAGTTGGTGTGCATATAAGGGCATATGAGTAATACGATATCTTAAAGGGATCATACAGGTCCATTACTGAAGTGACAGACAGTAGCTGACTCATGAGATATTGGGATCATCTGTGCACGAATGTATTACTTTGGAAGCTTGATTGATTTTTTAGGTTTAATAAATGCTTTTGGAAAGTATATGATCAATACCTAAGTATTATATATGCTTTTGGAAAGTATATGATTTATATCAAATTCAAATAATCAAATGAGAAACTTAATGATAAAACTATGAATAAGGCAATCTCAATGAGATCTAAAACTTCATTTTCATTCAAGGTCTTCCAATATGCCTGATGTACGAGTATTAGGAATACTCCAGGGTGATGTGATCATAAACGATTTTTATAACCATGATGCTTCCATGCTAAGGGGGTGATGAAACATGTTTGGATTTTATTGGCTCCTCTTAGTAGAGAAGTGATCAAATCTTAGTCCAAATGTTGGATATTGATCTGAATACGATTCAGATGCAATGGGAAGATTAGATTTACAGAATCAAACATCTGTGGGAGGTTCCCAAGATCTGGATTTTGAGATATAATCTCAATCAAAGTCACTATGTGTGTGACGATCCTAGAACTCAGCCCCTTAATAGTGTGGAATTAGCACAATAATGTCACTGAAGTCAGGCTAAATAGGATCCATCAAAGACCACTTGGGTTGATTTATCAATTAAATGCAAGCAATAAATTTTATTTTACTTAGGAAAGCCCAAGGTCGAACTCAGGGACACGTGCCTCTTAATTACTTATTTAGATTCTCATTATTCTGAATAAGTGATGAATTAAGAACTCGTAGGTCATAGTACAAAGAAACATGAAGCAGACACTTTTTTGTTTGATTTTCATAATGTCGTGAAATGCAAGTGTAAGTATATGCAAATATGCCCTACCTAGAAGAAATTATTGAGCAATGAAACTGACGTCAATTTCAGGCCATTTGATAAAGCAAACTTAATTGAGAAATTAATCAATGGCTTTAAGAATCATTAAAGATATGACACTTCGTAATTAAAGTTGATCATCCTAATCTAAGTGCCAAAACAGGAAACCAATCATGCCAATAAGTAGATAAGGAAGAAAGCTTCAAAACAAAATTGAAATAGACTAAATAGAGCTCGGATGCTCAAGATATTCACAAAAGAGTCCAAAGGCATAAACACAAAGAAAACATGAAAATAAATAGATAAAACACTACAAATAAGTCTCTAGAAGGACTAAAATGCAGATAAAATGTCACGAGGCCTTCCCTTTAATTTACCCATATGCGCAGGGGCTAAATTGCAATTATTCAAACCCGAAAAGGGTCATATGCAATTAACTGCATGCGTGCATGGTATGCATGTGATAGGAGGACTTGTTTGCAATTTGAAGAAAGCGGCAGGGCTCCCCTGCAAATTGCCCAACCCTCACATGACCTAAGCACGTGATGCTAGGCTCGGACGTCAGTGCAGGCTTGGGGTGAGGCTTGGACTATGTGTCATCAGCTGGAGATCTGGATTGTCTCATGCGTCCCGAGCCTGGGGGCTCGACGGAGAGGCTCGAAACAGATGTGTGGCTCTACTTGTACCATCCGATCATAGAGATCGGACGATAGCTGTACATGCTAGGGGGCATCGACGTGGCTTAGTGTAGGCCATTGGATGAGCACTAGGAGGGTGCCATCCAGTGACACATGTACGTGTTGGAATATCCTTCCTCCTCCATAGGGTGGTGGCATGGTCAGGTCTCCGGCGAAGCTGCAGGAGCTCCACCACTATCCCTCGCACTCGATGAAGATCCAAGAGGAATCAGGATGCATGACGATCAAGTTTGAAGCACGAGGAACGATATGGTCTTCCTGGAGGAAGCCAGCAACATCCCGACACTGGAGGAGGAGCTTGAAAAATCCGCTTCGACGAAGCTCGGGCCATTGAGCATTTAGGTACCTACAACGTTAGTAAATAGCCGAAGCAATTGTGCATAGGAGTTGAGATGTGGAGAGGGTGACAGACCTAGTCATCTTATCCGGTGAGTCGAAGAAGCAGGAGGCAAGCGGCTTGGGGTTGCGGAAGAGCAAGAAGGTCATCAAAGGAAACGATGAAGATGGTGGATGTGTGTGAAAGCTTAAGAGATGATTTATTGAGGGAGAAAGAGTGTATGCAATACTAATAAATTACAAGAAAATGGAAGAAAAAGGAAAGAAGACTTACTTGGAAAATTGGGCAGATGCGACGGCTTGGATGGAGCACTGGTGAGCACTTCGATCATCGTTGAACTCCGGCGGCCTCTCCGAGTAGCTTGCCGACATTGGAGAGCTAGGGGAAAGGCCTACCATGGCCAGGGGCCTCACTGGAGCCTTGGTTGTCGTGGTTTTGTCAATCCGGGCTCCCCTTGTCACGAGGAGGTGGAGAGACGCTAGGCCAATGCCCGCGTAAAAGTGGACAAGGCCAAAATTGGGCGGCGGTGGCTGATTTGTAGGGGAAAGGTTAGGGTAGAAGGTGGTGGACGACGTGGGTTTCATGCAGAATATGGAGCGAGAGGGAAAGGGATGTGAGGTGTTATGGAGTCTGCGAAGATGAGGGGGGAGTAGGCTTTGACCGGGCCTAAGCATGGAGACGAGGGGATGTTGAGGAGGTGACGTAAATGGGAAGGGGATGAAGTTGGTGCAGAGGAGAATGAGGGAGAGAAGGTGGGTGTGGAGGATAAATATAGATTGTTGACCGTTAGATCTTGCGATCCAACGATCGTGATGATGGCACGATGGGACGGGCCTGATCTAATAGATCGGGACGTATCGACGAGCGAAGGTTGAAGCGCGTGTGCCATTGGGTCTAGTAATCCAACGGTCGATGAGAGAGCAGGCATGGACACTTCAGATGGACTTTGGAGAAGCGTCGGAGGGCGGGGAGTGAAGAGGGAAGCAACAACGGGGATTGATGCGCCCTAAGGTGAATCGGATGGTTGGGAGTGAAGTGTGTACCAGCAGCTACGAATGAGTCGTCAGATATGATTGAATGACAAGAAGTGGGTAGCGCGTGGCAAGATGGGAAGCGGGCCACGTGGCTCAACTAGAAAGAGCCACGTGGCCCAACCAGGTTATTCAGATGAAAACATCAAAAAAGAAGAAGGATGTCAAATTTGGAAAAACTCAAAACATGAAACTGTAAATCTTGGTGATTGTACATCACATGTTGATGAACCTTGGTTTCATCATGTTTATTTTCCTATATTAACCTCCTAGCTTAAATTGGTGTCAATAAAAACCAGATTAATAGTTGTATTTATTTAGGACTTGAAATAAATTAAAATACAAAAAAATGTTAAAACAAAATCCCTAGTGTTTTTATACCTATAATAACGCTCATAAAAATATTTCTCCTTTTGTTTGACCTCTTTTGCGTTTTTGGTCAAGATGAAACTTGTAGTTTGTCTACAAAGAAAACCCATTGTTCTTGAAAGAGTTCAAGAATAATTCCATTTTTGATATTGTATTTGAGCATGGAGATGATATGGTAGTTAAATGTGATTTAATTATAATAAATATTAAGAATATGATTTATATTCTTTATGCACATGATAGGAGTCATCTTGGATAATTAAATATGATTTAATTATCAAAGATAAGATTAATTTGTATATAGTTATCCATAATAATCATGGATATTATAAATAGGAATTATAATATGTTGAAGAGATTTTATTGTAAGTAGAATTTAAAAATTAAGTGTTAATGTGAATTGGATTCACACTAGATAATTACTTGTAAATTCAATTTACATATTATGTTGGATGTATGAATATGATTCATATTAGTCAAAATGACATGATTCAAATTTTTACAAGAATAATTTGGAAATTATTTTGTGAATTTTTGATGCAACATTTATTATTGCATATTAATATATATATATATATATATAGATAGATAAAGGAAGACTAAATCCCATTTATGGTGGCCGCCCACCTTGACTTGTTCAAGAGGGGGACGACTACCCTATTTTTAGTAAAGGAACTTGGTCTTCCACATTATCAATGTATATTGATTAATTTTAAAATGAATTAATTATAATCTTGGAAAGTATATAGTTAATTTATTTTAAACTGGTTACCAGGAGGCTCACCGCTTGGATCAACAACTTGGATTGCAAGAAGCACACATTTCATCAATGTGCTTGCAAGTTCTCTTCCATCGGATAAGACTTGAGACAGGAGGTCTCTTTGTTTAGAGACTACGATTGTAACAATGTTTCAAGATGTAACCCTAATACTCGTATGTGGTTTGTATGAAACAATTCAAGAAGTATTCTCGAATCATTTCGTTTCATCACTTTAATTTTTTTAAAATTATGCTGCCCCAAGCTACTAGTATAACTAGTCGCTCCCCGATCCCATATGATGTGATATTCACGCCACTATGATGCGCTTAAGGTTCTTACCATAACTTTCAAGTAGTATCAGAGCTAGGTTGAGGTATTGGATATGATTCGAAACCCTAAGTGATCAAGGTTCACGTTTCTGATGCGTGGGACTCCTTGTTTTTGCATTGCATGCAAGATTCAAGTAGATTTTTTCGCTAAAGTAAAACTTACTATGTGTGCACTATTTGGATGTATTTTTGCTTGTTAAAATGTATTTATAATGTCTAAATATGTCCCCAAAATAGTAACCTATAATTTCTACCAAAAGTACATGAAAATGATTCGAAAAGTTCATGCTATGAAATATTTTTTCATGAATTCACGGATCTGTAGGAATATTAATTTTACTTACTTTTTTTCCATGATGAAATATGGAATAAACAATATTATTAAGTAGAGAATCAAATCAGAAAACTGCTCGAATTTATTTCACGCCATTCTGACTCCGTTTGCCCTAGATATCCCCTATTAAGTGGAGATGGCTCAAAAGATGATTAGATCATCAAACTTTTTTACTTAATGTATTGATAATTCAATGAAAATCATGTAAATTGTGAATTTTTCTCGATTGAATATGATGTATAATAATTATGAAAATAACGGATTAATCATCACATGCCATTGAATTTATGTTTCATGAAACCCCTAATTTATCTACCGATAGTTGTAGGACAATCTCTACATGCAAAAGATTGTTACTTGATTATGATTTGGGATTAGTTTATCAAATATCCTTATAATAGTAATCATAATGATTTTGATAAATATTATATGGTATAACTTCAGGTGAAAGACCGATTATCATCTCAAATACAAAATTAGCAAATGACATTATCATGACCTAAGACAAATATGGTGTCTAGTCGGGGATCGCTGGGGTAGCAGGTTGCTCTGTGAGTGGTCTGTCCCAATCATATGTGTACTATCCATGACAACAGGTAAGGAAAGGAAAATTTAATCTTGAGGTCTTATAGTCATCCATATGGGTGTTGATGCAATTGTTGCAACAATCTCCATTGGGTATGTAGACATCATACTTTCAGTGGGAGAGACCTTAATCTTAGATATTGTCTCTACGACATAGATATTAGAATATAATCATTGTTTATTTCTAGATGTTGTAAATAAACATGAACTCTGGAATAGACCGATCATAAATAGTTATGATGGATATATTTCAGAAAGTAATCTAACATCTTGAGGACTTACTAAATTAGAAAATTAATGATTGATTCATTAACATTTCTATTACTGAAAATTTAAACCAGAAAAGATCAATAGGAGGATGAAGATCATTTGACAATAATCTGGCGTCAAACCTTGGACATTTATTTGTTGATGAGATAAATAGACTAGTAAGAGATGAAACTTTTAGACTGTCTGAAATTTCAAATCTTACATACTTGTGAATATTCTATTCAAAAGTAAAAATGTCCAATACACCTCTCTATGGGAATAATGTAAGATGCCCGTGTATTCAAGACCTCATATATATTGATGTATGTGGATTATCTATATCATAATAAATTAATGACATGCAATATATATTGATGATTATTTGTGATATGAGATTTCTTCACTTCACCTTATAAACCTTTTGAAATGTTCAAAGATTTCACAATTTTTGTTTAGAACCAAAGATTGAAGGAAGATGAAATGAATTTGATCTAATCTAGGTAGTCAGTACATATTACATGAATTCAAGGAATAGCGTATGGAGAAAGGAATGTCATTCCGACGTCACTCCTCCTAATACACCTTAAGTCAATAGAGTTTAGGTAGATACAAATGTATCATGTTGGACATGATCTAATCAATTATGAATATAACATAATCACCTCTTAGTTTCCAGGTATATACATAATAGAAACGACAATATATATCCTTAATAAAATTCCATGCAAATCTAAACCCAGAAACCCTCTGGAGCTATGGTTTATAACCTAACCTAGTGTTCGACACTTGAGGATTTAGGTTTGCTTGGTCCATAACTACGTCATGGATAAAAGTAAGATGGAATTTAGCTTCAGAGAGTGCTTCTTCTTTTGGAATATAATGAATGGTATTGGATACCTACTCTATGACGTTGAGATTCTTAAAAGATTTCGCATCTAAGAATATGATCCAAAGAGGGCGACTTTCGTGAGAATTAAGATGAAAATGAAGTTACTCATTAAATCTTGAGAAGATAATGAGGCTCATGAAAGCAGATACTAAAAGGACAATTAAAGATGAAACACCCATACCTCTTCAAATTAGTTTGTGTGTCGTAAGACCACCTAAAGGGTATGGATTCCATGCATCATATAAGTCTAGCAATAATCTGACTTCATATGATGAAGTTTATAAGCATCATAACCAAGAAAGATGGATATTAGCAATAACTTCTAAAGTAAACTTCATATACAAGTATTTTACATGAACCCTCGAGGATCAACCTATAATGCTAAGACAAGCTAGTTGTAAATGGATCTTCAAGAGAAAAGAGAAACTGATGAGAAGGTAGAGACCATCAAAAGCACGACCTGTTGCCAAGAGCTACACACCAAAGAGAAGACATTGATTGATATGAGACTTTCTCTCTAGTAACCATGCTTAAACCCATCTGAATATTGCTAACTATAGCTACACAACTTGACTATGACATCTACAATATGGAAGTCAAGATTGCATTCCTTTGTGATTAACTTTCCGAGGATATTCATATGAAGTATCCCTAGGGCATCATAGTTGAGAAAACCAAAGTGTGAAAGTTGAATGACTCCATCGATGGACTCAAATAAGCTTCTAAACTTGAAACATCATATTTAATGAAATTATAAATGTTATGATTTCAGATAGAATCTTTATGAACCATGTGAAGCTTAGTAGGAGTGCCATTGTGTTCATTAGGCTAAATTTAGATAAAATCCTAATCATGTGCAATTATATAAAGATAATAACAAGTGTTTTATAATCTGCTTGTTCCATATCTTGAGATATGATGTCAAGGATGCCTCACATATCTTAGTTCTGAAAATGTTCAGAAGCAAAGAGAAGAGGTTATTGGGACCGTCACATTAGTGGTACACCTTGGTCACATTCATTTTTTGGGAAAGACCCAAGGAAGTCTTCCTTCAAATAAGATATGGTACTAACCAATATGAAGGGATAGCATATTAAGTGTTGATGATGCTAAAACTGGCTTCACTTGTGCATATTTTTGAGAAGCCTGGTGTATGCTAGATGTGTACAAAAGCCAGATGTCTTCCATACAGTGAAAGTAGTAAACTATTGCTAATATTACTATGGAGATAAGGCACTTGATTGAAGTAATAACAACCACTTTAAAGAAGACAAGACTTTTGAGATAGTGATATCAAAGTCATATCTTCAAGAAATTAAGACTTTATAGGTAGTAGTCTAAAAAGGTCTTATCTGCAGATGCCTCATATGACTTAAGACTAGGTCTCAGTCCTAAGAGAAAGGGATATCTGAGAATAAGGAAATTCTGATAAGGATAATTGAAATTGTATACTCGTTATAATGATTATTGAATTTTAGTGTTAAAAACACTATAACTGTTTAACAAAATTTAGTATTGGTTGGATAAGATGCAACATTTGCATTGGATGCGAGCAATTTTACTGGGAGATATACAGGTACCGTGAAAGGACTTGGCGTAGTCTCTTGGGAAAAAAAAGTGACTAGTCAGCTTACCTAGTTATTTTTCTATATAGATTATGACTAGCACATGAGTATGGGTTTAAAGATTAGTCCATTAATGACTCTTTGAGCAAGTGGGCGATTATTGGACATGGGACCCACGACGATCCATTATGCAATAAATGTTATTGCAAATAGCAATCCCTGATCTGAAATGAAGAATAATTAATTACATAATAGCTCCCTTAGTATAATTAGGGTTATATATCATGGCCATCTTAAAAATCATACAATTGTTGATTTAATTGTTGAATCATAGAGGTTGGTGCTTAGATGAATATCTAAAGAGTTAGATTGAAGATTCATCAAGCATTGTCAAATGATTATTAAGATATTATCTCCAACCTGAGTAGGAGATTGTAATCCTTTCTCTTTTGGCTGATATCTGACCGAACTCTTGATGCCGGTCCTCTACATAGGAATAGAGATTTAGAGGAATTAGATAAGTTCGGTCAAGGAGTTGACTATACGAGATCGAGATAACCAAGTCCTAAGTTGTATACTACTACGATATATGCACGCATCCTGACTAGAGACATATGTGTTATTATATGGTTCAGTATGTACATTGGATTAACAGATAGGTTGATGATATAATCAAGGTATATACACCGATGTGTTGGTGTGAATATAAGGCATATGAGTAATACGATCTCTCAAAGGGATTATACGTGTTCATAACTGAACCAAAAGACAAGAGCTCACTCATGAGATATAGGGATCTAATTCTGTACACAGTCATCTCGCTTTAGAAGCTTGATTGAATTTGTAGCATTGATATATACTTTTGGAAAATATATGATCAATATGTGTGTATGATTTAAGATTTTGGAATATATATGATCGATACCAAGTGCCAATGATCAAATGAGAAACTTAAGGATAAAACTCAAAAGAAAATAGTCTAAATGAGATCTAAAACTTCGGGTTCATTCTAGGTCTTCCAGTATGAAGGATGTACGGGTATTGGTAATACTCATGGGTGATTGATGAATCTCAGATTCATCACTCTCAAAGTCATTAATTAAGCTCAAATCCCTAAAAATCATTGGCATTTCTTCATTTATTCTGCATAATTAGCATTCATGCATGTTTTGATAAGAATTGCATTTTATCACTTATTTTTGCACAAAGTAAGAAGCCAAAAATCCCAGCCAAAATAACTTGTAAAATAGCCTAACTACCCTAATTTTTAACTAATTAGTGCTAAGAACAAATGACCCGAAACCACCTCCACTATGTACATATTACTGTTAAGAATAAATGAAAAATACCAAAAAACACACTAGTCTAAATAAGTGGACCAAAAACCTGAACCCTAGTTGTAGGATTCCCGAACTAAAACCTTGATATCTTCCTCATCCAATGTCCATTTTGATCCTACTCACTTTTGAACTAATGTACATTCAATTACCTTTAAAACAAGACCATGTTCAAGTGAATCGGAGCTCATATGTGAAAGTTGGGTTTTGAGCCACTTTTGTACATTTTTGGTATTTTTGTTGTTTTTGACCGATTTCTTTATGTACTTAATTAAAACATTTTATTTTATTTCTTTTTCATTTGTATTCTTTGATAAAAGATTTATTAAAATGCATAAAAATCCAAATCCAAACTGAGCTTGAAATCAAAGAAACTAACTGAGTTCGAGTCTTCACTAACTGTATGTACAAAAATTGTCATTTTTGTGTTTTTATTTTTTTTCATAATCAACAAAATTTAAAAAATAAATTAATGTGTATATTTTTTCTTTTATTTTATCATATTTTTTCCGGATTTTTATCTTGTTTAAAATGAAAAAAAAAATAGAAACCCCAAAAATCAAGGTATTCTTTGTACATGGGATACCCCCAAAATATCACTTTGCACAAATGATCGATTTTAGTTTTGGTGTTTTCATGAAAGTTGTAGATCTCATTGAGATGAGCAACCTTTGTAAAGAAACTTTTTCGATCCGAGGTTGTTTGATATTGATTTTCTATTTATCTTTCTATTTTTTCCAAGGGCTGACACGTGGCAGCTAGGAGCTGCCACGTGTCACCCATTTTTCGAGGCTTCTTAATTTCATTTTTATAAAAAATTAAAGTCTCACACATGCGAATCATGTGCCTCCCGCGCACGTGCTCTACAGGTGCTCCAGCCGCTCTGCCCTATACTGCCATGTGGCAGCATCTCGGTCGTCCGATCTCGGCCAATTGAACAGTCGCTGCCCCTTTGCCTTCCCCAAAATTTTCTCTGCTTCCCCGTGTAATCAGACCACCATCTTTGATCCCCTCCCCCATAGATCTCGCATCAGACTCGTCACCGATCGTCACCCTCGTCAGTCCAATCCGTTTGAATCAATCCTTCGCCTCCTTCAATAGCCGGAGCCCCCTCGCCTCTTATTTAAGAACTACCGTCGCCCTCATCCCCTTCATCCACTGATAAGCCCCTAATTTTTAAGGATACCTCCGGTGGAGACAGTTCATAGGCCCTTCACCCAGCGGCAAGACCCGAAGCCCCCCTTGCTTTGTTGCAGTGCGGTCGAACTCGGCCTACTGCCCTCGCTCCGGCTTTATGCCGTCGAGCCTACGTCCATATCGACTTCGACAACATCCCATCAATCTATTAAATCTTCGTCTGCCAGCAGCTTGGGCTCCTCTGCCGGTCGCCTCCTAGGAGACCCTACTACCAGCGACTCCCAAGCACTCCTCCGATTGCTCTGCGTAGCCTTGCCATCAACGCCGTCGCTCCACCTTCTGCAGCCGGAGCTGTGCACTTTGACTCCACCTTCACCCATTTTTTGAGGCTTTTTAATTTCATTTTTACGAAAAAAAATTAAAGTCTCGCACGTGCGGCATACGTGCCTCCCGCACAAGTGCGCCAGCCGCTCTCCCCTGCACCACCATGTGCAAGCATCTCGATTATCCGATCTTAGCCAATCGAACGACTGCTGCACCTTTACATTCCCCCAAATTTTCTCCGCCGCCCCGTGTAATCAGGTTGCCATCTCTGATCTCCTCCCCCGTAGATCTTACATCGGGCTCGTCACCGATCGTTACCCTTGCCAGTCCAATCCCTTTAAATCAATCCACTACCTCCTTAGCCGGTGACCCCTCGCCTCTTATTTAAGCAACACCGCCGCCCTCATCCCCTTCATCCGTCGATAAGCCCCTTATTCCTAAGGATACCTCCAGTGGTGACAACTCGGAGGCCCTTCACCCAGCGGCAAGATCTGAAGCCCCCTTGCTTTGTTACAGTGAGATCGAACTCCGCCTACTACCCTCGCCCAGGCTTTACGCCGTCGAGCCTACGTCCATATTGACTTCGACAACATCCCCTCCCCCAGCAGCTTGGGCTCCTCCGTCGGACGCATCCCAGGAGCCCCTACCGCTAGTGACTACTAGGCACTCCATCGGTTACTTTACTCAGCATCACAGTCAGTGCCGCCGCTTCGCCTTCAACAGCCCGAGCAGCGTACTACGACTCCAGTGCCACCAGTCGCAACATCGCCTGTAAGCCACCACGCTCCGCCACACCGTCAACAAGGAGCGATCCCCCCTCCGCTTCTCCACTAGGTGTGAGGCTTGAGTCGCCCACACGAGCGAGGCACGTGCGTGGGGGGAACACCTCCAGCCATATCCAGGGTCACTTGCTATGCACGTGACTGCTGGGTAAATTGCAAAATGCCCCTCCAAGTTCATCTATTTAGTGAGATGCCCCCACCACTAAGGGCACGTGCGGCGCACTTGCCCCTCTGGTCGTTTTGCAACAACACCTTCTGATGTGTAGGTATTTACATTTCAACCCATGTTTTGTAGTTTCTACATTATTTTATTTTATATTATTGCAGTTATACCCATGTGTTCCCCCATTGTATTAGACCTCTACATGGCAATATTTTCATTATTCAAAAATAACATTATGTTAATCAATTAATTCTATACATTATGGCATATGTTTGATATTTTTGTGATAAGTGGTTAATTGATAATTATTTGTTTTGTGAAAAATTGCATATTTTGCCCATTCGATGCTTGAAATTCTCAAATCATTAACCATCCCTCTGAAAATTGCCCAAAAATCAAAGATTGTAGATTTAGTTGTATGTTACATCATGCCAAAAAAGAATTGCATGTGCATGCATCATTTGCCTCTAAAAATCATTTTACATATTTTAATATTTAATTTTTAATAGGTATTAAATTTCATATTTTCAAGGTTTAAGATTTTTCTGAGATTGGACAAATGATAGATCTTGGATAATTTTATCCCTTGAAAATAATTAGGTTTAGTATTTATAATAATTAAATATATAAACTCACTTTGTTTGCATTCAAAATTCATAAAATATTTATCTTGCATTAAAATTCCAAAAAAAATGCAGTGCATTCATTTCATCATAATTGTCAACTTGGCCAAGTTTCATATTTTTCGGATATTGTTTTATTAATATTCATTTTCTAGTCCTTAAAATCGGCCAAAGTTGCATTCTGCATCCCAATCTTGCATTTAAAATACAAAAAATGCCTCGAAAACCGTACACGAACTTTGATAGACAAATTTCTAGGTTGTTCCTTTTCCTCCTTAAGTTCAATCTTGGGACTTACCCAAGTAAAAAAACCATGTGATTGAAATTTATTTAATTAATAGTGGTTATTTTTTGTTCAATTCCGATTGCCCGCCTACAACGAAACGACATTCATAATTTCAATGCACAATAAATCCAAGCTAATTAACTAGGGCATTTCATGAATCGTCACATGGTGTTGTTGCCGAGGAGGCAAACAACTTCGTTTTTTTGTCTAAAAGTTTTTTATTCGGTTTTATTTATTCGGGTAGTCAAACGCCCGAATTTTCATTATAAATTATCCATTTTTTCTCCCTACATTTATTTATTTTTTAACATTTATTTTCTTGTATTATTTTTGAGTCATTCTCTGACATGCTCTCTCTTATTTTTCTTGCAAGGTACTTGACGAACGTGGAGCGGTTTCTCACAAAACCGACACATCTTTACTGATGCCCGAAAAACCACATTAAAATTAAGATCGAGTCGAGTCGTGAGAGAGCATAGAGTCTAGGATTTATTTTTGCAATTTTAATTTTTTAATTAATTCCTCATTTTGAGCAGTGTCTAGTTGGACTCTTGCATGTGTAACAAAAACTCTAACTTTTTCTATGGTGTTTCGTGGTCTGTTTCACTCTCTAGTATGGGTGGTGCATGATTTGAGTGGTGCTTAGGATAAACCTGCACATACGACTATTAGAGCTTTAAATTTTATTATTTATGCTCGTAGAATCTAGGATCACACTTCACTTAATTGAGACGTACATTAGATCGTTCAAATTAGTCAAAAAATCGACTCAATTCTTCTTCGCTAATAGAACTTTCTGCTAGGTGCGGTTTTCCACTGGCTTGCATTTATATAGACTAATTTTTCCATTCGTGTATTGCATCCCACATGGAGATTGCGAGGAATCACTATAAGTCTTCTATCTGAGCATACATCATTGTTTTCACGTGCTTCGGCTTTTCCAGAATTTAACTCTCCTATTTTGTCACGTAATTTTAAAAGGAAATTGGGATTGGATGATAGACGAGTATTTGTGCTCACCTTAACTTTTTAGTGATCACCTAATTAAAATTGGGACTGTTAAATATAGCTGACATTAATTAACTCATAAAATCAAGAATTTTTACGGGAGAGCAACCCCGACCTTAGATTAATTTATCTGTCTGAGTGAGCGAGGCATGTCACTTAAGGTTAGAGCCTAGCTCTGATATTTTCATTCAGTCTACTAATTAAAAAACGATTAGCTTCTTCTCAATGAGGATCTATGAGTAGCTAATAAACGGTCCGAATTTCCATAGCAGAGTGGGTGGTTTAAAGGAAACTACGTAATTCTTCGTCCTCAAGTAACATGGGTAGCTGTTTTACGGCCCGTACATACACTCATACTGGTTGAAATTAGGTGCAACATGTCATAAGAATCCGTGCTAGTCTTTAAGAAAAATTTTGGCACCTAACATCTCGCTAATTATTTTCGAAGATTGTCTTATCACCAACTAAAATTTAAAAATAAAGTGTCCAACTCTTACAGCTTTATTGTGTGAGTTGGTGAGCAGAGGGTTTAATTTGCATTTGCATTGGTATGCCTGAATTGATTTTGAAGATCAAAAGCCACACATTTATGTCATTAATCTTCTTGATAGAAATCTTGCTTAAATATCATGTGCACTTGCACCGAGATCAACCATGTCGATTCATCATCAATCTCTTTTGATAAATACAGGACAATGGTCTGACTACCCATCTGACATATATTATGAAAATGAATTTTTCTCGGTCAGGCACAAATCATCTAATCCCTCTGCTTTCTAGAATCCTCCAAATTTTGCAGGAGATTTTCACTCTCGGATGAATCCGACCCCCTCGTTAAATTCCAAGCCATTCTACTCGAATCATCCGATTAAAGTTACCATAGCATCATATTCTCCCACTCCACCACTTGTGACCGCATATGATCAACTGCCATATTGGGATGAACCGACTTATGCCAAATTTCTTTCTACAACCCAAGAACCTTTTGAAGAGCAAAATATTGAGACTCGTGATTGGCCGAGAGACCAAGCCCAACCACCTTCATTCTTTCCTCACAATCTTGTTGGAACAGGTCCACAATTCACGAAAATGCATTTAGACTGGACCATAGGGACTAATATGATGGCTCAATCAAACAACAAGGAGAGGGCAACACTTAATGATTATTATCATTGGATTTACCATGACGGTCAAATCCCTATTGACCAAACCGAGTACCACTCCTTTGATCAATCTATACATACGGAGGACCAGACAGATGATATCAACCCATATGAACCCTTTATGACTCCGTTATTTTAGATTACGATGAATCATGATCATGGAAGTTTACTCTACTCAAACCAACATTACATGCCTTAGTCACGACATGCTGAGTATGAGACCTACAAATTCCCGAAAAATCCTTCCACTGAGCAGCCTGACGATTCCGGAATTTGCTGTGTTAAAAAGATGTATTTATCGTTCGTGCTAAAAAAATATTTTGTCGTTTCATTGCAGGCGGCAATCGGAATCGGTCAAGAAAATAACCACAAAAAATATTTGTCAATTTTAATGAATGTGGTTTTGCTGTTTTTTTACGTGGGCAAGTCCAAGGTCGAACACAATGAGGCAAAGGAACAACCGAGAATTATGTCTATCAAAATTCGTACGCGGTTTTCAAGGCGGTCTTTTTTTATAATTTTTAATGCAATAAAGGATGCAACATGCAAATTCGGCCTATTTTAAGGACTAGAATGTGAATTATGCTCAAATGATGTCCGAAAAATATGAAACTTGGCCACAATGCAAAATATGATGAAATGAATGCACTGTATTTTTTGGAATTTTTGGATGCAATATGAAGTTTTATGAATTTTTATTTGCAAACAAAATGAATTTCAATATTTAATTATAATAAATATTAAACCTAATTATTTTAAAGGAATAAAATTATCTAAGATCTATTACTAGGTGATTGATATCAGAAAAATCCTAAACCTCAAAATACAAGTTTTAGTACCTATTAAAAATCAAATACTAAATATACCAAATGATTTTTACAGGGCAAACTATGCATGCAAATTCAATTCTTTTTTGGTATAACACAATTAACTCTACACTGTGTGATTTTTTCGGGTATTTTTAGAGCAACGGTTAATCAAATAAATTTCAGAGCATGAAACAAGTAAAATACACAATTTTCTTACAAAACAGTTAATTATTAATTAACCAACAATCACAAAAATGTTCACAATATGTCAAAACGTAGAGAATTAATTGACAAACAAAATACTATTTTTGGATAATTAGATGATGTAATGTAGAGATCAAAAATGAAGGGGAAAGATAGGGGTGTTTCTGCAATTAAATAAATACAATAAAAATAAAGGAATGCAATGGGGACCTAAGTTTAATTACCGATAACTAGGGGGTTTTTTTGCAAAATGACCAGAGGGGCCCGTGTGTACACTTTCCCTTTGGGGGCATATGCTTTGACACGATATGGAGGAGTTCCAATGGGCGTTTGCCAATTTACCCCCAGTCACGTGCAGATCACATGACCCGGGGGCTGACGCTGCTGACGTCCCCCCACGCACGTACGGGGGGGGGGGGGGGGGGGGGGGGCTCTTGGGTCGGAGCCACAGCGCTGGCGTTGGATGCTTGACGACGGAGGCAGGCCGACCAAGGTGGAGGGGGTGTAGCCTAGCCAAGGTGGTGGCGTTGTCGACCGGCTACTGGTGGTGCTCTTGGCATACAACCAAGGCGGAGGTACTGCCATAGTGGCTGAATTCCGGCTGCGGGAGGCGGCTTGGCGATGCTTGTGAGGGTGGCTGAGGTGCTTTGGCCTGAGGAGAGCCTTGCGGCGGAGCATCGTGGTGGAGAAGAAGATGACATTGGCGGAGTCATTGGAGACGAAGATTGAAGTTGGTGAAGTACGCCGGAGTTGCATGGTGGTCGAAATCGATGTTGGTGGTGGTCATGGGCGGAAGTAGTCGTTGGTTGCTCGACGCCAAGGCAGAGCGGAGCAGCAAGGCTATGGGGTCTCCACTACAACCAGGGCCGGTGGGCCCTCGGATCTTGCCGAAGAAGGTACCGGTCTGTCACCCTGGCGTACTTGAACGAGCACTCGGCGTATGAAGGCTCTTGCTTCTACGTCGTGGTTTAAATAGCGAAAGTTGTCAAAGGATGGAAGGGGAAAGAGGAATGATGGTTCGCCGACAAAGGAAGTTTTGGGATGATGGCGATTTGGGCAAGGTTCTAGGGATTTGACGAGGGAGCGATGTGGGATTGGATGAGGAGGATCCGATCGCGTGTGATTGGATTGTGTGATGAGGAACGAGATCGACGATGGCTGAGAAATCGGAGTTGCGGCAAGATTTGCGGGACGGCGGCGGCGATCGATTGGGAGAGGTTCTATGAGGATGATGGCTATGGGCCTTCCGATCGGCCGAGATCGGACGACCCTTGTCTTTACGTGGTGGTACAAGGGGGAAGGGGATGTGGCACGTGCTTGGCGCGTGTTGGGCGGCACATGCCGTGCACGTGCACAGCTTTTTATTTTTTATTTTTTATTATAAAAAACGGAATAAAAATGCCAAAAATGGCTGACACTTGGCGGCTCCAAGAGCTACCACGTGTCAGAATCACAAAATTCAAAAATTATAGATTTGTAAAATAAAAAATAAATAGCAAACAACCTCGGATCGAAAAAGTTTCTTCACAAAAATTGCTTGTCTCGATGAGATCTACAAATTTCATGAAGAAATCAGAACCAAAATCCAAAAAATGTACAAAGTGAATTTTTGGGGTATCTCATGTACATAGAATATCTTGATTTTTGGGTTTTATAATTTTTATATCATTTTTAAACCAGATAAAAATTCTGAAAAAATACAATAAAATCAGAAATAAATATTTACCATTAATCTATTTTTTTGGATTTTTTATTAATTAAGAAAAAGAAGGAATAAAATAAAATATGAAAAAGACCAATTTTGTACAGTCGGTTAGTCAAGACTTGGACCTAATTTGTTTCTTTGA